>CM038611.1:5043606-5127551 GCA_021533255.1 Ceriops tagal | reverse complement strand
AGATTGCTCTCCCATGTTGGGCTAAGGGGAGTACTGAAAAACAACTCTTGAGTCAAAAGAGACTAATGTCTCGTGTTGGATAAAAAATAACAAAAAAAGGGAACAAAGATAGTAACAAAGACTCATAATTCAATGGTTTAAAGTTTTGGGCAACATATGGTATTTAAATAATCATTTGATGTTGCTTTCTCTGAGACTGCTCTGCCATTTTGGCGATGTGAATGGATGCGAGCTAGCGTAATTAGTGATCTATGAAGACGATGAATCAAGTTAACTTGCATTACTTAACCATTCCATTGTATTCAAACGTGTAGGTTTTGGGTTAGTGTGGAGTTGCATTGGGCCTTTTACATTGGCCTGATTTTCGGGCTATTTTCTTACGTGTAAGACCTTTTTTTTTTTTAAGTCTTTTCATTTTATAAATTATAAAACAAATGTAGTATTATGAACAAGCAAACAATATTTCACAATTTTGATGTAAGATACAAATCTTTTAAAATGTATTTATTTTCTAACATCCAGTTGATCTTTAAAAGAAATTCCAGTTTCATATAGTATGGGTGATGATGATGATCCTGTTCTTAAGAAACTGGGTAACTATCATTGTATAATTTACATTAATTGAATGACGTTAGGCTTTCCTTCTGACCTTTTAGTTCTTTGCAGCACAAAGAATTTATAAAAATGGTATCCTGGAGAATGCTTGAAACGATAGCAATGATGAAGATAAAAGCCCCCCATTGAGGATCACCATAGTCTATTCACATTCTTACAGTCCTAGAGGACAAGTTGATCTTGTAATGAGTTGGGCATCATAATTTTTTCACTTATGATTTGTATATCATTATAGTCTTCTTCTTTTTTTGTTTTTTTTTTGGGTGCCTTTGCTCAGTCTGCTAATCTTCTCTCTATGATTTCAATTTTATGTATGTACCTAAAGGGACTAAATTATCATAATCTGTTGTCAATGTTCAAAAAATTTTTTTGTAATCATTAAAACTTTAAATGTTGGTGGCTTATAAGCTTTTTGTTTTCATTTATTTATATCACATTTTGAATTTAATTATTGAAACTAAGAGTCTAACAGTTCTATCACTAGACCATACTGATGGTAAGTATATTTGTACTTTTTGTAGTTTGTTTTAATATAAATGTACTATTTCAATTAGCTGGAATTGGGATAGTCTCAATTACTTGAAAAAAGAAGGGAAAAATAAAAATGGTGCACAAGATGGCTTGGAGTACAAATATGGTAGTTCAATTTGATGTTCCTCTGTTCTAACTTCTTGTTCAATGACTTTGCATAGATTTGGAAGGATTGATTAAGCCATTTCTCTAAAGCACCACATTTACAATTTTAACAGGCAAACTTAACGATCGTATAAACATTACTCTAATCTCAATGATAGTTCCAATTTTCAATAGCATAACCAACCACACAAACCCATTTCTCTCTCTTTTTTTTATTTGATTTTTTTAACTTGGAGATTGTTTTTCTCCCCCATCTAATTCAACATCCCGGATCATCTGAAAGGTGCATGATAAAGCGTGAATAGAAGCACTTGTTTGCCAAAAAATAAAGGGCCTGACAGAAGGTAACGATATATTTCTTGGTAGATCGGAAAAATTAAGGCATTGATCATTTGATTGTGAAGTTGGTGGTCACAATACACGCTGTTTTGCATATAGCAATCCATAAATTAGAGTAAGAAGGTATTATACGAGACTGTCCCATCAATGATTTTGCTTAAATTGATGCTGTTTTAGCAACTCTACGGAACCCCATTGAGTTTATTGTCTTTGGCATTCCTACCTTACAACTCTTGAGCCACATTGGAAGTACCCATAGCTGCCCACATGGTTGAATTGGCCTTTGCACCCAATTTTATCCTTCCTTGCAAGTCTTATTTTCTTGCATTCTAACTTGTAGGCGTGGAACCAGAGGTGTCTTGTTAAGCATTAATATAAATGAAGTTCAAATACTTTCTTTTTCCTTTTATTCTAATGCAACATTTATCAAATTTGGACTAGGAAATGTAGATGGGCATTCTCAACCTTAGTGGGGCTAATAAATCATTGATTAAATTCCTTTTGAATATCATCCCCTATGACCCGAATTTCTTCCTCTTTTGTTTCAATTGATATGAGCTTTCTTCATGCTCCATGCACTCAGACTTGTAATTGCAACGCTTTGAGTTCCATTGTTGAAGGCATACAAGTGAGCACCACCATCTATAGCCAATGTTGGGTAAACTCTTGCTGTGATGCAACTCTTTCCTTCCCCACCAAAGCTCTCCACAATGGAATGATCAATCTGCGAAACAAAATGAATCTCAGGTGCTCCACGACAAGGCTAACTGTGCACTTTGAAATTTGATATGTGAAAGGAGAACTCACAATCTAAAGTACTTAATCCGCTAGTTCAGAAAATTGCTTAAGGACTCTTGAACAATTCAAAACCAAAGCAAAATCAAACAGGTAAGTGCAAAAATGGAATTCTTGCCTTCTATTTGTAATACACAAATTTTAAAAGTCATTGTTGAATTGTCAAAGTTTGTAGAGTCATCGTGTCATTGCCGTAAACACACTGAACTGATGAAAATTTCAATTAAAAAAGACGACATGCAGAACTTCTTTAAAAGCCATGAATGTTTGGAAGTTTGAAAGGTTCTTGCTTGGAAAATCATGGGGTGGGCTACACGCTGGACGCTAGATATCATGTGTTATCCAATAGAGCGTTGACCATTGCCTTTGGATTGAAGAGTATTGTCTCATAATATAGGCCATTACGTTCTCATTTCTTTTTTGACATTTTTGTCAACTTACCAGATTTCTGAGCGACAGCTTCTCATGAACTGGGTCCACATCCAGAAAAGTCCCGTATGGGGTCATGTCATTGTCTCGGTTAAGCGAGGACCTACAAATGAAAAAAAGCCAATGATAATGATCACAATTTTTCTGACTTATAATTGGATTCTGGTAAAAGTACGTGGCTTGAAAATCTACAAAAAGAGCAACGGAGGAGAGAGAGAGAGAGAGAGAGAGAGAGAGAGAGAGAGGGAGACCTGCTTTGGTCACTGCACATCAGCACCACATGCTTGTCCTGGCCTTTGAATATTCTAAAGAAGACTGCCGTGTACTCTTCCAAGCCTTTTGATGCTAAAACTAGCAACCCAAAAGGACCTAAACTGCCTTTAACTGATGCACCCTTTCGGCTGCATAGCAGTTGTGGGTTGGTCCATCTTGGGTCCAGCTTTTCTGCCTCGTCAAACTGTGACACCTCAAATGAAATCTCCACATCCGCCTGTTGATAAATAGAAAAGTCATATGTATTGTTTTAAGGGAAAAAGTATTATGAATGCGGGTGGTTTGGTGCGAGATAGTTGCACATTGTTAGTTTTTGACAATCAACGATGAAATCACGGGTGTGCAAACAAAACACAGTATCGTGCAATGTGAGCCAATGTCTAACGTGCATCAAATTTTTTGGCATATGTGTAATGGAACCTGTGGATCTCCCTTAATTCAAAGTAGTTCAGATTCTTATAATATTTCTAAAACTCATTGATTAAGTGTGATTTGAACACTTAACCTCCCAACGCTAGCTAATCAGGCTAGCGTGGATGGTTTAATGTAATAAGAAATGATCTGTTTCTTTCTATATTGTTATGAAACATAATATTACTTAAGTGGTATTAAGCAGACCTGTACTGCTGTGATCTTCTGCACCTCAAGCAATGATCCTCCATCAAATTTAAGTTTGCCATGCGCGAAGCCCTGATTCACACGAAGGGTCTCAATCTCCTTGATCGGCCACTGTATTAGTTGTTTTCCAGATCTGTCAAGCCAAATCGTTCGTGGAATTGCCTGCAGATCCGATGAAAGTTATTTAACGTGGTCACTACTAGGCAATCGAAATATGTATGTACATGTTGCAACTTAGATTTTGTGATCTAAGAAATTGTCACCAGCCGCGTAATTTAGTAGTAGTAAAACTGCCAGACTTTTGATTTTAATGTTAGCAACCTGAAGTAAAATCCTTGCACTAACAAATTAACAAATATATATATATATATATATATATATAGCGACAAAAAATGTACCTGAACTCCAGACCAACCCTTCTTGATATCATCTTTAACACTTGAAGATTCATTAATCCAACCCCACAAGATCCGACGATCCTTAGCGCTGTCGAAGAATGTTTTTGAGGCATAAAATTTCCCATAATCATACCTTAATCCGGCGTCACCATCAAGGAATCCATCATCTGGAGTATAGATGTCTTTCGTGGTGTTATATGTACCTATCGTGTACACATCATGTTTTGTGTCATCTAAGCTCACCTTGAGCACATGTTTAACATCCGTACCTAATGTTGATGTGTCGACACCGGTTGACCGGCCATCTGCGGGCACCGGAAAAAAGTCCGGGCACTCCCACATCCCGGTACCTCTAGCCGAGTGTAAAGGGTGTTGGGATTTAGTCCAATGAACAAAATTCTTGCTTCTGTACAAGATTGCTAGTCCCTTGCGGTTAATTTTGCTGCCAATGGTCACTCTCCATCTCCCATCAGGACCTAGCCAAGCAGTTGTTGGGTCCCTGAATGAGCTTGAATTAATTTGATTGTGTGGGGTGGGTGCCATTAATGGATTGCCGGTGGGTGGCTTGGTCCATTGTACGAGGTAAGGGTCAGATGGGTTCTTGGGCATGGCCAGATTTTGAACTTGTTGGCCTCGTTGGTTGATTCCAGTGTAGAGCATGGCCGGTAGGCCATTTTTCAGGAATGTGGCTGAACCGGACCATGTACCATTGATATCCGACGGCTGAGATGGGTAGATGGCCACTGGATGCGGTGTCCAATTAACAAGATCTCGTGATGTAGAGTGGGCCCACACAATGTTGCCCCACACGGCGCCTTTTGGATTGTACTGGTAGAAAAGATGGTAAATTCCTTTATAAATCATAGGTCCTGCAAGCAAACACGATTAACCACAATATTGCTACATTAATCCCTACAGCTTGATGGCAATAATGCATGAAAATCAAGCCAATGAAGCATAAACTACAGTTTTTCTTCTTCTTCTTGTTTAATAATTTGATTTTAGTTTTTGACTGAGGAACCCCTATACACTAGACGTTGGATCCCTACAAATCCTGACAACTCGTCTTTGGCATATGGTTTAAATATTGGAATTATTTGTACTTACTGCTCAAAACCTTGTATTTTGAACTCATTATTTTACTAAATGAGTTTAGTTACCAGGATATTAAACTAAAATTATTGTTTAATTAAATAAATTTCCATTTCCTATAGGATAGCCATTGCTCAAGATTCAAAACTCGTTAAAAGAGAGAGAGAAAAAAAAAACAGAAGGAAAATAAAGAAAGGGACTTACCATTGGGATCTGTTCAATCAAGCCAACCCCATTTGACCATTTCACAAGCAGATCAAGAACGTATCATCAGAACAAAGAGAAGGAAAGGAAAAGGATCAGTCAGAAAATAAACATACGGAGAGTAAATTGTATAACATGAAAGGAAAAGTGAAACGATCCAATTACCATTCATCCAGTTCTTGGGGGGCTGAAAGTGATAACCGGTTCTATACGGTTGACTCGAGGAAGAATCTGTGGAATGAAGAGTTTGAAGCTCTTCATGCACATGATGTGAAGCTCGAAGCTTAACAACACAATGGCGAAGCATTAGGAGAACAAAGAACAAGAGGGTTCTCGGAGAAGGGAAGGCCATGGTAAGCTTGTTTTTTTTTTTTTTTTTCTTCTGTATGAATGTTTTCTTTTTCTCTCTTATAGGGAAGGAGAGACGTAGATGCGGGGAGTCCACGAAGTTTTGCGATAAGAAAGACGAGTAAGCTTGTTGTGATTCACACTGGGCTGTCCGCCCCCTCACAAGAAAGTCAAAAAAAAGGTGCACATCATTTTTCTTAGATTACCCACAAGATAATATATTGGTAGTGTAGCTTAGAACAAACAAGGGTGTGTTGGAAACTGTGGTTGTAATTTATAAATCTCTTTTATGAGTTTACCTTAAATTAAACAATATTCATTAACATTTAAAGTTTGTATTTGGATTCAACACACCACGCTTTAAACTTAAGTTTTTGAAGTTGCAGTGGGAAAATGCATCACAAAGAAAAGGAACACATCGTAACTTATTTGTGGCTTAATTACCATTGAACATAAAATTTAGAGAAGTTAAATTCTTCCTCCAATTCGGACAAAACAAAAAAAAAAAAAACAAAGTAAAGAAATCACTCGAAACCATTATGTCATATGACATACTGTTCAAATCTCTTATTGTTTTTTAAAAAAAAAGGGTCAATAATAATAAGTACATTTATATATAATAAAATATCACATTCCGTGTGGTATTATTGTTCTAATATAATTATCTTGTTGGCGACAGCATATGGGGGCTATGACATGTGGAAGACATTTTCGTCTTTATTTCC
This sequence comes from Ceriops tagal, assembly GCA_021533255.1. Classification (NCBI taxonomy): domain Eukaryota; kingdom Viridiplantae; phylum Streptophyta; class Magnoliopsida; order Malpighiales; family Rhizophoraceae; genus Ceriops; species Ceriops tagal. The sequence goes on along the minus strand of CM038611.1, from coordinate 5,121,079 downwards.
CTTAAAGAAAATGCCAAATTCTAACAGTGTTCTTGTCTTGTCACCCAGTTGAAGCTGGAGTGATGACGCAACCAATAATTAAATTATATGCAAGAAATTGCTAAGGTTAATGTTAAAAAAAAAAAAGATAATTTGTTCAGGAATATTAGAACTCTTATCATTACGTAAATATGGGGACTTGTACTTTCAAGTGGGAACCATATTAATTCTGAATCAATGTGCCATTGACTTTATGGTTACACGAAATAGACCCACCAAATCTTTATAAATTGGTCTACCCTTCCCATTTTCCCTTCTTTTTTTTTTTGTTTTTGTTTAATTGACATAACTTGTTATGCTTGAATTACCAAAAAGAAAACAAAAACACACAAGAGAGAGAGAGAGAGAGAGAGAGAGAGAGTTGAGAGAGAGAGAGAGGTGTATGTATATGTATATAGATATCTCATATTCTTAATTAACAGAATTGATTTTGGGTGTGGGAATGCAAAATCCTCTTGGGAAAATTCAGTCGTAATTAGCATCATAACTTGCCTATTTGATATTCTCCTCTCATGAAATATTTTAGCATAAGATTAATTAAGTAAGATGCTTGATCCTAGTCACTTATTGGGAAAATGGAAATCACCTGAAAGCAGCCGCCCAGCCCAAATTCAAGTCATTTAATCATTTTACGAACGTGGTAGAATGATGAAAATTCCTTAGTTTGACTACGTTAAAACGTGTGTCGGCATTAGAAGTTAAAAGTAGCCCACAAAAAACGAGGATGATTCACAATTATATACGTGTGTCTTCATTAACATATATTGACTTTAAATAATCGGCCAAATTTTGCACATTTAAAATTTTTATATGTCACATAATCTCAATTATCGCGTTGATTGGATCCCAATTATCCCTAAAGGTTGGTCTAATGATTTATTTAAAGGCAAGCATCTTGTAAATCGAAGGTTGATTTGTGGATTTCTTAATCTTCGTGTAGAGATAATTGTCTTCTTTTTTTTTTTTGTTTTACCGCATTAAGAAAATGGACTAAATACAATGCTCGAAAGATTGATTATGTTTCTTTTGCATTAATCAAGGTGATGCTTTCGGGATGATCTATAGAAATTTCCCATCACCACATGCATATTTTACGTACCATTGGCATGGATCCCTTTGTTTTGAGCACGAGCTCGGAGGCAAAAAGGTGAAAAACAAAAAGAAAACACGATCTGGGAGTTCCATGTGCTAAAAGAAACCAGTTGACTGAGATTCAAAGCTGCCTAACTCAGGTGCTGCTTTAACTCGTAGGCGTAAAGGAAACCGATGAGTTTGCGAATATTTTGAACAGTCAAATTTCCATTAAATGAAAATTGAATTAAGACATCGATTGCCAATTTTTCTTATTTGTGGGGTTAAAGTGGAGGGATGGGCCGCCTTATTTGAAATAATAAATGAGTGCATAGAAGGAATCAAAGTCGGATATTGTAGAAAAGGAAAGTCCCCACAAAACGTCGAAGTCGTGGGGGCGATGGAATTCAATGCATCGTCCATTTCCCTTGGAGGCAAGACAAGAATATCAAATTTTGTTTTTGCCAATCTAACTGATATTGACTAGGATTGAAATGCGAGACATTTCTGAAGATAATTTCCACACAAATGAGAATTATTATTATTGTTTCTTCTACTTCTAAACAGTTGACCATGCGTGGGCCTGTTTGGATCCTACTACAATGAGGAGGCAAGACATATCTCAATGTTTGTCCTGCTCCCTTGCCGCGGAGTTTCTCAGAACCGTCGGATGTACAAAGATTTTTAACTTTGCTTTCGCAAACATACTGTTTTGCAGAAGAAGAAGAAGAAGAAGAAGAAGAATTCTAAGGGGATTCGATTGCATGCATCTTATACCAACATGCTAGAAAGTGGAAACACAAGTGAAAAATGCAATGGAAATAATAGCAAACACCCATCAATAAATAAATAAATAAAAAGAAAAAATAAAATACAAAACAAAAACTCTCGACCAACGAAAAAAATAAAAAAAATATATAAAATCCTGCTAATGTATGAAACTTTCACTTTGTGATATTAGTTGATGCCTCACCCTTTAAGCTTTCAACTAACAAACACTCCCTTTTAAATACTCAATGAAAAGGGCCCCTCAAATATAGAAATAAAACTCAGGAAACAACACCACGATATATTATCAAAATTCATCTTAGACCTTATTGTTGATTTAAGCTGCTAGACTTCAAATTATCCTTCATATCCTCCGCCTCCAACTCTTTCCCTTTTTCGGTTGATGTTAGCTTTCTTCATGCTCCAGGCACTTAGTCTTGTGACCTTCACATTTTCGGTTCCATTGTTAAATGCGTACAAGTGGGCATCTTCATGTATGGCAATTGTGGGATAAACCCTCGCCGTGATGCAACTCTTTCCTCCGCCTCCAAAGCTCTCTACTATGGAATGATCAATCTGTCAATACAGGACAAACCCCAAATTCGTTGCCATCAATTTGATGGTGGGTACTAATGTAAGAAGTCACAATCTAATAAAAACATAAATATACAGACAATGTAAATAAGAAAATTTTTATTTATTAAAAAAGTTTTCTACGTGGGTAACAAAAATTAAATGCACGTAGTTTTATTCTTATTTTTTACAAAAAAAAAAAAAAAATTATTTCTAGGATTCCAATTTGATCAGACCATATATTTATAAGCCTCATATCTTCTGTATGAGCTGAGCGTAGACACTCACCAAGCTTCTTAATGACAGTTTCTCACGAGCTGGGTCTACATCCACAAAAGCCCCATATGTGGTCAGATCATTATTCTGATTCATTGAAGACCTGTACAAATCATTGAATATATATATATATATATACACAAAAAGGTTTGAGAATTTTCAGTCCTGCTAATAAATTGGAAAAAAAAATGATGAAATGGAGAGACGAGTGACCTGCTTTGGTCACTGCACATAAGCACCACAGTTCTGTTCTGGACTTTGAATATTCTGAAGAACACTGCAGTGTACTCTTGCATGTCCTTTGAAGCCAAAACAAGTAACCCAAATGGACCTAAACTCCCTCTAACTGCTGCATGTTTTTTTCTGCAAAGCAAGTGTGGATTGCTCCGGCTTGGTTCTATCACTTCTGCTTTGCCTAATTGATCTGGTGCCCAGAATGAAATCTTTATATCTGCCTGTTAATTAACAAAAAGAAGGCATTATTAACTTAGTGCTATCTAATGGCATTGAAATACATGGATGAGCTGAATTGCACCACCATTTAAAGTTGGTTGCAAATTTTTCAGTATTTTGATGTATAGTCCTAATTAACGATAGGGACTATAAAAATGCCATTAGTGATGGTGCAATGTAGGAGACATTTAAAATGCCCAAATTGATCTTGTCGATGTAAGGAACCTCTCTAATTAGTGGCATGACAGAGATTGCTTAATAACAATACCTGTGCTGCTGTGACACCAGAGATTTCAAGTACTGATCCTGAACCAAGAACTACGCTGGGCAAGTTGATTGGACTCATATGAAGTGTTTTAATTTCCTTAATTGGCCATTGCACCAGTTGTTTTCCTGATTTATCAAGCCAAATACTCCTTGGAAGGCCCTGCACAATTGACCACATACTTGAAATTGAGTGTGCTACTACTAGGCCGCGTTTGCAAGGCCAAGAGCGAGAGATCAACAAAGTTTAGCATGGCCAATTTGTCAATGGCTCGCAACTAAGAAAATTAATATGTCCATACAATGATACTCTAACCAATTGTGATGGGAACTCGCAACTGAAAAAAAAAAAACAAAATTAATTTAACTTGTAAGAGACTCATAAGAAAGTTACCAGAAGTCCAGACCAGCCTTTCTTCATATCATCCTCGACATTTGAGGACTCATTAATCCAACCCCACAAGATTCTACGATTCTTCGCTCTGTCAAAAAATGTTTTTGAAGCATAAAATTTTCCATGATCATATCTCAAGCCTGATCCACTTTGCACTGTCGTCTTATCCGGTGTATATACATCTTTGACATGATCATATGCTCCTACCGTGTAGTAGTCATGTTTAGTGTCATCCAAGCTCAACTTAAGCACATGTTTAACATTTGGACCGACCAATGACGTATCAAGTCCGACAGTGCTATTAGCGGAGACCGGAAAAAAATCCGGGAACTCCTCCGTTCCGGTACGGGAGGGTGAATGGAACGCGTGTTGGGATTGAATCCAATGAACAAAATCTTTGCTTGTGTATAGGATTGCGGGTTTGCTTTCAATTATGCTTCCGACCAGCACTCTCCATATCCCATCTGGGCCTAGCCAAGCAGTAGTTGGGTCTCTAAATGAGCTCACATCGCATCGGTTCAGGATAGTGGATGCCATTATTGGACTTTCAGGCGATTTGATCCATTCCCTGAGAAATGGGTCTGATAGATTTTTGGGTTCGGCCCGATTTAGGACTTGGTTGCCGTTTTTGTCTGTGCCAGTGTACAGCACAACCGGTTTGCCATTGAGGATTGTGGCTGAACCGGACCAGACGCCATGGATATCACTCTCCTGGGAGGGGTAGATGGCAATTTTTTGTGGGGTCCAATTAACAAGGTCCGTTGACGTAGAGTGGGCCCACACGATGTTGCCCCATGTGGCACAGTAAGGATTGTATTGGTAGAACAAGTGGTATATTCCCCTGTAAATCATTGGTCCTGCCGCAAATTTATATACCATACGTTCATGGCATTTTTGTAAGTCTTAAAACTTTGACATATCATATCTTGAAATACAAAATTATCAAACAGCTTTAGCTAAACGGTATTGAATTTTTTCTGTCAGAGCCAATTGATTTTAAAAAATAAAATAAAAAAAAATTCCTTAAAAAGAGTGCACTTCACTTAAAGATATGAGATTAATTTAACAGCTTAAAAATGGCGAGGTGGTGAACAATTGCGCATCATAGTCTTTGCCATACAGAGCAAACCATGCAACAACTAGAACATCAGAGGAAGGACTCACCAGCAGGATCTATGCGTATCCAAAACACACCCAAATGCAGTGTTCCACCATCATCAAAAGCCACAAAAGAATGTGTTAGGAGACATAAAATGAATGAGACAGAGCATTTATAAGTTACCAAAAAAGGTGGAAGAAGTTTTCAAGGAATGAAATTACCATTCATCCAATTTTTGGGAGGTTGAAAGTGATAACCAGTTCTATAAGGTTGATCTGCGGTGGGCGTAGATTCAAGATTTTCAAGATGCTTATAAATTTGATGCGATGAAGCATGAAGCTCAGTAGCACGGTGGACAAGTAGTAGTACAACAAAAATCACGGAGAGGGTTGTAGAAGGGATAGCCATGATTACTTAAAATTTGTTTCAATGAGGTGCACATACGGCAATTACTTCCTGCAAGGCAAATATATAGTTTTTTTTTTTTAATTTCCTGATTTTTTTTTAGCTGCTATTAAACAGAAAAGCAAACCCCATTGTGTTCCAAAACAGTTGGGGCCACAAAAAGATTGAAGATATAAAGAGAGGACCGAATTTTGTTGCATACACTTGTCAACTTAAAGAGATAAAGTCAATCACACTGTGATATATATATGGCAAAGTTCTCCCATAAGCATGATCCGAGTGACTGGCCTTTCATCTTTAAACTCTTAAAAATAGTTACTTCAAAGTGAAATTTCCCTAAAAGGAATAAAAGTGACCACTCTATTTGATGCGATAAAATTCTAATTCATAGAACCCCACATGTAAACTAGATGACTTTTTTTTTTTTTTGTGTAACAATGAAATTTTGTATGAGAGCAGTCACATGATCCATGCGAAATAAGAATTTCTATCCAATTCAATTTGAGCTTTTGAAGTTTTGGCGTATTCATTTGTGTTCTTAAGAGTAGATTGAAAAAGCAAAAGTAAATTGATTAATATTTCATTTTGATAAATTTGATCATAATAAATTCCCCTCCTCTTACTAATAATCCTTTTGTGATCCAAAATACGATTGTTTTCTATGCAAACATGAACCCAAAAACTCCCTGACATCTTTAACTAACTCAGGTACCTTAACAATTAATTTTAAAATCTTAAGTTGAATAATTTTTATAGAAGAATTCTATGTTGAATTTGGTTTTGCGAAATATCAATTCATTTTGTCTTCCTAACCATTAAATAAACTTATATCTTTGTTTTTATTTCAAAAAATATAAAAAAAATGCACAAAATTTTTATATTGTAAAACTTGAAGAATAATTAATATAAAATAAAAATATTTTATCTTTAGACAAAATAAACTTATAGTAGATTGCACTCAAATTTTCAGTAAAGAATTTACATATTTAAATATCACTTAAACTGTTGAAAATTGAAATAGTTCAATCTAATAAGAGATAAGATATGCAATTAGACAAATGAATTTCATGTCACAAATAATAAAATTGTTTAAAATTTGAAGATTTTGAGTTAGGAGATATAATTAATTAACAAGATTAAATATAATAAAAAAAAGGAATGTGGAGGAGGAAATATTCCGATTCTTAGAATATTATATTCCAAATGTTTCCTGTCCATAGATTTGGACGATGCTTTGGATTTAAGAAATCTTCGAGCAAAAGTGATTCATTTAGATCTAAAATCAAAAAGGTCTTTACTTGGGTCTTATCAAACAAGATTGCTGATGTATGGTTTTTCTAACAGATACCAGACGTCATCACCAAGTCGAGTGAATAAGTTCCATGCACGGGGGATCTACTTTGGTGAAATCTATGCATGCTTTTAGAGCTTTTGTGCATGAGATAATAATTCTCACGGTAAAGTCCATATCTTATTGTAAAGCTAAAATTATTGTCTTTGGCTTTTCCAAAGTGTGTTGATGCATGGTGAAGGTTGGTTCAAAGTTTCAAGAATGCATTTCATTTAAAAAAAATTAAGTTAATATATTAAGATACGTTATTTTATATACAAATGCAAATTAAAAAAATAAAAAATTGATGTACTATTTATCAAATTTCATGATTAAATATAAAAATGAGTGATTTGAATATAAAATATCAATACTATATAAAACATTATTTAATTAAAAATTCAAAATAACCACACAAACCCCCCCTGAAATATTTGGTCTCGTGAATAAGTTCATATCACAGAAGGGCTCTCCAGATTTTATAACCACGAGGACTCTCCTACACTCATTCCAGTGATTCTTGATCTACTCTCTCTCTCGTCGTTGCTTCTCTTAACTATTTTATTAATGTTATTTATTCTTTAATTTGACGCATTCCACCCTCCTTAGTCTTTTCTTTTTTCTTTTTTTTTTTTGTTTTTTGTTTTTTTTTCGGGAGTGCTCAGCCGAGCTCATGGCCCCATTAAATTACGTGAGCTTCAAGGAAAGGAATCTTTATAAGATCGACGATAATTTATAAAATAAAAATTGATAAAAATTTAAAGTATTTAACAAGGATAGTTGATAATCTTTGAAATAATTCTTTTGACTGCATCCGCTGAATCAAATAGTCTCTGCTGACCAGGTGATATAGCTATGGTTAAGTAGTATTATTAATCGATTTGTAGGTCAAATATCATCAACCCCATAATACACGAAGTGAATCATAAGTCTAAGAAAGAGAAAAGCTAACATAAAACACTATTTTGCCAAGTAACACTGTGATTAATTGGTTTCGATTTAAATTTAAATATGATGTTTAATTGTCGGAAATGATTTAAGTATCATTGAATAAAAAATAATTGGTGGTGCCTTTGTGAATTATAATTATTGCATTAATTATATAGACTTGTGCATGTGATGTGGAAAACAAGAAAGCAAGATAACAAAAATAAAAAGTGAATGAAGAACAAGAATGTGGAACAAAGAAGAGGTGCTTTAGTGTTGTTCTTGTGCATGTCAAGATTGTCACTTCATTTTAATCGGATATGACTTAAGTTTGCGATTCGCAGTGAAATGATCAAGGGCTGATTGGGTCAATATACAAATAATTTGACAATTTTTACTAGTTTTAACGAATTTAGTTCCATATTTAAAAAGGTAATAATTTCATCATTGCAATTTTTTTTTTAACAAATATAGTTTATCATTAATTACTTCAAATGGAAATTGTCAATTCTTATGACATGCATGCTGACATGTGAAACACGCTGACGTGAACTAACGACAAAGAGTGGAGTCAACGTAGAGGAATGACCAGCATCTCATGGACGCAGAGGAAGTGTTTTTTTTTTTTTTCAATGATGATAACGATGGAGGCTCGTGGGATTGCCCTAGAATCACTCTCTCTGCTGCGGAGAAGACAGTGATCAGGGAACCATGGAAGCGCACATTGATCGTCCAGATTCTTGGGTGGAAGCTTGGGTATAATTTCCTCTGCCACCGACTAGTGCATCTATGCTCTCTTACAGGGCAGCTTCAACTTATTGAGCTGGAGAACGATTTCTTTCTAGTGAAACTGGAGAATGAGAGTGACCACAAGTTCGTTCTACAGGGTGGCGCACGGATGGTGGTTGGCCACTACTTTACGGTGAGGAAATGGCGGCCCGATTTCAACCTAGAAGAAGCTGGTATTGATTGTGTTGCAATTTAAGTTCAGCTTCCTCAATTGCTCATTGAGTATTATATTCTAAGAATCTTAGGGCGGTTCGGTAACTGAATTGGTCGGTCAGTGAAGATTGACAAGAAGACAGGAGATGTGTCTAGGGGAAATTACGTTAGGTTTTGCGTTGACATTGATTTGCATTTCCCCTTGGTAACTCGTCATGAGCTAGGAGGACGGGTATAAAGAATTGAATATAGATTGTTTGATATGAAATGTTTATTGTATGGGTAAAAATGGTTTCATCGATACCCTTAAATTCCTTATAAGGGTTTAAAGACCTAGGATTATGGCTCTACTTAAGCTCCACATTAATGACATTAAAGCTATTAAAGTTTGTAAGGTTATAGGTTTTTTTGCTTTTATTTAAGAAGAGATGTAGGGATTTGATAAGGGTCTATAGTCACTATAGAATAAAGAAGACTTTCATTTCTAACTTCCTTTTAAGGAGGTACAAAGCATTCATATTTAGATGCATAAAACCAATTTAGCCTTATGAAGTTTTTAATTATGGTATTTGTTACTCTACATAAGGACAAAAGGTGGCTTTTTAGACAACAATTAAAGACTAACTAATCTCATTATGCTGTTATGATTGATTATATGTGACTTTAACTCAATTAAATCATTGAAGGAAAGACAAGGATGATGTAAAGCTCATTTTAATCATTACTTTGCACACTAGATACACATTAATTGTCAAGATTTTTAGGTGGTAGTTAGGGTATAATTCCTTTTACTACTAACTAGTGTAGTTATGACCATTACCTTAAGTAAAGGAAATGACAACCCAATTTCAACTTTGAAGAAGCTAATATTAATTATATTGTAGTTTGGGTTTAACATCCTTAATTGCTTATTAAGTATTATAGCCCAAGAATTTTATAATAATTAGGTAATTGAATTAGCTAACTAAGAAAGATTCAAAAAATGACAGAAAATGTGTCCTAAGGGAATTACACTAGGCTCTATGTTAAGATTGATTTATGGCTCCCCTTGATTACTTATTATAAGTTAAGAGGATATATATGAAGAATTGAATATAAGGGATTAATATGTTTTGTTTTGAGTGTAAAACTCATAACCATTGTATTAGTGCATGTCAGGAAAAACATATTTAGGAGTAAAATGGCTCGTTAAAAATAAGGGGTTGATAAGGAGAGACCATAATGTTAGGGTTTTGAAAAGTTACTTACCTGTGGATTAAAAATAAAATGGCTCGTTAAAATGGCTCCCCTTAGATGTTTGTTCAAAATGCTATACATCAAAGAGGATTAAGGAAAGGCAATATAGTTAGGGTTTTGAAAAGTTACTTACCTGTGGAATGTGGATTCAATGAATATGGTTCTTGATTTATGATATCAGTTTTATATCATGTTATTGATGTCATTGGGAAAGATTAAGGGGAATCAGAAATAGGGCCATTAAAGTCAAAATTGTGCACAACTAAAGGTTGTTTTAGCAACTCTAAAGGGTCACGTGTTGCCTTCATAAATGAAACAAATAAAAAACAAAAGGAATTGGTAAGGAATGGAATTTTAATGACAATAATTAAAGTTGTAATGTTTGGAAATGAATCTACAAGTGTCAGGGGACATGAAAGCATTAATAAAATTGATAATATAGATAAATCCTTATTGAGAGAACTAGATACTCCCTTCAACCAATGTCATTTAGTGCATGTTAAACTTGTGTTGCTTACAACACTTGTGTCAAACATGATATTGATAGAGTAATGGTAACATGTGACATGGGCCTTACAGGCCCTGTTTTGCTTAGAGAGAGGAATAAGGTAGGTAGGAAATTGAGCCTGCTTTATTAGATAATATTGTTATTTTATAAGAGTGCTTCACACTATGTAGAAGATGAAAGGCAATCAAGGTTACATGGTTTTCAAGTTAGACCTCGAAAAAGCCTATGATAAGCTTTGATGGGATTGGTACAAAGCATTTTGCAAGTGGTAAGTCTTCTTTTGCATTAGATTTGATTTATCTAGTAAGTCATAGAGGCAATTGGGAGGTAACATCGAATGTTATCAAAAGTGAGTTAATTGAAATACTAGTGACGTCAAACAATTATACAAAGGTATTTTAGGATATAAAAATTAGTGGCGAGTACCTAGTGTTGTGTTAGTAGTCAAATTTTATATCATAATTGTGGAAGGGAATTAAGCTCAATGGAGCATAAAAGCTTTAATATCATGTTAAGTCATAAAAATTATATTAATTTTATTTATTAACTTAAATAAATATATATATTAGCAATAGAAAACATTTGTGATGCTATTTATAACACAAAATTATGCAATTTAATTATGAAATTAGGTATAAAAAATTTTATTATTGAAAGTTAAGTTTTTGTTTTAAGATTAAAGATATTCTTGATGGTTTAAAAATTACAAATATTCTTTATTGGTCAAGAATTGTAAAGATCCTCTATTATGATTTAAATTAGATAAAATCTAAAAGTGACTATTTATTTACTTTTGAAGGTGAAGCATTAAGCAAATAATTATTGCTTAGTCTATTATGGAATCTAAGTTTATAGTCTTGTAAATGGCTAATGTAAAGGCAAATTGCTTAAGGAATTTCCTAATAAATATTTTATTATTGGTAAAATCAATAATATTAATATCGATACATTGTAATAGTCAATCATTATTGTTTGTACAAAGAGAAAGTCATATAATGTGAAAAAATAAATATATTCATCTAAGACATTAATTAGTAAAGTAGTTACTAAATAACAAAATAATATTACTTTTATAATATTACTTGACTTTGTAAAGTTAGAAATGAATTTGGTTAATCTTTTGAATAAATCATTAAGTAAAAACCTAATAAAAGATATATCAAGAGGAATAAAACTAATGTCTATAAAGAATGGTTAAAAATAATGAGAATTAAATCTACATGATAAAAGATCTCTAAAAGTAAGTTCATGTAAGTAATAACAAATTATTAATTGACCTTAAATGCATAATTAAAATTATAGCTTCCTATAGTAGTACTACTGGGATATAGACTTAATAGATTAAACTATATAAAAATAGAGTAAGGTTATTCTTATAAGATTCCACACAAAATTTTTAAAATTTTCATAAAAATAAACCATGTGTGTGCATAACTTTATGACTTCCAGTTATATTACACAGTATTATCTCAAAAAATATAATATAAAAGCAAATTCATTAATTTAATTAAAAAGTTATAATTTATAGGAATTTTTATTTTACTAAATTTTTGAATATCAAAATGTATACATCTTAATTTTTAAATCCATATTTTAAAAGTTTAGTTTTTTAAAATGTGTGAAAAATATTGAAAATAAAGATATTTTGAAAATTTTTTATCTTTTATTAAAAATAAAAGTATTATTTTACATATTTATAAAATAATATTTATCTTATATTATATAAAAATAAAAAATTTTAAAAATTTTGTACACAACAAACTATAATTTTATCTTAAATCTCACCATTCTGTCCAAAAAGATAATTTCACCTTATCAGAAAGCACAGGACGATTTTATCCCTCGAAAATTTTCCTTAAGCTTTTAGTCTTCCTCCAATATTTGGAGTTTTAATTGTACGTCATTCTGCAGTCAAGTAATGGGCTGGTTTTGTGCACCACAATTACTGATTCCTATGTTGCTAGTCCTTCCATTGTTTATTCTATCATTAATCCAGTGACGAAGCAATGGTTTCTCCTCCCTCCGCCGCCGCCCATCGAACCCTACATGCATGCCTTGGTGAGTTTCTTTTGTGATCATACAAGTACTTATCGATTCGAAGTGGTACGTATTGTATTTCCTGATCTATGTAGCAGACCAGAAAGAACGGCAAGTTTCGTGGCAGTGGTTTTCGATTCTGACACTTCCAAATGGAGCAAATCAACAACAGTCTCACCTCCACCGTGTTTTGTTTTGTCAAGGCCTGATAGGCATTGTCCTGCCATTGAATACAGAGGAATCCTGCACTGGCTAATTCACAAGGGTAATAATTCTCTTTTTGCCTACGATACCGCAATAGTAAATGCAGTGTCATTCCATTGCCTAGAGGCTGTAAAGGTGATCGTCAGAATATTACAGGTAGGTGCATTGGTGGTACAAGCAACCATGGTGACATTAAACTTGCACAATTGACTCCTCTTCATCTTTCTTGTCTCAAAACTTGAAGACTAAAGGATTATCGTGCCACGAAATGGTGCTTGGAACACTTTGTATTGCTTAATAAAATGGTCTTACAGGATGATCGATTGTCGCCCCTGCCGTCATTATTGATACGGGATATGGATCCCAATGATGGTAATTCTGTGTACTTCCAGTTGCTGTAAAAAGAAATGATTGCATCATTGAACTTGCGGACAAGAAAGATGAAAGTCATCGGGGTCTTGGTGGGGGAGAATAGATCTGATTATAATGCCTTGGCTTTCCCTTTACCTCGATGGCCAATGTTGCTTCCAAAGCCTCTGAAATGGAGGCAATGCAATCTCGTGGGGAAAAAACATTAGTGATTAGAAACTAGGGACATTTTGCTTCATTGGATCAAGTGTAGGATGAAAAAAAATATTAAAGTTTGATGAGATAATCAAACTTCAGATTGCAATTTTGCTTTTCCTTTTGATTGCTTTTAACAATTGTTTATATGTTTATTGAGCACAATTTTTCTCTTGCTGAATCCTCATAGTCTAATGGTTGAGAACTAAAAGCAGGGGGTCAGCAACAACCTAACTCTGCATTGAACAATTGTTGCATATTTTGGGGTTCGTAGACATACATGAAAGAATTTTATTTTAATATAAATTATGAAATAACCTAACTAAATAATAAGACTATCCAACCTCCTATCTAAGATTTTGATATAGCTTCTAAATATTGAGTTCTTATTCTTATTATTTAACAAGTAGAAGAACAAATCAAACACCCAAAGAATTCAATCCTGAAAAACTTTAGTGAAAGTAAAGAGTAAAATTGCCTAAATTTCATTATTTCTAACCACAAGTTGTCTGGGAAAAAAGGTAACCAACAACTAGTGGCAAGCCTGTACCTGAGGAACTAATTGAAAAGACAATCGATGCATATGATTAAGCGCTTGGTCTTGATTCATCGGAAAAGATTGTACTTGAATTTGCCAACAACAGGAACGATAACATTACATTATTATTACATCAAGCTCACATATTTGAACTTCAGAGTCTGAAAACGATTTCTTTGTAAAAAACAAGGGTAAAATTCTGTAAATCTAACCTTTCCATAGAATCTGGAGTCTTGGTGAAGCCTTTTTCAGAATGCAACGTTGAACCAATTCATACTGTTGTTAGGGCTATACATTAAATAAGCCGAGTTACTTCAATTTGCACCAGTTACTCTGTCTGTCAACAGAGCTACAGATAATCTGATGTTTTTAAAGGGTTAAATTACTACTCAAGTGTTGTAATTTGCAATTTGATTTTTTTTCTAATATCTAAAATATTAAAATTATAATTTATCATTCTAATTTCAATTCTCTTTCAATCCAAATTTTGACGGCACCAAGCCCACATCTTTCACTATAATGTTTTTACAAAAATTCTAAATGTACTGTATTTATAATTTAAAAAAAAATTCCACTTCTTAAAAAATGTATAATATTGTCAAAAAATATATATATTAAATCTTTTAAAAAATGTATATTGCAGTCAAACGGAGACCGAAACTCCCAGCTCTCTCTCTCTCTCTCTCTCTCTCTCTCTCGCTCTCTAAAATTCTAATTCTTTTATGGGAACCCATAAAAGGGGGAAAACTTTTTAACATATTATATACCTTGAAATCCTCTAACAAGTGAAAAAGTGGAGAAGTTAAAAGCATTTTCATGCAACTGTTTAGCTAAAACAAGAGAAGATGTCTCAACTTTTAGGCACCGCCCGTGCAAGCCCGTCTCTGGCCGGTTTCGTTCCTTGTAGGCGCCAAATCTTTCTAAAGATCCCTTCTTTTTCATTTCCCAGAAGTGGGTTCTTACCGTTCAAGCGGATTCTACAGGCTTGCCTTCAATCAAGTATGGCTGTTCCTTTCGTCAATGGAAAAAGTCAAAACTTTTTGTTTGTTTGTTGTTGCTTTTGTTTTGGCTTCTTATCAGGGGTTTGCTTGAAATTCAATGGGTTTGTCCCACTTTTGAGTCTATCTGATTCCTGTGTTCATTCATAATTTTGTGTGTTTAGAAGGTTGTTGTGTTGTATTTAACTCAGATGGGGAATTTGTGTTTCAAGTTTTCTTTTTTCTTATTATTATTGAGTAAAGGATAATGCGAAGCATTGTTCTTATGTGAGTTTGAATGTGTGGGATTAGTTTGCTGTTCATGTTGGTAATAATATGATCATTCATCTTAAGTTAATATATAGAAGGAAATGGTTAAGATTTTGAGAAAGAAAGAGAGAATGAAGGGAAAATGAATCTACTTGAATTTTGGAATTTCCTCAATCAGTTGAATATGAATCATTCATTACAAAATCACTGGGAGACTTAAGCTATGCCCATCATGTTATTCATTAACTGTGGCCACTGTACTTCTGTTTCCAGTACAGAAGTTAAGTTGTCAGTGTGCTCTAATGAGCAATTATAATCTTTAACTATTTCCAATTTCCAAGCTATTTTTTGGAAGGAAATTTTGTACAATCAGTGTCATATCATATGTTTGGGATATAAGTAGTGCGATGAGGAACTTCTTTTGGGTTGGATTGACCTTTGCTACAAAAGAACATATTATTAGTTTTTCTATGCCTTAAGTACCAATGTTATTTGGACTCTACTTGCATTATTGACCATGCTCAGTCAGTGTGCTTTTGTGGCTTTTGATGATTTATGCATTGATCAGACATTGCATTACAGGTGCAAGTAGCACTACTGATCCATTAGCCTCAGACACGTCTGAAATCCTATTCATGGGGACAGGAACTAGTGAAGGGATTCCTCGTGTCAGCTGCCTTACTAATCCTTCAAACAAATGTCCGGTATTGCTGAACACTTTTTTCAAACTTAAGCTCTCTTGTTAGGTATAGTTTGGTTACTTAAAACCTCTATAACTTGCATAATGTTTGAATGTTTCTTGCTCAATAGGTATGCTTAAAGGCTATTGAACCAAGTAACAAAAATAGGAGACTTAACACAAGCCTTCTCATTCGATATCTCGGGCCTGCTGGGAGACATAACATTCTAATAGATGCTGGCAAGTGAGTGCAATGCAATTCTAGTTGGACTTTGGTGTATTTTATTATGAGAGAAATCACTAATTACTCTGAAATTAATGGAAATAATTGGTTGGTTGATGACAATTTCCTATTTCTGGAATTTCATATTTGGATAGCAGAGGCCTTAGAGTGGACTGATATATGTCCTGCCATTCTGATGCGAATGTGAGTTAAATACATCAAAATGAACATTCAGATACTAAGACATGATTGAGATTTAGGAGTCCCTTGATTTTTACCTTTAAATTTTGGTGTTTGTTTCATTTTCTCATGTTTTACAAGGAAAAAGAAAAGGTTGTACAAGATAATAGGATAGAACTTAGAACTAAATTATGATTCAACATCAAACTAATTTGTCCAAGTTATGGCATAGTATTTTCTGCAGTTAAGAGTGTTTATTGTGTATCTGTTTAACCAAGCTATATTTGTCAACTTCTTGTTTGCAGGTTTTTCTACCATAGTGCTCTTCGATGGTTTCCTGCATTTGGGTTAGTTTTTATTGTGTTTGGTTCCTTAAATAGTCTCAACCATTATATTCTGTCAGTGTACATTTCAGTTGGTCACTTGTTCATCAGATTAATTAGTATTTCACTTTGTTCTTCATAAGCTCAATGGGTTGTATCCATGTTATAAATTCCTCCCAGCAAATGCCAAATTCTTGTGAGAATTGATGATTTGTAAGCTGAGGCAATGATGGAAAAAGCGACTCATTTCCTACTATGTGCATGAACAATGTGATTATGTGAATGTTTTGACATCTTTTTCAGTGCTTAATGTTAGAGACAGAAAGACAAGTTGGACCTATGTGTGCTTGCACTTGGAGAAGTGCACACTCACACAACTAACAACCATTCAATTTCAATCTTTTGCTAAATATATGGTCTTTGGTGATCGTCATCTTGTCTTTGCTTTTGTAAAGTGCAATAAACTTCTCTGATTTTGTCCATGTGATTTCTTTTCTGTATTCTGATTTTGGTTATCATGAGTAATTTTTTTTTTCTTATCATTTTTGGGGGCCAAGTAGAAATCATCTGATTGTGTATAAACAAATATGTTGCAAAGTTTATATTTGATTCTGTGGATGATCAGAGGACATTGAAGCATGAAAACAATGAGCTTAACCTTCATTAACACAGATGAAAACACAAAAAGAATGAAATAAAGAATTCCTTAATTTTGGAGTATGACTGTTCTAGATGGACATGCTTAGCACATATTGTGTTTACTACATGGTTCTTTCATTAGCCAGTATGGCATGCTTTTCAAGTGGTTAAGGACTACTGCTTCCACTGGTCATTTGCTTACCAGTTGTGCTGCCAATATGTATTTCTAGGGTCAAGAAAGTTGGAATTTTTCTTTTTTAATTTCTTTTTTGTTTGGAAGGGATCAGTAGTAATTGAGTTGGTATTTCTGTCTCAGATCCTCTTAAATTTTGTGCAACTACTATCAGAAATTTTCCATTTTGTAACTAGTTGCATTTCTGTCAGGATAAGAACAATTGACGCGGTTATTATTACTCATTCTCATGCTGATGCAATTGGAGGTCTCTGTCATGCAAACCTTCTAATGTTACTTTTGGCATAGTTGACACAATTGAGACATGCATCAATTTTTAGACAAAACTCACGTGCCGTGCTTTTTCATTTTACCCCTACATCCTTTTCTCCTCAGGTATGGATGATCTTCGTGATTGGACAAACAATGTCCAGCTCAATATTCCAATTTATGTTGCAGAGCGTGATTTTGAGGTCAAATAACCTTTTCTGTCTACTCAGAGAAATTTTTTCATATAAATTTATGGATCTGAGTGTGAGAGTTTCTTTTTTGCTTTTTTCCTTTTATTTATTGGCTATAACGGTCAGCATGATTGATTAATCTTTCTTCCCCTCCTATTAGTTCTCTGTTGTGCAAAAAATCATTTTCTCCTTTTTCTCTGGTCAGTAACATGTCTGGTTACACAAATTGATGAGTGAATGTCTAATGACATGAAAATGCTGTGTCTGTTTCTCTTGTATTCTTAGTTGATATATCAGGAAATGATTGTATTGTAATACTGTCCCATTTCAGGTAATGAAGAAGACCCATTATTACTTGGTGGATACAAGTGGGAATACACCTGGTGCTGCTGTCTCAAAGTTGCAATTTAGCATCATAAAAGAGGATCCATTTGTCATACATGATTTGAAGGTCCAGACCAGCTTCACTTACTACTGAAATGTGATTGTCTTTTTGGTTTGGAGAGAGAGGGTTTTTGAACTCATACTACAATTATGATCTTTGATTTCAAGCAAGCAAATTTTAGAACCCATGCAGAATAAGAATGTGAAACAGTGCAAGGTTGAAGATAGGTTCTGCTTTTCTGACTCTGTTCTCTGGCCCCATTTTATTCAAATGCTAAAAGTTTGGCCTTTACCTCTCTTGTGTGGAAGTATGCTACCTCCAATCAATTTTATTTTTTTGGGATGATACGGAGTTTATTTCTATAAGTGAAAAGAACTGCCTTCCTCACTGAAGCAAATTATTCCATTGATCATTTCAGTTTATGCATCATTTATAAAACTTTTTGCTTCAGATTACACCCTTACCAGTTTGGCATGGTCGTGGCTACCGTTCCCTTGGTTTTCGCTTTGGCAACATATCCTACATCAGGTACAGCTTTTCAGCTGTTAGGTTTTCCCAAAACTGTACTTTGTCTAGGTTTCTCTGCAGATTTTTGAGCTAATCTTGCATTTGTGTGTGCAGTGATGTCAGCGAGATCCCTAATGAAACTTACCCTCTCCTCGAGGGCTCTGAAATCCTCATTTTGGTCTCTCTATCTCTCTCTCTCTCTCACTCACACACACACACACACACATGCACTCACAAACAAAACAGACACCTGCCACCAAAGCCGTACAAAAACCCATGTTCACTCAAGCATGCATATGTGCAGGCTCAAAAGCAAGCATAACAACATTTACTATTGCACTCAGATTTCCTTTGAACTTCAAGCAAATACTTGTTTGCCTTAAATGTACATGGATTTTGTTCCAGGATGCTTTAAGGCCTGATCGTTCTTCTTCAACACACTTTGGGCTTCCAAGGGTACATTCTCTTGCTTTTTCTAGTCATCAATACTGCAACCTGGACATAAGAAACTTTAAATCGAACCATTTGGTTTGACCAGCTTTTTTCATCACTTGCCCCGTTGAGTTTTACATATGCCACTGATCAAAAAATAGTCTCAGTTTGGTCTATCTTGTCCGAGCTAGGACAGTAATGTCAAATGTAAAGCTTCATGATTGTTACTTACTTTTCAGGCCTTGGAGGAAGTACGGAAAATTCAACCGAAGAGAACATTGTTCACTGGTATTTTTAACCCTCTTATTTCGCTTCAACCCTTACTTCCATTAGGTTGCCACTCAAAGATGTTGGGAATGTAATTTCCTTCTTTTTTGCCTCCTTTTCATGGTTAAGGTATGATGCACCTTATGGATCATGAACAGGTGAATGAAGATCTCATGAAATTGATAGATAAAGAAGGTCTTGATGTTCAACTCAGCTATGATGGGTTGCGCATACCAGTGTCACTCTAGCTTATGTCTCATCCCATTTCACTCACTTTCATTTTTTCCTACCGAAATATATGGCCTATTATTTGAGCTTGAAATTCATACCAGATACTCGTGAGCTCCTGTGATGGGTCAATCTGTTTGTTTTTCACGATCTTGTCTGATTCAATTATTTTAGAAAGTTCCATTGGCACTTTCTAACCATAATGATTTTGCTTCAAGGGCATCAAACCATGGTAACTAAAGGCTAAATTTTCCCAGTTTCCATGTGGTTTACTATGTTCTGGTGAGCCGTTTAAATCGTTGGTTGTCTAGTCATTTATCAATGTTGCATTCAGAAATTGCTTAGATACTTGTGTGACTCTCCAGGGCTTGCCTGGAACTTTTAACAATGCTTGGCTGGTACTCTGGCCCTTTGTCCCATTCCCTGGCTGTGGAGAAAAAGAGATAAAGGTTTTATTTATTTATTTTTTTCACAGATCGGATAGAAAAATGAAAGGAGTTTTAGTTATATACGAATTCGACTTGCGATATTAAATTTAAAAGATATCACTACTCAATACCAACAATTCATCTTCACCATTGGACTAACCATTACCAAGCTAACAATAGGTGATCGCATAATATTTGAATTATTGGGAGGGCTTGTGATTGTCTCTGTGAACTGCTGTGGCCATCGTGTCCATGGAGGATGATGGAGCTGAGACGTATTCGGGACATGGGACAGAAAATTTTTCTGTTCGGACATTTTCAATTGTGGGGGCCCAGCTAATTTATCAATCAATCATTTTTAGTACGCGGGACCCGCCACGCCGACTCGTGAACTTAAGGGATGTGTGTGTCTTGCTTTGGTCCGAAGGTCAATAATTGGAGGATGAGTGTCTTTGCTTTTGCTGAAGACAGACTTCATCATGTGTATCGCGCGTTTCACACGAGACCGAGACAAATGCGAGCCGAGCAAAAACGTCATGATGACTTGATCGTATACTTGTAACTTTTTATGGTTGGTGACAATTATTTATTAAATAGTTATAAATATATGACTAATAATAACTATAATATTGTTTGTTACGCAACATTTTTAGGAGAGTAGTAGCATTATTCTTTCCTCACTTTTTTCGATATTAGGCTGCTTTTCTTTTGGGGCGGTGGGGGGGGGGGGAGTCGAAAAAAAGTTCAAATTGCTCCCAATTTTGGGTGTATGTTGAAGTGCCCTCGGTTAATTCTTTTATATCAATTAGAATTCTAGATGCTTTAAATTATGGAAAGCTACAAGTTTTTAATTATTTAGATGTTAGGTTATTGATAGATTGTTTACGGTAATTAGGCCAATTTAATTTTGCTTTTTTGAGATGAGAATAAATCCCTTTTGAACAAGTTTCGAGTTGCTGGCACGTTTCTTTCGATGTCGCACCATGTTTGCATTTGACTCCCTCCCTCCCTCCCTCGCGCATTTGCTTTACTTGGGTCACAGCCATTCGGCTGAGCTCTGTGCTCTTTCAATTGGGTCATTGCGATTACAAGTTGGATGTCTCATTGTAAGGGGGATAATGATGGCGTCTTGTACTTGAATTTCTTCGCTCTGTCATATAATTGTGTAAAAAAAAAAAAACATCAATGAGTACATTTGGTTCATCGCATTGACTTGAAACATAGCATAGGCAATTAAGCTGTTCTATAACATGTATTTGTTAGAATTGAATTCCTAGAAACATTATGGGGCGAAAAATACATAGATGGGTGAAGGTCAGAAGTTTTGATGATTTGATGTCATATTGATAACTCTAGTCATCAACCATATCGTTCATTTTCAAAAATTGGGAATATTATTATGATTATTATTATTGTTTTGATATGTGAGAATTGGGGGATATTATTATGGTTGAACAATTTGTGGCATGAAAAAGCCACAAAATTATGAACCTTTCCCACTAGCTTAACTCGTGGGACGAAAGGTGGATCAAGCAAGATGGCATATTGGACGTCTACTTTAACATAATCCCACCGAAAAACTTACAGGTTGGCCTTTTTGTCTCAATCATAACGCCATAAAGTCGAATTGGTTTCTTGGATTAATTTGCATGCTAGCTAGCATTTCTTTCTTTTTTTTTTTTCTCCTTTCACGGTTTGAGTTTGCCTCATTAAAGAGAACAGGCCAGCTGTGTGTGTGCTTGTGTGGGTGGGGGACGAAATATCTGCTCAACTTGAATGCTACTACACCTTCTCCTCAGGCCATGCAGCTGTCCCATGAAGGTCCAATCCAAAAACTTTTACAAAGGTGTATAAAAAGCACCAAAAAAACAAAAAAAGAAGTCTCATGGCACAAGTCTTGGACATTGTTGTTTGAAAATGTCAGATGGAGTTAATAATGTCATCATTTTTACAAAAAAAGAAAAGGGTTGTTTCCACAATTTTTTTGACGGAAATACTATATGTCTGTCAATTCGGACGATTTTGATAATATTCATATGAACTTCAGAATGACATTGATACTTATGCATGTAATAGTAAAGCAAACTACAAGGCAAAAATTTGCAGTTAAAAATGTCAAGTTTATCTAAGAATCTTTCTATGAATAAAGTATATACAGAGAAAATTATTAATTAGCTTCAAAATTCAAGCTCTAATTTTTTTTTCTTAAAGAAAAAAAGAAAAAAAAGGTGGTGGTGGTGTTGGGGGGGGGGGGGGCCAGTCTTGATGGGCACAGTGTGGAGTAACCTTAGAGTTATACCCAAGAACTACTGGTCCTTCAATTTAAGACCTAAATTATTTCACAAAAATAAATAAATAAATAAATAATGCAAGAAAATTAGAAAAGTACACCCCTCCCTCAACCGCGTAGGCCTCACAAGTTAACGAGGCAAGGTCCATGATTGGTGGATGTTCATCAAAGCGAATGTTGAGATGGACGAATGTCTGATAGGGACATTAAAAAAAAAATAAAATAAAATGAAATGAAAGTCTACATGTAAGCGTGACCATATTTCTTCCAATCCACACATTCTAAGGCTCCATCCAACTAAGGGTGATAAATAAATAAATAAATAAATAATCTATCCTTCCCTTGGGACTATACACATGATAGGCAATTGCTTACCTAACGCCCCCAGTTGAGCTACTGCACATACAGCCGACTTCAATTTGATAAAATTTTTAATAAGAAAAAGGATGGTTCAATCATGCAGCCTTCTCATATTGTGCTGCCTACCATAAGATACGTAAAGATGTGTGTACAAAGGGAAAATGGGAGCAGAGAAGAGCCGAAAGTGATGGGGTATGTGGAATCCACGTTTCAAATTTTCTTTTTTATTATTTTTTTCAAGTTTCTTGTCAAAATATTCTCCCTATCTAACAAGGATGATAGAACGTGCAATATATATGATAATATATACAATGAATTTACTATAAATAAATAAATTTTATATTCATTGCACCCTATTTTATGTTTGTTGTATGTTTTATTATTTTTACGGTATATCTGGTTTTTTTTTTTTTACAGGAAACTTGGAATTTCACCCAAAAGAAAAAAGAAAAAAAAAATGACTTTTTAAAAAGTAGGACTCCCATGCCACCTTATTCTGGTCCTCCCCTGTAATTTTTTGTCTGTATACTTTGTGTGACTCCCATTAGGTTTTTAACTCCCTGCAGTCCATCCCAAATATTGGCAAAACTTCAACAAGTCATGTCTTCAATTAGAAAGAATGGGCCATGCCGAGGCATATCTTCACTCCTATATCTTTGAAGTTTAATGTACCTATATCATCTAATTAAACATCATCAAATCCATTTTTCAAATTCCTCTATTGCATAAGAAAGGGAGGTGTATATATTAATCTTCCAAAATATGAACAAATACAAAGAAAGTGTATCGGTGATAATTGGTGCTTTGAGCATATTAGTAAGAATTCTAACTTTGTGGCTAATAATTTATCGAAACAAGGTTTTAGTATTTATTTTGCTTAATTTTTCTGACCGTAACACCCTTTATTTAATAAAATTTGCATCGTCTTATTAAATTTAAATTAAAAAAATAAAAAAAAAACAGAAAGATGGTGTAGCTCCACTGGAACCCACAAATACTATTAAAACTCCAAGATCAGACAAGTGTGCATGTGGTGAAAGATTGCCACTAGCTCAAATTTTATAGACTAAACATGTTTTAATAATTTTCCTGTCATTGTTGATGACACTTGAGGTACATTTTTTTTTTTTTTAGATATTCCACAGAATTTCTCTAAGTGCTTCACTGCAAATGTACAATGAAAAGGCAGTATGTGTAGCTGTGCTCGTCATATTTCTAACAAAAGTTGGCTTTTGTACACACTCCACTATATCACAGCTACCTAGCCAAAAGGAAGCCTTTTTTTTTTTTTTTGGTTTTTCTCTCTCTTTTTTCTTTTAACCTTTGTTGATTCAATCAACAGTCAATAATTGAAGAAAAAAAAAAAAGGTCAATAAAACTAAACCCTGCAGTAGTCCTTGAAGCTGCGAACTAGTGCCATACTTATGGGGTCAAAATTCTGTTAAAGAACCATACACATATATGCACTGTCACTTTAACTTTAACTGCTTGACAATGAAGTCAACTATTGCTGTGGTGGTGTATTATATGTAACTTTATCTTGCTTTTGCTGTTATCTCATGATCTTGCATGGATTTTAGTCATTGCTTATAATCATTATATCCTTTCAAATCATCATCATCAACATGGCACCAGCAGAAAATGTTGATTTACTGATTGATGGTGCAATTATGTAAACAATATGATCATGATTGAGAGGAGGAGCCGGTTGAAGTTAGGCATCCAAGATAGAATAGCTAGAGTCCCATAATTCCATATTTGTCGAGCCATGCAAAATTGTCAGAAATTGTAGCTGCCTTGACATATATTTCTCTAGTACACAATATGGCCAAGCCAAAAAGAAATAAAAGATAAAGTAGCAAGTCGACTTTTTGGCCATGCCTGTCTGTTTAGAAATTAATCAATGAATCAATCATAGCACTGTGAATATTGAAATCTGCAACCATGATGTAGAAATGAATTTTATTACATTAATGCCTAAAATTTTATGTGAGAGACAGATGCGAATTTTTGTTGTATTATTATGATCATGTATTGTACATTCGTGGAATCTATTGTTAATTGGGATGAAGAATAAAAATTACAAAGTCAAATATTACAACAAAATGATGAATGAATCTCTATCTTTGTTACGTCTGCTTATATGCGTTCACATAAGAACATTTCTCTCTTTGTATGGTAAGTGTGAATGCAAAATGATAATATCTTGTGACATGGGGATGGCTTTTATCATTCTTTGGCTCTTACTTTAAGGGAGAAAGAAAAGGAAGGAGGATGTGTTTAAAAAAGAGGTTAAATTTCAGCAGAGAATTCAAAATAAGCTTGTTAAAAAAAGAAGCAAATAGACAATAAAGAAAAGAAAGATTTTTCTGGTGTGTTTGGAGGAAAGGCAAGACATCAAAAGAAAAGACAGAAAGTGCAACGTCAGAGCAGGGTGCTCTTTTGGTTTTCTGGCATTTTGTTTAGGATCACTCACCGTATCCCTTCTCAATTCTCATCCACACCTCTCTCTCTCTCTCTCTCTCTCTCTCTCTCTCTCTCTCTCTCATGGGTCTTTGTTTTTTCTTTTTTCTTTTTTTTGTTTTGTTTTGTTTTGTTTGTTGTGTTCATATTTGTGTGATTATGGTTGGATTTTCTTGGTATTAGGAAGCTGAGGTTCATCTGAAAAATAGAAAATTTGTGAGTATCCGATCACTACTTTTTGTTCTCCTTGTTTCTTTTGAGCTATCAAAAACACCAAAATTGTCTCTTTGCTTGAAGCAAGAAAAAGAAGAAAGCCGTATGGACCAACGGGTTACATAAGTTTCAAATTTAAGAACAAACTCCCAGTCTATACATTTGAGAGACATCAGTTTCAAGCTTTCACCTTTTCTTTATTTTGGGTTTTTTCTGCTTCCAGTTTTCACTCCTTTTAGCTCTTTCTAGTTTTGGTTTCTGTTGTCTATAGATTTTTAGCAGTAGTTTTCGATTATCTTTTTCTTACATACCAAAGCCAAAGATCTATGACGAGTAGCCATGATGCAGACTTAGAATTTGTAGAAGTGATTATCTAGGAGAGGATGATAGAAGGCTTGATGTTTCATCAGCAGCAACAAGAGGAAAATATGTCCAATTTGACTTCAGCTTCTGGTGAAGCAAGCGGTTCTTCAGGATACAAGAATGAAACTGGCAGCGCCAACTATCCTCAGCAGTATCTTGCTCCACCAGCTCAAATTCAAACTCAACCTGTGAAGAAGAAGAGAAACCTTGCAGGAAATCCAGGTTCCAAATTATTATAATTTGCACCATTAAAGAAGACTTTATCTTGTTCCATGTCATTTATAAACCTTTTTTCTTTTCTATCTTGACCTGAAAGTGGATTCTTTTTTGTGTTTTTTTTCTTTTTAACTCTTATTGTTTTTGGGTCGATTTGTGAATCAGACCCAGATGCAGAAGTGATAGCTTTATCCCCCAAGTCTCTACAGGCAACAAATAGATTTATGTGTGAGATCTGCAACAAGGGGTTCCAAAGAGACCAGAATCTTCAGCTTCATAGAAGAGGGCATAACCTGCCATGGAAACTAAAGCAAAAAACAAGCAAAGACATAAGGAAGAAGGTTTATGTGTGCCCAGAACCAAGTTGTGTGCACCATGACCCATCAAGGGCTCTTGGGGACCTGACAGGAATCAAGAAGCACTTCTTCAGAAAGCATGGTGAGAAGAAGTGGAAATGTGATAAGTGCACAAAGAGGTATGCAGTTCAATCAGACTGGAAAGCTCACTCGAAGACCTGTGGCACTAGGGAGTATAGATGTGACTGTGGAACACTTTTCTCAAGGTAACTAAACCTAATGTCATTTAGGAAATCTATGCATACGGCAGCTATGAATTTCATTTATTGAAGATGCCAATAAGTAGACAAAAAGAATTTGCACTGAATGCATTCTCTTAAAAATGCCAGACATAGATAAATAGTATTTGAATTATACTTTGTCTGATGCATAAAAGAAACTACTATGTATATATAAATGTATGCAGCAGGCATACGCTACTTTTACAGCCTACTCAAAGAGAGGGAAAGGCAGAGAGGCAAAGAAAAGGTTGGGGTGTGGCTAAGTATGTCAACTTATTATTGCAGTAGCTTAGTTGGACTACATGTGTTTAGCTTCTAGAGTGAAAAAGAACAATAATTCATAGAGGAGAGAGAGCATTCTTGTCATGAGGCTCACTTTTGTGACAGATTTCTTTTGTTTTCTTGTGTCTGAGGTTTTGTTTTCATCTTCCATGTCTTTTTTTTTTTTTTTCTGGCATTTCAGGAGGGATAGTTTTGTTACTCACAGAGCATTCTGCGATGCTATAGCAGAAGAAAGTGCAAGATCCATCACAGGAACGCCAAACCCACTTCTATCCTCTTCAACTCCTCACATCAATCTCCAAGTACCCCAGTTTAATACTCAAGATCTGCATGCATTTTCACTCAAGAAAGAGCAACAAAGTTTTAGTACTTTAATGAGGCCCGCTTTGCCACCATGGCTGGCTTGCCCACCAGGCCTAGGGGCAGCAGCAGGTCCTGGTCCTGGCCCACCACAACAACAACAGGCACCCTTTGATCTCTCCTCCTCCTCGTCATCTTCACCATCCATTCTGTCAACAAGGTTGGGTCACCAAGATTTGGACCCAAACCCTAACCCTAGTCTTGGCCCCACTCTACAACACTACCATTCTGCAGATGCATCACACATGTCAGCCACTGCATTGCTGCAAAAAGCTGCTCAAATGGGTGCAACCATTAGCAGCAATGCTAGTCCTGCTGGCTTGATGAGACCCCACTACAACCATCAACAACAACAAAAAGCTCAAATGTCTGCTGCTGCTGCTGATTCTTCTGCTGGCTATGCAAGCACAGCTGGTTTTTGTCTGAATTTGTCCTACCTGTCAAGTGGGGGTGGGCCATTTGTACATGGCTTGGCTTCTTTTGGAAACAAAGCCGAGCCTGATGTTACCAATGCATCTTCAAGCGCTCTAATTCAAGACATGGTGAATTCTCTGTCTTCTGCTGCTTCTGCTTCTGCGTTTGAGGAGACTCCATTTGAGGATGCATTTGGTGGTAGGGTTTTGAATCCAAAGGAAGATGCAAAAATGCCAACAGGTGGTCATGTCGGAGGAAATGAAGGTTTGACCAGAGATTTCTTGGGTCTTAGGCCACTCTCTCATAGTGAAATACTCGACCTGGCTGGTCTTGGTAATCGTGTCAACACTTCTAATGATCAGCAACACATTCAGTGTCAGAAATCATGGCAAGGTTAGGATTCAAATGGAATTTTGCATTTTGCTCTATGGCTCTAAATGATCCTTTGCCTTCCCCACCACCGCCCTTCCTTCCTTTTTATGTTTTTTTTTTTTTCTGCTTTTATGACTCCCAAAAGGGAAGAACGTCTTAAAATGCATATAGTTTAATGCTTTATATATGTACCCAAAACTCAATACTTTTTGCTATTATTTTTCTCCATCGAAATTAATGATTCCCAATTATCCTCTTGTCTGTTTCTATATTAAATAAGCATTTTCTTTTAAAAAAAAAGATAATGAGGAAATTATTGTTCCATTATGGTAACAATTTCAAGTAAAGAATTAGTGACAATAGAAACAATATTTCAAATGCTAAAAAGCAGAATGATTTTTTTTCTATATTATTGTTTTTGTTGACACTGATTAGTTTTTTTTTTCTTGTTTGGTACATGCACTAATTACTTCTCACTTTGGGTAATTATTGTCCCCTTCACGTGTGATTCTATGCACATATAAAGTTTAATTATTCTTGGATTGCGCTAATCAGCTAAATAATATTATTTTTTTAATTAACAAACTATATAAACACGGAATACAATTTAACAAATGGTTACGCTAAAAATGCTCATTATAAGTCATAGTATCAAATAATAGAACTTTGGTAATTACAACAATTATGGAACCAATAAGAAGTGATGAACTGAGATAAAAGCACCTTTTCTATATTGGTATTTTTTAACACTAATTATAATTAGTTGCCTCATTATTCAGCAAAAAAAAAAAAAAAGAAGATTATTTTTACTAAGCATTCACGATGTCATCTAAATTGTCACGCAAAGGATTGTATAAAAATATTATTTTCAAACAAGAACATGGATCCCCATTTGTGCCCTGAATGGGGTCAATTGTTAAATAACAAAATTTCCCCTTTCTTTCTGCCTTTTCCTTTCAAAATAAAAACAAGAGTCAGCATCCAGCCAATTCTGAGGTTGTGTTTCCAATTTGGTTGCATCTAGGTAATTCTAAGGTTGTGTTTCCAATTTAGTCTCAAATGAAACTTTCTATCATTGACTCCATTCAATTCCACTATAATTTATCTTAATTTGTACATCAGACAACCGGGTGTCCACTGTCTCATCATATGCAGAGCCCATGTCTCTAAAGTAGATAGGAACTCGTGATACTCCAGTAGTGCCAGGAACATGCACGGTGGTCCAATCGCTGGGCGGCACTTATCTATTACTAAGGGGAAAAGGAAAAAATTTAGTCATTAAAACTATTAGAACATGAATAAAAGGCCAATCTTGAAATTCTGTGAATTAAGTACGCCCTCTCTGTCGTATTAACAATTTAGAATTTGTCCAAAAGGATTATTTCATCTTAAAAAAAAGAATAAATCAGTCACACAATTATCGAAAAAAGTTTAAGAGGTTGATTCACTTGAGAAATGGATCAGTAATAGATGGACGGTTACACCTGATAGTTATGAGTTCATCTAATTCTAAGTTTGGGTCAATTATCAGCAAAAATTATCCTTACAAATAGCTCCAAATGAAAAAAAAAAAAAGTTTCTTTGAATATACTCGTGCATACAATTGTATGACAAGTAAAAGTGAAAGCAAAAATGTTTGTGTACTTTTGGTGGGTACAATTGAAAAGCTTTGGATTCTCCAATGGCCAAAAGGATTCGTGAAAATGTGCATTTATAGATGTAAAAGTTAGCTTGAAATGGGTATTCTTGTTTATTTGCAAAACTAGAGATGCTGTTTGACAAGCTTATTATGTGGGTGCAACCACTGCAAGTGGGGATTCAATCAACCCCAAGAAGGATCAGTTTTATTCTCATTTTGACCTCTGCAAAATATATTGTTACTTGTTTTTGTGTAATTTCTGATCCAAAATGCTACTAGTGGTGGTGATAAAGAAGGCCAAGTGTTACTGCAATCTCCTGCAAACATGCACCCCACAAAAATTCCCTACAAAAGGGAAAATAATTCATATAAATCCTGTTTATTGGTTGATGAATCAATTGTATCCAAGGAATAAGAAGAGGTGAAAACATGGTAATTTGCAAGACACATTATATTTACAGGAAAAATTAAACAATCACTAAATGTTCTCTTGAAATGACAATGACCAATGAAAAGTGATGCAAGAGACACACAAATTCACAAATATATATATATATATATATATGTATATATTGATTGATTGATGTATTTATAGTCGGTTCAATGCATAACATAAAATCACAAAAAGTATCATTTGGTAAATGTTAAGATCAAATAACATTTATATTTCGAGCTATGGGCCAACTTTGAAAGTGCCATTGGCGCCTGCGTGCATGTCATTTGTTAAATTATTTTCCTTTTTTTTTTTACACCCTTTGATGAGTAATTAATTTAAGGAAAGAAAAGAAACATTCTTAAACAACTAATGGAAAAGAATCCTCGCCATCCACGCTTCGCCACCATGTTCCAGCAGAATAACTTAAACATTGTGTGTGGTTGTTTGCTAGCTTTGCTTCTAAATTCTTCTAGTATTGCTTTTAGATTCCGCGTATATCTTCATTACTAATTAAGAATTGTTAATTATCCATTCTCATATTCATTCAATAGCTTAAATTTTTGATTTGGATGTTTCTTGACACAGTTCATGACTACAAAGTCTTTAGTTCAGCTCATGATGTCTTCATAATCTGCATTCAATTGTAATTTTAATTTTCGAATTGAATGATTTCTTGACAGAGATTCAATTCACAAACTAAGAATAAATAAATCAGTGACGAAAGACTTGCGTGCCCATGATCATGAATATTATTTTTTATTTTTTTTTTTTTTGTGGTGTCCCATGTGTAGAGTCTTAGGGCTATGTTTTTATTGGAATATATGTTCTTCTCTGAGTCATAGAAGAGTATCTTGACATGTACGCAACTTTGCAAAGAATAATGGCAGAGATCTTAGAATCTTTATTAAGAGTTGCTTATTAACACAAGTCATTCTTTATAATGGCTACATGTTATGCCAAACTTTTCTTTTTCTTTTTCTTTTTTTTGTTGGAATAGCTAGAATCGTTTTTATTCTTGGCGTTCACTAATCAGTGGACAACCAAATAGCTCTACATCAAGAACGAAAAAAAGACCAAAACCCTCAACAGCAAAGCATACCAAAACTTCATCTATGAATACAAATAGAATTATCCCGTATGAATAATACTGTAGTGAAATTCAACCACTTTAATGCTCCAATAATTCCACTCGCAGTTGGATGACATCGAGAGATAGATCATATATATTAAATTCTAAAGTGTTTCATCTCGTGCATATAATTTAAACTAATGTTCTCTTAGTCATAAGCTATAATTGTTAATTGTTAATTGTTAATTGCTAGCCATCAACCAAATCAAACAGAGACACTATTTTTGTATATGAAAACAAGAAATATTGATTAGACACAATTCACTAACATGACTAAAATCTAACGTAAACAAGAATGATGAAGGCAAAGGTTTTAAGGGCTTTCTTTTATGTGCTGTGATTGAGTAGAAAGGTAACTTGTTATATAAACATCAAGGGATTGAAGGGTGAGTGGGCGTTAATAAGTTTGATACATATGTTTTTTGAATTTTTGATATTATATCCATCTGGTAACTGCTCTTACAGTGTGTGACAGATTTTGATTAAAAGAAAAGAAAAGAAGAAGAAGAAGAAGAAGAAGAAGAAGAAGATAAAACTTAAGAGCTCTACTAAGGACATGGACAAACGAAGAATATTAAATACAAATTTATGTCAGTCAATCATAATCATTTATTATTATATAATGATTACAATTAACGATTATGTTTGTACATTTGCAGGTTTGCATTCAATTACGTCCCTTTACCGATTATTTATTTGTAGATATACCTCCAACTTCATCCTTTTACTCATCTCTCCTCAACTTTTTTCTAAACTAAACATCGTACCCCTTGAAAAGTTGATGATCAAAGCCCATTGTATCAGCCAGAACTAGAAGTGAATAATCATAATCATAATGATAATGATAATAATAATAATAATAATAATAATGGGGTTTATGTTTTGCATGCTGTGTTACTAATAAACTAGTAAACATTAGCTAAAATCTAGCCAGTTTGCATTGATGATGCAATCCATCTCCCCCCCCCCCCGCTCCAACCCTTTTCTGCTTATAATGGCACTTTTTTCTTTTCTGCTTATAATGGCACTTTTTTCTTTGACTTACCTCACTCTCCAACCCCACATGTCCCTAGAGAAAGGCTATAGTCTTGGCTGCAATCATACAAAAAGCAACTTCAACAGTTAATAGAATTCAAAATTTCAGATTAGAGGTTTCATTTTCATATTGATCGACTGACAAATGAGACTATTTATAAGATATAAAAGAGTTATTCACATTCTTCTTGATTTATTTTATTTTATTTTATTTTTCTCCTTAGAGCCAAGACAATCCACATCTAGGCTAATGTGAATTGGGAATGGATCCCATTAGAGCTCCTGTCTTTTATTTTTAATTTTTTAATTTTTTAATTTATTATTATAATTATTATTTTGCGGGGTAAGTATAGGAGGCTCAAAGCCACGATGAAGCAATCAAGAAATACAAGATCAAGGGCATGGCAAGCCTATTTTTCAATTATGGGGTTGTGATGGTTGGCCCTCTAAATGAGAGATTCCTTGACACTTTTGGGCTTTAAAAGTCTCGGTCTGAAATCAGACAAACTATGAAGTCCAAAGAATTATTGGGCTTGGACCTTTAGGCTGTTTACAGTAGTTTAAATGGAGGAATGCAGGGGTGTCTTGTGGAAACCATCACCCATTAGAATTGTTGCAGTAGATGGAAGTGCAAATAAGAGGTTGTCCGTTGATTGTCACAAACTTTAAGTAGTAGTGTTGACTAAATTTTTTTTTAATTTTTAATTTGAAACTTAGTTCTTAATTTCTATAAACAAACAGGAAAACTTTAGAATTCCATGTGTAGTTTGATTTACCAAAAGGGAACCAGCGCCCTAAAAGAAAACCCCAAAATGGTCATCAAAAACAATAATTTTAACAAATAATAGAGCTTCATCAATGCATTTTTGCATTTTAAATACAATGTCACATTACATTGAGACTATTTGATGCATGTTTATAATTTTTTTTAATTATGATTATATATTTAAAAATTAAAAATTTATGATAAAAAATTATAATAATACAATAAATGAATTTTTATTTTTGGTGTGTCAAATTATTTGCATCCATATAACTTGAAAAAAGCTTTACATTTGGAACTTACTTAAACTCCAAAGGACAAAAACAAGATTGTTCCCACCAAAATAAAAAAAAAAAAAAAGAGAGAGAGAGAGAGAGAGAGAATTATAATGAGAAGCACTCACACCTCAAAACATAGATGAGCCACTGCTTAATTAGGCTAAGCTTTAGTAGGAATAAAAGTAATGAAAATAAATTTGATACTCATTTGATCCTCAGTCACCCACCACCTATCAGGTTCAAACTACATTTTCCTCCTTTTGTGCTTAGCCATAAGGAAAAAAAAAAACACACACACACACACACACAGAAAGTTCAAAAAATATATATAAAAAAAAAAGGCAAGAAGAAAGAAGACATGAGGTTGTTGAGAAACAGCAAATCAAAGCTAGCAGCAACAACAATGGTGAAGAAGGAAAAAGCAATCAAAAGGACACTGTTTCTATCCATTATCTCTCTGTTGGCTTTTGGTTCTTTTGTTCCAGTCTTTGCTCCTCTCCCTTCTTCGTCTCACCGCCACTCTCCTACTCGCCACATAAAGGTATTCTCTTGATGGGTTTAATTCAACCTCTCTCTCTCTTTCTCTCTCAGTGTGTATATATATACTTATTCCCTTAGCTGAAAGGTACGTGAAGTTGGGATTTTATTTTATGATCATACACCGGAAGTCACTGAAAGTCTTTCAAGGAAGTTTTGGAAGACATCATCTGGTTTACATTTTTATGAGCTACCAAATTGGTGTCGTGGATTATGAAAGATTGTGTCTTTGTGGCAAAGATTGCAGCTTTAACATGGAGCTCGTCTTCTTATCTATGTTAAGAATTGGGTTAATATGTCAGAGAAAAAACCGAAGAATTAGTCTAGATGTTAGAATTTTGGTGGTACTGGAAAACCAGTTAAAGAAGAAGCGAATACGCAGTTTTTTTTTTTTTTGCACTTGATTAAGGATGTGAGTGTGAATTGAATAGAATTATATATGAAAGGTTAATAATCTGCAGGCTAATGCTCTTTTTCTTCATTCATCCTTTGTTTTGAGTGCATTCGATGTGATACAAATCAATTGTATCAGGCTAATGCTCGAGGTTTTGAGATTGCTAATGACATGTTCTGGAAAGATGGTGTACCCTTCCGGATCATTGGAGGTGACCTGCATTATTTCCGGATTGTTCCTGAGGTAACCATCTTTTTATCATCTTTCAAGGTACTGGGATCTGGAGGATGGTGAAATTTTCGGCTAGTTAGCATTGTACATACTCAGTCATGCTTAACTGCAATCTGTGTTTGCTAGCAAAAGCTTGGCTTAGAATGGAACCTCTGCTAATGAATGAGAAATTATGAGCAAGTTCGGGAGGCCCATTTTTTTTATTTATGAGATTTTATGAAGAAATAATCTCAAGTAATTCTAGAAAACTTTCCTGATCCGCACTTGATGTTGGCATTGTAAATTATCTAAAACTTCCTACTTCTCATAAGTTTTTATCAAGGCTAGTAAACTTATGCTTCTTCACTAAGTAGTTCTTGCATAATGTTTTTACCGAACAAAAATTGACTTCTTGGTGTAAGAATGGCTTTGTTGATCTAAGTTGCTAACTTGGAATTTGCATTTTACTAATGTAGTATTGGGAAGATAGGCTGTTGAGAGCAAAGGCACTGGGTCTTAATACCATCCAAACTTATGTTCCTTGGAATCTTCATGAACCATGGCCTGGAAAGCTGGTTTTTGAGGGTATTGCTAATCTGGTTTCTTTCATCAAACTCTGCCAGAAGTTGGATCTCCTAGTTATGCTTCGTGTTGGACCTTATATATGTGCAGGTTGGTTCCAACTTTTGAAATTCAATTTTGGTTTCTGTGAACCAACACTCAAATATTCTACATGCCCCTTTCTCTCTCTCTCTCTCTCTCTCTCTCTCTCCCTCTCCCTCTTTGTGGGTGTTGGTGTTTGCATGCAGAGTGGGATTTGGGTGGTTTTCCTGCTTGGTTGCTAGCTATAGAGCCAGCTATCAAACTGAGATCATCAGATCCTGTCTACCTTCAATTGGTATGCCAATAATTTATGTTCTTTTGAAGTACCAAAAAATGTCATGAATGTATTTTGCTGAACAATATTTCATTAATAACTATGCATATGGAATTTTTCTCTTTGTTTTCCCTCCCTTTTTGATATGCTTCATATCTTAGATTGAATTTCATTCCATCTTTTGGAATTCGTTAAATTGATAAGGACTTAAATACTTTAGGTGGAAAGATGGTGGGGAACTCTACTTCCAATGATAGCTCCTCTCCTTTATAACAATGGAGGCCCTATCATAATGGTTCAGGTATAACTCACCCCTCATTGGTTTATGTTCTATTTTTCCTTCCTTGATTCAAACCTACAGATTTGCAAGGTTAACAATTTTGTTTACCTGCTATTTATTTGATGTGGGTGAGGCCTGTCTTTGTCCTAAGAGAGATGAAACAGCCAGTGATTTTAAATTGAATAAGAATTGGATGAAATTTATGAGTTCTTACTTGTTGCAGCTTTGATGCACTGGCAAAAATGTCAGTAATTCTAAAATACTTGCAAAAAAGATTGTAGAAGTAGCCTTCCTTTTCGTTACTTCCTTTGTGGGATCCTAATATCTGTAAAGTCCTCTGAATTATGCAACACTTCTCAAGATCATTTAAAATAGTCACTTAGTCCTTCATTAAAGGTGAATGTGTTAAATTTGATGTCAGATAGTTTTAATTTGTTTCAGAATTATGGTATTGAGAATGGTTCATTGAAAAGAGATTAAATGGACAGGTCGAAAATGAGTTTGGTTCATATGGAGATGACAAAGCTTATCTTCATCACCTGGTCAAGTTGGCCCGAAAACATCTTGGGGACAAGATAATTCTGTAAGAGGTTCTACATCTAACCTGTTTGAATTCACATCATCTAGGTTTAGATCTTATTTATGATCATTAGATTTGGGTAAAGCACCTGGAAAACTAGTTTGTAGTAACGAAGGATAGTCTGTATTTGAAAACTGCCATAGATGATCAAGAATTCTTATCTGTTTGCCTTTTGATCACAGAAACTTTTCTGGTTCCTTGATTATGCTTACTCATGCTAGATGCTTGAAGTTCCTTAATGGCCCATGGAACCAAATAGCAGACATGGGCAGTTGATCATGTGTCTATTGATTCAAACATTCCAATGTCTTGTCT
Source organism: Ceriops tagal (assembly GCA_021533255.1). Classification (NCBI taxonomy): domain Eukaryota; kingdom Viridiplantae; phylum Streptophyta; class Magnoliopsida; order Malpighiales; family Rhizophoraceae; genus Ceriops; species Ceriops tagal. The sequence goes on along the minus strand of CM038611.1, from coordinate 5,084,897 downwards.
GGAACATCCATAACTATATCTCACTACCTGCCTGAGGTCATTATGACTTTACTACCATGATTCTGAGTTCTCTTAGGGCCTTTATCTCTTTAAATATTGAAAAATAAATGTACCACTTACCATGCTTAATTTTTCTTTTGATTTTATCATTGTATAGTGCTCTCAAGGTGAACATATTTCCTGCATGTTCTGTTTGATTGTACTTGCATATGCATATGATTGGATTTGTGGTTCTTGCTTTACTGGACATATTATTGTGCCCCTTTCTTGACTATTTTTCCCCCTTGTTTAATGATTTCCAGATATACTACAGATGGAGGTTCTAGGGAAACCCTTGAGAAAGGAACCATTCATGGAGATGCTGTCTTTTCAGGTAGAAAAAATACAGTATGTGTGTATTAATTCTCCAAATTAATTATCAGGAGCCAGCATATATCTTTGCATTTCTAGTTGCCTTTAATTATCATATTAATTTTCTTTATATACAATGCACAGCTGTTGACTTCACCACTGGTGATGATCCTTGGCCCATATTCAATTTACAAAAGAAGTTCAATGCCCCAGGAAAATCACCGCCACTATCTGCGTAGGTATCTTGTTAATTGTTACTGTGGTTAGTAATTGGTAGTTTGATGCACATGATACTTTTTCTCTTAGGGAGTTCTACACAGGTTGGCTGACACATTGGAAAGAGAAGATTGCTAAGACTGATGCTGATTTTACAGCATCTTCCCTGGAAAAGATTCTGTCACGAAATGCTTCTGCTGTGCTTTATGTATGTTTTGAAGCATTTGCTGAATATTTGAAATGATGTGATGCATATGTGGTAATGTTACAGTCTTTTTCCCCTGCATGATATCCAGATGGCACATGGTGGAACAAATTTTGGATTTTACAGCGGAGCAAATACTGGTGTAGATGAGTCCGATTACAAGCCAGACCTCACTTCCTATGATTATGTGAGGATAATGTGTGCTATATATATATATATTATTTTTTTTTCCTTTGATTTTTTATGTATCTTCATGGAACAAGATAAGAATGCTTAACTTTTCTTTTAATAAGCTAATTTATGATAAAAGTGCGCAACTGACATGTTAATTTTGTCAGGATGCTCCAATTAGAGAATCTGGTGAGGTGAGAAATGCAAAATTCTATGGTATGTGCAGTTTAGACTGAAGTTTGTAAGATTTTCTTGCTAGCTCCTTTTGTGTGTATGATGTGGCCGTTTATATCATTATAAGAAGACAGAAGTGACTTTGTACAAGAGACGGAGAAGTATGAGGAAAAACTAACTTGAATCTAGGAAGAGTTATGCTGAGAGCTTGTTATGGATTTTTTTTTTTCATAGTTATGTCATTTTTTAAACTTCAAGAGCAAGCCTTGGTGTAAAAGTAAGGTTTTTCCATTGTAACCCAAAGGTATCAGGTTTGAGGTGCAGTGTGGGATCTTCGTGCACTTCAACTCCTTTTTTTTTTTTTTAAATCATTTTTCAACTTCAATAAATGACACAAGGGAGAGAAATATAGGTGTTTTTGTTCATGGCTTTCTAATGTGTTGCTGATTATTTTTTATCAGTTGAATTTGTTGATTATCATTTCTCTTGCGGTGACTGTGTTTACTGTCTTAAGCTTTGCGGAGGGTTATAGGGCTTCACAGTGCTGCATCTCTTCCCTTGGTTCCTCCAAGCATTAAAAGTGCTGGATATGGAGCTATTCGCTTACAGCAGGCAGGATATTTATTTGATTTGCTTGACACATTAAATCCTGCTGGTGTGGTTGAATCTGTGAACCCAGTATCAATGGAGTCTGTGGGACAGGTGCATTACATTTGCGTTCTATTGTAAAAGTTGATAAACTTACATTATCGATCTTAGATTGTATTGTATCTGAATCTTATTATATGCAGATGTTTGGATTCCTATTATATGTTTCAAAATATGCAGCAAAGGATGATGGAAGCATTCTTTCCATACCAGAGGTGCATTATCTACTTATCTTAAGTCTTTCCTTGTGGTTTATGTGTATTTTCTCATATTGAATTTCTCCATGCTGTATGATAAGATTAATGTGCTTTTGTTACTTTTTATCATTAGTAGTTTATAAATTTTTGGAAAAACTTGGCTTTTATGATATTATCTGTAGGTGCACGACAGAGCCCAAGTGTTTCTTTCATGCCCTTCTAAAGATAACAGTGGAAGGCTAACACATGCTGGATCAATTGAAAGGTGGTCAAATAACAGACTAAGACTTCCTAATACTAAATGCTCCTCCAACATCAACTTGTTGATTTTGGTATGTGACTGCCCTTTTCTCAGAAAAAATTGGTCATTTTTGTGCTTTCGGTTTGTGATGATTGGCCCCTTATTGAAGATATAATTGGGATTAAACAAGCATGCAGAGTTTATATTGCCCAAGTCCTGAATTCATTTTTGTCACATATCCTTGGTGATTCAAGATTAAACCAGAATATTTTTGTCTGTGATCTTTTGGTCCAATTACTTTTTACTGTTTAAACTGCAATAACATAATGCTTGTATGAACATGCACTTATGGACTTGAAGGTGTTCATAAAATGATGACAACTAGACTCATTTATCTTGATCCTGGTTCAGGCATTAGTCCATACAAAAAAGGGATTCCCTTTAATTTTGCTCTTTAGCCGGTACTTGTCCTTTCAGTTTTTATGTGAGGGACTAACATGAGTATGTTCCCATTTTACTAATCAATATATTCTATGCTGTTATAGGTTGAAAATATGGGCCGTATAAATTATGGACCGTACATGTTTGACAAGAAGGTAACCTGCTCTTTTTTCTCCCTTTTCATGGTTGAATAAACAGGATTTTCCCGAGGGATGAGCTTTCAGTTTGTTTTTGCCCATATTCCATTTTCTAATCATATGTCATCTCGTATTATGAGAGAATATTTTACCAGTCTTTTCTACCTCGCTTTTGCAGGGAATCTTGTCTTCTGTATTTGTAAATGGGAGAATTTTGCATGGATGGAAAATGATTTCACTTCCTTTTGACAACCTGAATATATTGTCAAAAATTGAACCCATCATCCGAGTTGCACATTCCAGATTCATTAAAGCTCTACAGCATAACATATCAGATGATAACACTGGTAGGTTCTTAACTACATGTAAAACACATGAATCACACATATATATTAATTGCATGATGTGCTCTAGCTTGAATGATGTTTGTTTGTGGTTGTCTTGTCGGGCCAATCATCCTTGTGCAGAGAGTGTTTCTAAAGGACCAGCAATTTATGTCGGCCATTTTTCTGTTGAGAACATGAAACGAGATACATTCATATCATTCAGCGGGTGGGGTAAAGGAGTAGCATTTGTTAATGACTTTAACATTGGAAGATATTGGCCGGTAAAGTTTTTGTTTTCCTTCAATCCTTAGCTTTTCAAGCATGTTCTTTTGTTGTTATGTGATACAACACAACACCCCTTAAGTTGTCCTCCATTTCATAGATACCTCTAAACCCTTTCTTCCCCCCTCCAAACATATATGTGAACTTTCATCTGATTTCAAGGACTAACGGAGGGGTTCAAAACAGCATTACTTTCAGAAGATTTGATGGAAGGGTGATCTTGAAACAAGATAAAAATTCACTTATGTGTTTGTAGGGAAATAAAAGGGCTAAGGGGATGTCTATGAAATAGTGTGCAACTTTGGGAGGTGTTTACATAATTAGGCCTAACATTATTTTTCACTTACACGGACATTTTCTTCTAACCGGCACCCCTGCAGTTGGTCGGACCACAGTGCACCCTTTATGTCCCTGCCCCAATCCTTCGGCGTGGAGAAAATTTTCTGGTATAATATCAGTAACAAGTCATCCCAAAAGCTTATTTTTCCTTCTCAAAGCTGTATTTGCCTTGACTATCTCTATTGTTGATGGTGCATAGATGCTGCTTGAGTTGGAATCACCAAATCCAGAGCTCTTGGTTCATTCAGTTGATAAGCCAGATTTCACATGTGGTCCAAGTAAATCAAGCGTGCATCAGCTTTAGGGGCAAAGTGAATCTGTAGAAAGATTCATCATACTTGGAAGCTGTGAAACATAGAGCTAGAAAGGCAACATCCATGCCTGCAGCATGATGGCTGAAGATTGTTCTTGCACAAGATGTCTTTCTTTAACAGAAGTGAAGCATGCATGGCACGATGTGTCTTGTTTTAACCTATGTCACCATACGGAGAATACAGAAGATAAGACTATGTTGGAGGAGAAGCCTTTGACTCTTTGTTCGTTGAATAATTATCAATTTAAATCACAGAAGTGAGCTGGGTTCCGTGTTATTTGTGTTTCATTTAGATATGCTGTTCAACCAGCATTTGTTAATGGAAATTCTCTTTGATTCTTTAATTACTTCCTTTGATCAGTAGCTCAATCATTTCTACTTGAAATGATCATTCCACATAGAAAAATCAAATCTTAACTCTCTCATTTCTTTTATTTCCAATAAGGTTTAAGCCCACTTATGAGCTAGATTATGGTACAGATCCAGCAAATCTGTCCCCAACAAACACATGGGAAACTGTGAAGTGTGCTACATGCTAATGCTACATAGCCAGTGAGAAAAACCATACAGCCGGATGACTGCAGAATCATTGTGAAGGTGAACTATCCTTCTTTGATCCCATGGCAGCACCTGCTGCTAATGACATGGCGGCTGCAGCAGCACCCAGCTTTGCACCACCAGCAGCCTTCATGACACCGGCTACTTTGGCGAATACGGCCACCCCTCCTACAAGCATAGCCCTCAAGGCCACCGTTGGTTTCACTGCCATTGTTTTTTGTTCTGCAAACTGTCATGTTGAAAAAGTCAATACCTCCACACTAAATTATGAAAAGCTTTTAGATGATACCTTGCACGCCAATGAAACAACCAAGCAATGGCAACTAACCCAAAGAGAAGACTACCTTTTTGAGGCCTTACATGGTAACCCTACCTTTTTTTTTTTTTTCAGAAAGTAAATACGAAAAAAAATCTGAAAAAGGAAAAAAACATGAAGAAGAAGAAGAAGAAGAAGAAGAAGAAGAAGAAAGAATAACAACACATCCTATCAATGGTAAATAAGATGAGAACTGACGGTAATCAATTAGTTTTGAGGAACCAAGCTCTTCAATGATACACAAGTGGTAACCAAAAAGCTCCAAACATTAAAAGGAAAGCACGTGAGAGGAACAAGAGAACAAAGGCCTTCCTCATAACATAAATGGAATCTCTAGAAGAACAAATACTAAAAGTGTGCCACAAGAGCTCACATATCTCATTTCCATCACACCAGGATCTTCATAGGTGACAACAAACGTTCAGTGTGTTAACTGTGAGAAGAGAGCAACATAAATAACATCCCTAGTTCCCCACCCATCGATGAGACCACTTGACACATAAAATGAGATGTATTTTTTCCAGTATTATCCCAATAAGATTAAAACTCATCTACAAAAAGTTCCATAGGTCTTCTATTCTCGAACAGCAGCTCAAATTATGAAGTCATAGGTTTGAATTGTAAAAACAGCCTCTTTGCGTAAAACAATGGTAAGATTGCATACATCATCTGATTCTTCTCCAGATTTCACATTGTGGGAACCTCTGCACTAGGAAGCCTTTTTTTTTTTTTTTTTTCTTGTGCCTATTCTATCCCATCTGCATTTTCAGATTGCAAATTGTCAATATGCAAATCAGAATTTTTTAAGTTATCCGTATCTTGTCTAAGTACCTAAAAACTTGCCAAGGACTATGACCTTTGAACATCCTTACAGAATATTCACTGACATACATACACATTGCAACTGTTAATGCCATAGCCAATCTCCATTACATTTTACATATCAACCAACCTCATGCAGTACAGCAAAGACCGGCACCTCCAAAACGCAGGCAGACACACACAGAATCTAGAGCAACCAAGAGGTAAAATGCAACAACATTCTCTCTTCCATCATGCATGCCAGAATCGAAAAAAGACCAATCTGAAATTCATTTTCTGCAAACAATTATCTTTAACCATTTTTGCGCAACCTAATGCCATCAGCAACATCCTGATCAAAATTCCATCCTGACCATCAAAATTAAGGCATCTTTCAAAAATTCAGGTCAAATTACAAACACCCAGAAACATTATCCAGCCTCCAAAATCAATATCACCCAAAAGCTTCCACCTTGAGACACAAACCAATACAAAGACCCACAAAAGCCAAAAGAAATCTTACGGAGAGAGAGAGAGAGAGAACCTGAAGCTGGAAAAGTGAAGGCCTTGCTGAAGAAAGTATTTGGAGAGGGAAAGAGATAAAAATAATGAAGGTGATAACAGAACACTTCGAAAAAGGAAACGCACACAGATTACATACCCTTTTTCTTTGCTTCCCCCTTCTCTCTTGGAGCTACAATTAAGGTTATGCAATGGCTTACAAGTTGCTTTGCTCCCTTGTCCCTTTGGCATATACCCCAAGGACAAACGGCGTGTCGTCTTGGGGAAAAAAATATTAGATAATATTATTTAAGAAGTAATATGATATTAATAAAAAATATTAATTTATTTATTTTTATAAATAAACAAAATTAAATAAAAATTATTATACCATTTTTTATTATTTTCATACTAATTTTTAAACTATTATTGTGTAATGATATTTTTATAAAATTATTTATAAATATTCATTAAAAATAATAATTTTAATTATGAGAATTTAGTTCATGTTTAAAAAAATTGTTGATATTTACAATTAATATTTTTAATATAAATAAAAAATTTTTATCTTCTACATAAAATTAATGTTCAAATCATGGTAATTTAATATATAACATTTTCTAGCTTCAAAAAAAGAAAAAAATACTGATTGGCTCCTATGGAAAAAGAAATTCTATTCTTCTATTTAGCTTATGCTTTAAACGACGCCGTCGAGCTGCCTCTCCCCTTCTCTCCCTTTCTTTAACAGACAAAATGTCCAGCACAATCTGGCTGCCATAAAAATCAACAGCGCACAGAGAGAGAGAAAGAGAGAGAGAGAGAGAGAGAGGAATGGATCATCTATACAGTGGAGGCAACTGGACGATGATTCCAAACATGCCATCCCACAGTAACTCCCCTGCTCACTCAAATCAGGACCAGTTTTACCTCCAACAACAACAACAACAACAGCAGCAGCAGCAGCAGTTCAGTCAATTCCAACAACAACCACAACAACAACTTACCCAGCAGCAGCAACAGTATCAGCAACAACGTTTCATTCAACAGCAGCAGCAACAGCAGAACCCTCACCACGAATCGCTTGCCTCCCACTTCCACCTCTTACATGTAACACCCCATCATTATTTACTCATAAATATAGAAACCTACCCGTTTAAAATTTTTTTGGAGAAGTATGAATCTTTACCCCTATATTGGCAGTTGGTGGAGAATTTGGCTGATGTCATTGAGCATGGAAGTCGAGACCAGCACTCTGACGCCTTGGTTTGTTCTCTTTCTATTCAATTCTCTCTTTCTGGCGTTTTTTTTTTTCTTCTTCATAAAGATTGTATCTTTATGGCGGGGAGCATTCGGAATTGGAAAAGATTGACCCCAATGGTGTTAAATCCGAAATGGGTTTTTGGCTTTCTTTGTTGTGCCTAAAAGGTTGTTGATATTGTCCTCTATTTGTTTGTCTTTGTGAAGATTACTGAGTTGAACAACCACTTCGATAACTGCCAGCAGCTGTTAAACTCGATCTCGAGCTCAATAAACACGAAAGCTATGGTAAGAACCAATTGGGATCGTTTATGTTTTTGTGAAGGTTGTTCTATGCTTTTGTTCACATCTTTTCTTGTGTCAGCCACCGTGGACGTGGGTTTGAGACAGAACTTTCTCGTGCACTTGTTGAAGATATAATTGGTATGATTTTGTTAATGTTTTAAGACATTGACTTGCAGACAGTTGAGGGACAGAAGCAAAAGCTTGAAGAAAGCGAGCAATTGCTGAATCAAAGGAGGTCTGTACTAAAGGTTGTGGATTTCTGTTTGTTCTTGGTTCTTGGTTGCCTGTTAAATGCTTGATCTATTGTATTACAGGGACCTAATCAGCAAGTATAGAAACTCCATTGAAGAGCTTATCAAGTCTGAGCCATAATTGCTTGTCATCTGGAGTACCGAGTAATAAAATTTATGTTCTAATCTGAGTCTGGGACATCACATAGCTTTGTGATTGATAACAGCAAACATTGAGGAAGGCTCCCTATGTTGAGGTTACCATCTTAGTAAAGGAGCTTTCAATGATGATATGTGGTTTCTCTTTTTTCTTTTGGCATCAAATTATTACAACCCCATGTCTAATCTTTCCATCACCTTTTTCGGCACAGAGCACCTGTAGTCTTTGTTTTACCATAAGGTTGCGATGATTCATGATCACGATGTTCCGGATGAAATTATATGCAATTGTTGTGGATGTTGATCTTTAGTTATCAATGTTTGATCATTTGGGCTTTGGTTGTAGACTTGCTGTGGAGTATGATATGAAACCATCCAAGTCCTGAAAAGAAAGCCAGACCCTGTAATGGCAGGATGAGGGAAAACTGTTAACACCTATGTTGTTGTTCTCATCTTTCCAAGGCATTGTAGGTAGAAAATTTTTCTGGTCTTTTAATCTGTTTTGGTTGAGGCTTTTATTCCTTTTAGGAAGCCTAAATTTCTGTTTTCTATGTAATCAAAGCATTGGATTGAGAGAATTGCCAAGAATATGGGAGTAGCAAGCAGCCATGGGATTCCCAGCTGTCGGCTGCTCTGTTGGCACCTTTACCCTTATTTTTTACAAAGGTGTTACCTTTGCAATTCTTTTTATCTGCTGTTCAAGATTTGACTTTTTTGTGGACAAAAATTTTGTTCTGAGCCAGTCATTGAAGATTGTGATTTGTGATCTTGTTATTACTTCTAGATGCGGATATAAGCTCTTTGCTGCCTATCAGTCATAAAATAAGAACATTAGCTGAAACTGAGCTGCAAATAAAGCAAAATCTTAGCCACTTTTGTGAGCTCCATTCTTCTTGAAGGTGAGCGCCTATGTTAAGTGAAGGATTAAGCTCATACATGGGCTGGACAGTGGCCTAACCTGGCTAGCTTGAAATGACTCTTACGTACGACATGATATAATGCTTTGGATAAAAATGAGAAATATTATGAAGACTGGTCATGAATGAGGCCGAATATGATCACCTACATATTATTCTAATGAATTTTACCAATAAATTATTACCTTTTTCCATAGTTCAAGTCATGTCAGGTTATTCTATTGCATGTCATAAGGTCGTATGATGTGGGTTCCGTCAAAACTATTTGTACTGCAATCCCAAGGTCAAGCCTTAATGTATTTATTATGATTTAAAAATCATAAATTCGAATGGTGAGAACATTCTCTCAAAAAAGAAAGAAAAAATTATTATTATTATTATTATATCTAAGCATTTCCCAAACTTATCTCATCTCATGCTCAACAGCCAATTTGCATCATTGAGTTTAAACATAGTTAAATTCTCTGCGAAGCTTAATTGTGTTATTCTATTTTTGGCTTCCACACCCCATGAAATCCACTTCTTTTTTGACCACTTTGAACACCACTAAATGGCTTGTAATCTCTGATTCTCTCACTAATATCCCAATATATCACTGCCTAAAGATAGAGTCCATAACACACATAAATGTTTGTTTTCCTTCCCCTCATTTCTCTCCATCCTCCATTCCCCTTCGTTTTCTTCGCGGAGGAACAAGAAAGAATCAGCAACAACCAGTCAAAAAAGAGGTTTCCCATCCCCATTAAAGAAAACTGCACCATCCCCGGCGGCAACGCAGCCGATATCTCTCACAAACAACAACAAAAACAACAACAACAACAACAAAAGCAACAAAACAAACGCACATTATGAGCATTCCAAGGATTGGAAACAGCAGCACCAACCAAGCGTGTGCTGCATGCAGATACCAGCGCAGGAAGTGCGCTCCTGACTGCATTCTCGCCCCTTATTTCCCTCACTACCGCCAAAGACAATTCCAAAACGCCCATAAATTGTTTGGAGTCAGCAACATTACCAAAATCATCAAGAACCTCAAGCCCCCCGAGAAGGAGGAAGCCATGCGCACCATCATCTTCCAATCCGACGCCCGTGCTAATGATCCTGTTGGTGGCTGCTACCGCATTATACGCAACCTCCAACGGCAAATCGAGTACAGCAAAGCCGAACTCGACCTCGTTCTTCATCAACTAGCACTGTATCGTGCCCAAGCGCAACAGGTGCAACCAATTGATCATCATTTCCAAATGCAGGATACCGATTCAACCATGCTCGTTAGCGAGATTGTCAATGCAGATCCTTTGGAGATGTATGATCCTGTAACGCAATATCATTATGAACAATCACATCATCAAGATCAAGAACGTGTTGTTCAAGATAACAATTGTCATCATCTGCAAGAAGACCTTAATGCATGGACAGGACAGGAATCTAGCGTGTCCTCGTCTTCGTCATTGCACGTTAAGCAGCCTCGTTATGAGAATGAATGCGATGATGCAAAGCAGATCATTGATATAAATAATGTCAAGTTTGAGCCCGAAGAGTTCATTAAAAGAAGTTTTGTTCCATCAACACAGTTAGTTATATCGTCTTAGCTTTGTTATGCACTATAATCACAAGCCTTTGTCAATCTTATGCATGGACACCAGAAGGCAATTGGCCTGCTTGGATTTCTATGTAGTTACAGATATCAATGTTATATATATTTTTTGTTTTTGTCCGAGAATCGAGTTATAGGAAGACGGGTTACGGCGACATCAAATGCCGATTGAAATAGTATTTATTACAATGCTTGAGGAGCACGATTCATTAACTTTGTCGCATATATCTGAATCAAGGCAACAGTGTTTAAGTCTTCAGAGCTCGTAAGATTTGGAATTTACAGCCCGAGTATTTGGCCTCCGCACACTTTTTTTTTTTTTTTTTTTGTAATGTAAGAAAACAACCCATCAAATTTTCTGGAATATGATGAATTACAGTCCTCTGCCTTAATAGAAATATCACATGCCCCAGGAGGATCACCATTTAAGAGAGACACAATTGACAATATCCAAGTTTAACAGAAACTGAGCACGGCCTTCAAAATTCTTTGACAGCAACGCTGTAAGAAAAAAATATAAATAAGCTTCTAAGAAATGGTAATGTTTTCTTAAAGCAACACTGCAGATAGGTTCCTGCAAAGATCCAGAAATATCATCCTTGATGTTACAAATCCTAACGAACTCTATCTACACACGTGTGCCAACTGCACAATCTGTTCAGATCAGATGCCACTAAGGCATAAGGAGATCCATAAAAAGATGTATTGTGAACGAGGATAGTACATTTTAGACAGAATAAACTCTTGGCAGTGAAGGAAGAAAACAAAAATGCAAATGCTTTTGTTACTTCTGTGAACAAAGAATACATTCAAAACCCAGGAATTTTGTCACTTTATTTATAAAAAAAATTATCAAGTACAAAAGTATAAGCAAAAGCAACAGTCAGCATATTGTTACTCGTGCATCACCCCTTTGATAAGCATCAAAAATTTGTATAATAATGTCGTTATCAGGTCCTCTGCTTTCACTCTCCATTTGAAATGTCAAGGACTCAAGAGTTGCATACACTTGCTCTAGATTCCTCTGCACATTGTTCCCTGCTGAGAACATATAAACAGTCTTTTTCACTTCAATCCAACTCTGCCCAGGGTTTTTCTTAAACCCATTCAATCTAGCAGAGACTCTTACTCTAGCAGAATCTTCCCATCTACCACCTGCAGAGTATATATTAGAGAGCAGCATGTAGCTCCCCGTCACTTCTGTCTTGAGACTAGAAATATGGGAAACAGTTTCTTCTGCGACTTCTGTGTTTTTGTGCATCCTACAAGAGTTCAAAAGAGCACTCCATATACAAATATTGGGTTTCATTGGCATCTTTTTCACGATGTTGCTTGCTTCTTGCAGCAATCCTGCACGGCCCAAAAGATCAACAATGCAAGCATAGTGCTCTATTTGTGGTTTGATCCTATACTCTTTGAGCATCTGATCAAAAAGCCTACGTCCCTCAGTGACAAGACCAGCATGACTACAAGCAGAAAGAACAGCAACAAAAGTCACCCCATTTGGCTTATTCCCAGTTTTGGTCATTTGATAAAAAGTTGCAAGAGCATTAGAACCGAGTCCATGCATACCATATCCTGTAATCATAGAATTCCAAGCAATTAGATCCTTCTTCTCCATTTTCTCAAATACCATGCGACCTTCCTTTAGACATCCACACTTTGCATACATATTAACCAACCCATTTTCTACCAGAATGTTGTCATTCATTGATGCTCTAATGACATGACCATGGATTTCCCTGCCAAGATTCAATGCAGCCAACCCTGCACAAACTGATAAGACACTAGAAATAGTAACGACATTTGCCATGACATCAGCAAGCTGCATTTGTCGAAAAAGTTCCAAAGACTCCTCTTCTCGTCCATGGGCAGCAAAACCACTGATTAAAGCACTCCAGCTTACCACATTAGGTCTCAACACTGAAGAGCCTTCAGAATTCTCCAGTTTGGAAAATAATTCTAGAGCCTCATCACATAAACCAGCCTCTGCATATGAAGTTATTAAGGCATTCCAACTTATTATGTTCTTATTTTCTGTTTCCATAAACAATTTTTGTGCGCCATTTACATCTCCATGCTTCCCATACACAGCTATTAATGCATTCTTCACAAACGAATAATTTTCAAACCCACCCTTTACAACATATCCATGAACCACCTTGCCTCTATCAAACGCACCTAAATAAATACAAACTGATAACACCACGGCAAGAACTTCAGCGCTCAGCTCAATTCCTTTCATTCTCATCAAGTCAAACAACTCCATAGCTTCCACATACCGATAGGATTGAACATGACTAGACATCAAAGATGTCCACGTTACAGGATTTGGTTCCAACCCTTCCGACTCCATCCTTTGAAACATCTCTAGAGCACCATTGCAATCACGGTTAAAGGCGTAACCAGAAACCATCATATTCCACGAAACATGACTTCTAACATTCATTCTATCAAACACCTTGCGCGCATCCCCTATTCGACCCAGTTTCGCATACATTTCCACCAATTCATTGGCAACATGAAGACGACTCTCAAAACCCATCTCCAAAACGTGACCATGAACAACTTTGCACAAACTAGAACTACCCATATAAGCACATGCCCTTATAACCAAAGGAAAAGTAAACCCATCACCAAAAAATCCAATCTTTCGCATTCTAACATACAATTTAAGCCCATTCTCGAAGTATCCATGAGAGATATTGGCTCTCAGAACCGAATTACACAGTAAAGAATTCGAGCGGGACTGAAATGGTGTGACATCAAACACTGTCTGGGCATAAAAAGCGCGCCCAAAACGAGCATAGACAGACACGATGCGAGAAGCCAAGAAAGCGGAGCCACTGTTACCAGTGACAATGACTTGTGCGTGGATTTGGTTGACATGTTGGAAAGTGGCGCAATGGCTAAGGAAGCGATCGAAGTAATCGAGAAGAAGCTCGCTGTGAGTGATGGAGGGTTGGTGTGATTTGATTTGGATTTGATCGTTGTTGAGTACGGCGATTGAACAGCTGAGCTTTGACGGGAAATTTTTAAGGATTGATGGTTTGAGACGAAGTCTGGGAGTTGCAGCATGCAGCATGAAGGTGAGTTCACATAAAAAAAAAAAAATGAAAGTAAGCTCTCTCTCTGCCTCTCTCTCGCAACTTACATTTTTACCCATATATTTTTTTTATTAAGTTTAAAACAAAAATTTATCTATTTAAAAAAATTCATATTTGTTTTCATGTAATATCTCCAAATGAGTGACAATTATTTACTTAAAAAAATTATAAATTAGTGAACAATCATTAATGAATTTATAAATTTGAAAATTTTTTACTCCATATTGCTTTGTTATTATGCAAAAATTTTATCTTAAATTTTTACAATTTTTTATCAATGCATAATTTTTAATAAATTAAAATTAAAATTAAATAGTATAAATTGATAAAAATTAAAAAAATAATTTATTTATATTTGTATATATATCATGCACATATGAAATATTTGGGTTAGTGCAAATAACAATTGAAAAAAGGAGGAAAATGATGGGAAAAAAAATTCACATTAATTACTTTAAAAAATGTATTTAGAGTTGCAATACTATTTTGTAAGATGACATCAGGCCAAAAGGCGAAGATTAAGAGTCATGCACCATCACCAACCTACTAAAAATATAAATCACAAACACCAAAATGTATATGTAGTAGTAATATATTTCATTGCAAGTCTTGACTAAAAAAAATTCCTTAAGACCTAATTCCTCTTTCAACTCCAAATTTATTGTCAAAATTAACTTCTAATTAACTAATAATAATTTTTTAATCAAATAAAGATAATCTCATGTCATCATCACTCTTCTCTTCCTTCTTTCTTCTTTTTTTTTTTTTCCTCAATCTAGTATAACAAAAATGCAAATTTAAGGAAAAGAAAGACTGAGAGAGACATTGTATATTAAATATTGATATCTTCTTCCATTTATATTTCATTCCTATATGGTTACAATTTATAGTAGAATGATAAATCATTTGTGGTGCATAATGATGGTTTATGTAATTACCCCAACAAACTATACTCCTTTCCCATTCTCATTTTCTACGTGCCTTTATTTGATTGGTTATCATATAGTATTCTAATAGTTCCTAATAACTCTTTTACTAATGATTCTCTTTTCGTGTTGTTTTCTTTTATTTTTCGTGTCGTTTCCTTTTATTTCCCTTTTTATTTGTATAAATTCTCAGGTGTCTTTTGATGTCGACGAATTAACCCATTGGATCAGAACTTGAGTTGCTACCTAGTCGACACGCTTAATCATATAACAATTAAGAATAATAATTAGAATAAGGGAATTAAGTGGATATGAGAAAACAAAGGGCAAAGGGGGTATTAGTAAGGGCTTTGCAACATGAACTGGTTTAAGTTGAGAGATATAGAAGGTGGTATGGATCTTAGAATCAGGAGGAAGCTCTACTGTGTAAGCAACTTTTCCTATACAAGTGAGAACCTTGAAAGGACCATAAAACCAAGGAACAAGCTTGAGGTTGGCACATCAAATGATAGAGGATTGCATGTAAGGTTATAACTTAAGGTAAATAAGGTTCCTTACTTCAAATGATCTTTCATTATAATACCCGTTGGCCAGCTAACACATATGATCTTGAGCTCGACTAAGGTGAAATTTAAGTATATGCAATATGGTTTCCATAGAGCGAAGCTATTGGTCCACTGTTGCAACAACAGTATTACCAGTGATATAGGGAATATAAATAAAGGGAAAATAGCTATAGAGAGCTTTGAATGAGGTTATGCCCTTGGCTGAATGATAGTGGGTGTTATACTACCATTCAACAAGGGATAACCATTGACACCTCCTTTGAAGAGCTCCAGAAATGGCACAACATAGATATGTTTCCGAGCAATGGTTAAGAACTTTCAATTAATTGTCCGTTTATGGGTGGCAAGCTAAAGACCAATGCAATTTAACTTTTTGCAATTTAAATAGTTCCCTTCAGAAGACACTAAGGAACACTAGGTCACAATCACTGATAATGATATGGGGAAATCCATGTAGCTTAAAAATGTGATCCAAAAGATTTAGTTGACTGAGTTAGTCATATAAGGATAAGACAAGGAAAGGAAATAAGCATATTTGGACAACCTATCCACTATAACTAAAATAACCTTTACCAATCCATATTTAGGCAGCCTCATTATAAAATCCATATAAATGCTTTGCCACATTCTTTATGGAATAAAAAGGGTTAAATAAGTCCAAAAGAGATAGATAAATCAAATTTACACCTTTGGCATATGTTGCAGATTCAAATGTGATTTCTAATATCTCAAAAAAGTCCTTAAAAAAAAAAAAGAGAAGATAACTTCTTAATGGTGACTATAACACTTAAATGACCCTTATAGAGACTTATATGCTAAAGTATTATGATCTACTACTTAATGTCCACATTTTATCCCACCATAAACTTACCCTTCCACCATAGCTAATCCTATTACCAAGTATATGGAGAATTGACTAACCGCCCTTACTATAGTTGCCTAATTATCTGCTGTAAGTGGTTATCAATGATCCAAGTGTCTTTGATTTAACTAAAAAGGTCAAAGGAAACTATAAAAATAGTATAGGATTACAATTGCTAGCTTAAGATCTTGGATAGGGCATTTACTGTCTTATTATACTTAAATAGCATAGGATTGCAATTGCTAGCTTAAGATCTTGGATAGGGCATTTGCTGTCATATTATGCTTACCTTTCTTGTATACAATGCCAATGTCATAACTTATAAGCTTAGCTAACCATATACGTTGGCTAGTTGTATGCACTTTTTGATCCAAAAAATACATAAGGCTACAATGATTTGTCTTAAAGGTGAAGTTTCTTCCTTTTAGATAATAGTGTAACTTGGAAACAACAAAAAAGATGGCTAGAAGCTCTTTCTTAAATAATGAGAAAGAGAGTTATTTAGGAGAGAAGACCTTACTGATATAGGTTATAAGGTGATCTTGTTGTGTTAGTACAATACCTATTCCCCCACCACTTGCATTTATCTCTATCACAAATTCTTGAAAAAAGTCAGGAAGGCACAAAACTAAAGCTTGGGTAAGAGTTTTTTTTAAAGTTTCAAATGTCTGTTCTGCTTGTACATTCCATTGAAGGGAGTCTTTCTTCAGACGATCAATGAATGGTTTGCATATTTTTCCAAACCTTTCAACAACATTCAGTAGTAACCAACAAGACCTAAAAACCCTTTGAATTGTTTGAGATCATAAGGTAAAGGCCATTGTGTCACTACTACCACTTTCTTAGGGTTTGTGGCAACTTTTGCCCTAGATATAATGTAACTTAGATATTTAATCTCAATTACTACAAAGAAATACTTAGATTTTTTAACAAAAGGTTGATGTTGCCATAATAGTTTCAAGGTGAGATGTATATGCTACATATAGGTTTGAAAGTTTTTACTATATACCAATATATCACAAATAAAAAAACTAAGATGAACTTCTTGAGATAAGGTTTGAAAACATCATTCATCAGGCTTTAAAAGGTTACAAGGGCATTGGTTAAGTCAAAAGGCATGACTACAAGTTTATAATGGCCCTCATATATTTTAAAGACTATTTTGTATATATCAGTAGGGTACATTCTAATATGATGATATTCAAATCTTAAGTCAAGTTTGAAGTATATGCTTACTTCCCTAAGTTCATCTAGCAACTCCTCAATTAGTATAATGGGGAATTTATCCTTTATTATGACTTAGTTAAATTTCTTATAATCTATACAAAAATGTCAAGTATTGTCCTTCTTCTTTGCCAAGACTATAGGGGATGCAAAAGGTGAGATATTATTCTGAATGATACCTTTATGCAACATCTCCTACACCAAAGATTTTATGACATCTTTTTACACTGCTAGGTATCTATAAGGTCTAGTGTTTACTAATTGAGTTCTAAGCAATAAGGGAATTTTTTGACCTTGAAGCCTTAGCAATAGCAAAAAGGAAGGTTCCCTAAATACATTTGAATATTGTTCCAAAAACTTAATACCTCTAGATTGGTTATTTAAGTCTTTTTTATTGGGTTGACAATAAGTTCAACCATTAAATACACCTTGTATTCCTCTAGACTATATAGTTACATGGTAACTTATTGTACCTTTGATTGTAATATCTTGGCAAGAACTCTGGAATTGATTTCATTAATATGAATGCAAAAAGTTCCTTTTATCACGTCTTTTCTGCCCTACCTCAAATTTCATTGTCAAATTCCTAAAGTCCTAAATAATGTAACCTAAGGTTCTTAGCCACTGCACCTTAAATACTATATCACATCCTTTTAAATCTAATAGATATACATCTATGGTAAAGAAAGTGCCTTGTAATACCCACTGGAAATCTTTACACATATAGCAACAAGGAATGACATTTCTATCTGCAACTCTGACATTTAAAGGTGTAATGGAAATCATAAGGCACCCTAATTACTTGGTTACACCCAAATTCAAGAAGTTATAGGTACTGCCTAAGTCAATCAAGGTATAAATGACCTTAAACTAAGAATGGTATACTACCTTTATGGTTTTGGCTTCTTGATTCACCCAATCATCTATAGCATGCATTAAAATTTGCAACTGTTCCTCCATTGATGAATCCATGACTAACAGCTCTTTTACTTCTTCCTTTGTGACCTCATGTTCCATTTTAATCATAAATAACCTTTTCAGTCTGCACTTATGGTCAGATGTGTACTTTTCATCACACCAATAATACAACTCTTTTACCCTTCTCTCATCAATTGTGTTTCCATCTTTGACCTTGGATACCTTCGGCATTTAACTGGGTTTAAAGTTTTATGACTTAGGAATCTTATTGGAATTACTAACTATCTTAATTGGTTAAGTCACTGGAAAAGAGGGTTTTAAGGTGGGTAAAAACTCTTGACCCTTATATCCCTATCAACTTTTCTGTTATACTATCGAGTTTATCACCTCTTGTAATCTTGTAAGGGCAAATGCATGCTGCATAGTTTTTGGCATGAACGTTCTCATTGGATTCCTAATCTCTTTCTTTAACATATTCAAGAAAATATTGACTTCATACTCTTCTGTTAACTGGACTATCCCAAACAATATATCAAATTAATCTTGATAGTGACTAACTGATTCTGTTTGCTTGAGGGTCAATAACTCTACTAATGAGTCTTCTATTAAGGCTATGCCAAATCTGAAAGAAATGTCCTAAACATACTAATTCTATAAAAGTAACCCAATTGTTTGTTAGTTGCTCATGTAATTCCTATGCTACTACAATGCAATATACTTTCAATACCCTGTAACAACTTTAACCTTAGACCCCTTTAAAACCTCATTCAATTCAAAGTAATTCTCATATTTGAAGAGTCATTCATTCAGATCTTCTTTATTAAAATAAAGAAAATCTAACCTTAATTGCTTGGGTTTGACATATTAGCTTAAATGTAATCATGGAATAATGCTTAGTTGGTAAGGGTTAGGGGGAAGGGGAGAGGCATTAATGGCTTGGAATAAAAAACCTACAATAATATCAACAAACTTCTAATGAGATGGAGTGTTAGGCAACAAGCATTACAGATGCACCCAATAACATTTAGTTGCACTTTGATTTTTTTTCACTAAATTTTATTTTAGGTTCAAAAATAAAATAGAGCTTCAATGTACTAAGAGCACCAATGTAGTTGTAGAATAGGCAAAAGGGTTCAAACGTCTTTTCATTCCAAAACCCTAAGCCGGGTTAATTCAGATGGAGAAAATGGCTGCAAATTACTCCAAATCCAAAAGCAGGGTAAAGCTGTGTCAATGTAACGAATGATAATTGAAATTACAATTTGAAAATCATTTGTTTCCCTGCTTATCAGATGACAACCATTACCCAACAACAAAAGCATTAGAACTCACAACACCAAATTGTGCACAAAATTCTTCAGAATGCCTAGAAAGGACAATGGTCATCAAATTCTTCTAACAAAAATGTTGGTTACACACGAGATTTTTGACAGGGACATAATGTGAATCTGCCAAAAAAAAAAGCAATAATAATTTTTAAATTACACATTTGTGATTTATTTTTGTATAGTTAATAAATTTTTATTGGATTTTTTTGCAGATTCACGTTACTGATCTCACGATTAAAATTCACATCCATGTTATAGAGCATTTCCTTTATTTCTTTTCTCTTGTTTCAATCAAATTACCATTTGACTTTTAAAGCATGACCCCAACCCCACTCAAAAGTTATTATGAACAGAAGGGAGAGTAGTAATGCCCCTCTAAGAACAACCTTTCATAGTTAAAGAATTATCAGAAACTAATCTACTGTATAAAGAGCAAGAAAGCAAATCATTATTTCCCTTACAAAGAGTATTAGTAACAAGTAGCATTTAACGTTAACAACTTGATAAGAAATAAACTTCATCCGTTTACGAACATATACAACCAAATTCAATTAATAGAAAACATGTATATAATTAAAAGAAACAAACAATCACTCCTTTTATTATCTTAAAAATCTTTCCCTTAGAAAGTCCACTTCCAGACCTTGATCCTCAAGTCAACCTTGCACTTAGCATTAGAAACAGATGCAGTTGTTGCTGTTTCCCCACTAGGAACAGTAGCTTTAATCCCTTCACAAGATACCCTGATGTTAGTCTTTGGAGTCTTGAATCCACCAGCCTTGATTTCCAACTTAGTGTCAAGATCAATCTTTAAGTCCACACCATCCTCGCTCTTCAACACAGTCCTTAACTTTCTTGCAGATGCATCATCCAGAGCTTGGCCGTCGCTTGAGATGGTGGATTTCAATAAAGTTGTGTTCTTTGTGCCATGAATGAAAGAGGGTATCGTGCCATTGCCTAAAACAATGTTGTCCGTGGCTATGGTGGCAGAAATGGTGGTGGAGTTGTAGATAAAGATGAGTTTTTTGTTGCGGTTGGTAGTGGTGATGTTGAGGTTGACGTTGGTGGTGAGCTTGGATGTTGAGGAGAGGCTGAGGGTGTTGATCTTGAGGCCGGAAACGACGAATGATGGGCGGTGGGGGCGGTAGGCTAGGTAGAGGACGGCGCCAGCAATGGCGGCCAGAATGATCAGGCAAACTATGATGATGGTTATCCAGAGGCAGCAGGAGTGGCCACGGCGTTTTTGGTTGGGTAGGCTGTAGGCTGACCGGGTGGCGCCATAGGGGTGGGATTTGGTTGCCGGAAAGGTGGGGGTGGCGGTGGCGCTGCCATTTGCAGTGGTTGGACCGGTTGAAGGGAAAACCTTGTCTGCTATATATAGAGAGAGAAAATCGTTTGGCTCAAAGTTCTCTTTGGTCGGTCCATGAGAATTCTGCTTGGACACAAAGAGAGAGAGAACGCTCTCTTTGGCCTTGGAGAAAAATTGAAGAAAAAGTGGCATATTGCCTGGGCTTTAATTATTGAGAGAAATAGACACAAAATAAAAAATAAACAAATAAATAAATAATTTGGGTTTTTTATTTTGGAAGTTCTTTAATTAATTAAAGCTTTATGATAAAAACTGTGTTTTGCTTTGTTGCTAATTGATTGGGACTTGCAGACTCGACAGAAAGCAAAGAGAGAAAAACAAAATAAAGGGAGAGGTGAGGACTACTAGGACAAGAACATCATAACCAATTGGCTAGTATTTATATGTGCACGAAAAGAACTGGTAATTTAGGTAACTTCCCAAAGTCAAGAATTTGGTTTTGTATCAAATTTTAGGTTAGGAAAGAACATTGTTTCGTGCTAATGATATGTCACCAAACTGTTTACCTCCTAACTAATTTTTCTCAGTCTATGCTTGGTTCCAAACTGTTAACCTTCCAAATTTGATTAAACGGGCTTTGTGTTGGGCATTAAAGTAATGGGGTATTTGTAAATTAGCTTTCTTGCACTGCATTAATCTATCTCTTCAATGGCATTAGAATTGTTGAAATCTAAATCGAGCAACTGGGGTTTAAGCATTGACATAATTAACAGGAAAAACATCTAATTCACATCAATATTACAATGATCCAGTATTCAGTCTTACCGAACGCTTAAAAAATTTATTATTCCACTAAAGTCAATTATTGCCAGCACAAATTAGGCATTTAGAGTATTAATATTTGATACAGTTGACATTTTCCCTATTCTGCACTTTTCCGAATGTACTTGTTGCTCCTTTTCCAAATTATGACCTCAAATTATAGAGTTCTAATTTGACCAAAAAAAAAAACAGAAAAATGAAAAACATATAAGCTTGATTGAATGCTATTCAACAGAGATCAGAATAAGATTGTATTTGACTATTGATTACCAGTCAACTTCCACTAAATCAGGTGCAACTGCAAATTATGAGAATTAGGTGGGATCCAATCAGTTTGTTAATGAGGAAATAGAGCTGAAATTTAATAGATGATTTCATCAAATTCCAAGCAACCATTTATTTGCACAAGACAATTAAACAAAGAAAGTAGAAACTTACCAAAGGAAAAATTAAAAAAGAAAGTTGGAAATGGCAGAGAATGAAGGGAATATAAAATGAAAATGAATGATAACGCCCCACCCATTTAAAATAAGAATGGGCTTAGCATTGTATGCTACGCTGAGTAGAAAGAGTTCAAATTTGGTTCTTTCATATGATTGTGTATTCACAAATGGGATGGGTTGTAGCATTGTGTGCTTGGAGAGTGAGTCCATTGAAGCCCATGGCTACCTAAGGCCAACACCTGCAAGACATAAAATAATAATAATAATAATAATAAAAAGAAGCTCGCGATGTCAGAGGTAAAACTGATTGCAGTGCTTGAGTTAACCCCTGCTATTAATAAATTTTAATGAGATTTGATGAATGTTAATATAAGAATGAGCAGAGGTGTCAATTATATTGAGTTACAGTGATGGTAAGTTTCCAAGAGAAATGCCTTTTTTTTTTTTTTGTTTTTGTTGGAAAAAGAGAGTAGAATTTAACTATTAATAAAATTTAGAATTCGAATATCAAATCTTATATTAAATTTTAATCTTAATAATTACTTTACTATACTTAATAGTTTAAAAGAAAATAATAAGTATTATGTGGGTTCATATTTGTATGAAATATCACCAAAAGTTCACATATTATATTCTTCTTTTTCATCTATAATTTTTTTATTAAGAAGTCAATTAAATTAGCAGTTACATAAATTGAGACAACTCACCTCACTCTTATAAGTTCTGTATCCATTTTTCAAGAATAAAACCCAAAATTTTTAGAATAAACATATAAACTCTCTATTAGGTGTTTATGGAGAAATTTAAAAAATTTATGAAATGTATTAGAAGAAAAGGATTGGACACTTCAAGGCCCACAATCATTATGTGTTACAAGGATTATGGGCTCTGACTTCTGCTCATTCTATCGTGGATCTCAAAAGCTTGTTACCACAACCAACCATTTCATACTTAGGCTACTAGGGCTACCGAAGACACTCCCTGCTTCCCCAGAGAATCCCTCTGCCTCTAGCCATGGCTGCAAGCTGGTGGAACCAAAATTCATTATCACTTATGCCTTGGACATGAAGTAGAAGACCTCAGGAAGCTACTAATAGTCGAGTGTTATATCTTATTCATTGAAAAATTAGATCATGATGTTAATGAGTAATCTTTTGACTTGATTCTATAATACTCATTTTATATATGTATTTTGTAAAAAAAAAAAACATGTTGGTATCAAAGTTCCATTTGTAAAGTAATTCTTCATGTGTATCTCTTTTTATCCTAGCCTAAATGCCCCTCCCTAACCAGTCAGACCTCCCTTCTAAGATGAGAGTTTTTTCATGTGCTCGAAGCAGGAATAAAAGATGGGAGTTTTGCTATAATTTTCTGGGGTTCGTTCATTCTACGGGGTCTGAGTATGATCTTACGCACCATCTTGAATGAATGAATGAAATGAATTTGCTGTTGTTCAAAAGAAAAACACACAATAATTCCCTGCAATCAAGTTCTGGAGACTTTTTCAGACAAGGTGTCTGGCCCCCGACCCGCCAAAACTTTAGGGCAATATGATTCCTCAACTTTTCCATCGTTAGCCTTTTGGAAAACTTTTTCTTTTGACGTGGCAGAAAGGAAGCAAGCAGGCAAGCAGGCAAGCGGGGACCAGCCATCACAGTAGTCAATTGGCATTTAATTTCACCTTTTAATTAGTTATCTTACTAAAGGGGTCAATATGTTAATAAAGCAAAACAAAATATGATTGGACTTTGGATTAATCCCCCTTTTTTTTTTTTTTGGGTGCATGTTGTGGATGGATTTTGTCTCTCATTCTCAAGTAATAATAAGCCTTTTTCAGATACAGAGTAAAGTTTAAAAAGACAGAAGACCCATTGGAGGAGATAAAATAAGAAAGTCTGTATGTTTTTTTTTTGGCTCTTAATTTTAATTTTCTACTATTCTAACATGGAAAGTTAAAGATATGTATTATTTATTTTGTTCAAGCTTAAATGGGATATGATGAAATTCTCCTTAAAAAAATACATCTTATGGGACAAAGAATAGCTTGTGACCTTACTAATAGATGCATGTAACGATAGATGTCAAAACTTTAATCGAAAAAACAAAGAAAATAATATATATATATATATCTAAAAAAAGTCACCTGTTGTGTGGTCTATTATTAAAATAGTTAGACTCTTAATTATAATAATTAGGATTCAAATTCCCACATAGACAGACCCAAAAAAAAAAAAAAAAAGAAAAAGGAAAAGAGTGATTTGAAGAACAAAGGAAGATATTGGTTTATTGAATCTTGGTGGGTTGGATCCTTATTTTCTTTTCCCTGACCTCCCACGTTTAGCCATAACCACTTTGTGTCATTTGAAGATATAGTAGCCCAAAACCAAAACTAAAATAGAAAATAATTTTTTGTTTTTTTTTTCTGTTTTTTGAAAAACAAAAAAAAAAAAAAAAGAAAAAGCCTACCGACACAATTTATGACTTCGATCATTGTGAAAAAGATTGAAATGGTGGAGGCCTTGTGGAACCCCCATTGTCTAAAAAAATAAATATAAAATAAAAAAAGAAAAGAAAAAGGCTGAAAGGGAAAGGGAAGAAAACCATGATTGATAAACGGCCACCTCCCTCAGTCGTGGGTTGCCGCATGTGGGCTCCATGCATCCCCGGGACTTGCTTGCTAAATTTGGGCTACAAAAATAAAATAAAAATCTCCTCCACCAAGTCATAGGTTGAATCTTTGATCAACCTTCACCCGCAATTTAGTTGATAATTTAATATACATACATATATATAAAATTAGTTTTCGTTCAAGTCTTCTTAATATTTTTTTTTACTTAAATATATGATAAAATTTTACATTAAATATATATTATTAATTTTTAAATTCGTTAATGTTAATATATATATATATATGTGTGTGTGTGTGTGTGCGCATTGAAATAGAATTGAAAGGGGAGCATATTGAGTCTATTCTATTTAATATTTCTTGTGTGAGAAGTGCGTCTAATTCTTGTGCTAATATCTGAATCTGTTTCTTTGTTTAGATTGGAAACGTTGTGTTAGGAACTTACCATTTAAATTAAAGAAAAGAAAAGGAAGAAGTTACCAATATTACCCCAAGATTCATTCTATGCAGCAAAGGGATGGATACCAAGTTACAGCTCTTCATATTAAAAGCCAGCAGTACAAAAGGTACATTTGGGTTGGTCCCCCATTTAGCCAATGGGTTCCTTCATGTCTGATAGCTACTTGCCAATTAGATATTTAAGCCAATTCAAATTCATCGTTTTTTGCACATGGGGCGTGATTTCAGATCTTACATATCTTTCAAATGAATATTTTGTGTCTTGATCAGCATGGAAGGTGGGGAAAAAAGATTCCAAGCAGTAGGTATGAACTTGGCCAATCCTTAGATTGCAAACAGAAGCCAACAAAATTGGTATGGATGGCCTGTTTTGACAGGGTGGGCTCAAAAAAGAAAAAACCAGCAGTGAATCAAACTAGCCTGTCATAAAAAAAGTTAAAAAAAAATCCTTTTGAGCATAATCAAGAACAGAAGTTTCTTAACTTAAATTTATGAAAGATATATATCACGTTATATTATTATTGTTATTATTATTCTTAACTGGGATACCATAGCCACGGTGCTTACAAAGAATCACTATGATACAATGTTAGCTACAACTGGAGGAGTCATTAAGTCAAACAATCCTTAATAAACATATCAAACAATTAAACAACTTTCAAGACATGATGTCAACTTTTGTCCATTTATCATGCTTTTGGAACAATCTCTCGATCGAGAGAGAGAGAGAGAGAGAGAGAGAGAAAAAAAAAAAAAACGTGTGCCACGCATGGATTGTTAGTTCTGAGTCAACTGTTTGCTTTGTGCTTGATGAGTTTCTGTTAAACCTTTGAATGACAAAAGCAAGTGTATTCCATTACAGGTCTTTAAACCTCTGCAAATTTCAGTTATTAGTCTTGGAAGTAAGAAGAAAGTACAGCCCAATTTTCTTGCCACCTAACCCTTCCTTGTGTTCTCATTATACTTGTCTTCTTATCGCTTCTGTTAAACCATTTGTGGGTCACTATTGTCTTTTTTAGTGACAAGTTGTATGGCTGTTACTTTAAGTCATGTTCATGTTTTGCTTCACAATTCCAACCCACTTCCCCTCACTTTCCTTTTTACATAGTTTGGGTGGTAGATGAGAGATCTTGAAGGTTGATCTTCAGTCCCTTCAGGAGTGAAATGGGGCTGAAGGTTGGACTTTTGCTGTTTATCGTATATGCAGCTGCTTTTGCCTTGCCAATTCTTGTTTCTGCAGGTAATGCGGCTTGATCTTTCAGTGCCTTGGAGTGATCTCTGCACCGAATTATATTTGATCCAATAGTTTAGTTCATAAATCTCTGATAATTTTGTTGAACAGTAATCTATCTCCGTGAATTTTGTCGAATGTTGTGATTAAGAAATTTGGACATCATATCAGAGCCCAGTTTTTTTGTGTTTGAGATATACATTTCCAATCTGGTTGGTGATATAGAGGGGACTTTTCCTTTCATAATCTTGTGCATTATATAGCGTATCTATGACTGAATTGCAAAGGGATCTTGAATTCCAGGTTCGAACTTCTATATCTCACCTTCTTTCTGGCTTCTTGATGATGTCATTCTGTCTAGGTGCTCAAATATTGGAGATGAAATTATGAATCTATGAAGTTTGGAGTTTATTTTTGTCAAGCATAAAATGGTTGGCTATGCTCTAGATATTGGCTAAATACCGGTATTGTCTAAGTTTGGTTTTTTCTGCACAATAGTGATCATGGAGCAGCCCCAGCTGCTAATTTTTAGAATACTGATTTGGCCTACCATTGCATATTATACCATTTCTGGTTTTTCATAGAATTCTGTTCCAAGATCACTCACAAGGATTACATCTTGATGGCATTACAGATGTGTTCTCTCCTAAACCATTACCTCCAAGCTTTGGCAGGAACAAACCAGGGAAGACAGGTACAAAACCTCCCAACAAGCATCTTGCCATTTATCATTCGCTAATCAGTTTCCAACTGAAAGGCAACGGAGAAACTGAAATGACGTTTCCAATTATGAAGTCCATGCCCATAATTCATCAATTCAAAGTTGCATTCCTCTTGCAGGCCTCCATACTCGTAGACCATCGAGTATTGCACTTGAACCTTCTATGCCATCCTTTGAGGGTCCTGCAAAAGAACAGATGCATGGTTCTGCACACTCTCCTACAGTCTCAAGTCACAGAAGTCCTGATTCTGCAAGGAAACATTTCAGCATTCCTAAATCATCTTATCCCATTCCTCCTCCTCATTATTATTATCACAGAGGTGTGATTCTCTTACTCTCTCAGTCAATTTCCTTAACAAATCCTGAAATGTCGTGATTTTGATTGAACATCTGCATTGGAACCTTTAGACCCTTCATTGGCTCCCATCCTCTCTCTGTCTCCACCAAAGAGCTGTAGTCTCTTAGCACCTGGCATATTACCTTTAGAATATTGATGTGGCCTACCATTGCAAATTATACCATTTTTTTTTTGGTTTTTCATAGAATTCTGTTCCAAGATCACTTACAAGGATTGCATCTTGATGGCATTGCAGACGTGTTATCTCCTAAATCATCACCTCCAAGCTTTGGCAGGAAAAAACCCAGGAAGATAGGTACAAAACCTCCCAACAAGCATCTTACTGTTTATCATTCGTTAATCAGATTCCAATCGAAGGGAAATGGAGAAACTGAAATGATGTTTCCAACCATGAAGTCCATGCCTATAATTCATCAATTCAAAGTTGTATTCCTCTTGCAGGCCCCCATACGCATGGACCATCGAATATTGCACTTGAACCTTCTATGCCATCCTTTGAGCGTCCTGAAAAAGAACAGGTGCATGGTTCTGCAGACTCTCCTACAGACTCTAGTCACAGAATTCCTGATTCGGCAAGAAAACATTTCAGCATTCCTAAATCATCTTATCCCATTCCTCCTCCTCATTATTATTACAGAGGTTTGATTCTCTTGCTCTTTCAGTCAATTTCCTCAACAAATCCTGCAATGTCATGATTTTGATTGAACATCTGCTTCAGAACCTTTGGGGCCTTCTTTGGCTCCCAGCTTCTCTCCGTCTCCTTCACCAGTGAGCTGGAGTATCTTGGCACCTGGCATATCACCTGCAATTCCACCAAGTCATTTTAATAGTATGGAAGGCCTGGTTTTGTGTTTGGTTTGCTTTACTTTGTTTGAAATTAAGAAGTGCCTTACCAAGATAAAATTTCTGCCTCTCAGTGCACATTCATCCACCTGCAATATCACCTTTGGGTTATTCCTGGAAGAAAAATAAGGCTCTACCACCATCAAAAATTTGGACTTTACCCCCTCCTCCGCCTAATAAAGGTAAGCTCCTCACCCCCTATATGTGCACGGAATCCTTTTCAGATTTTTCTTATTAAGCATATGCTTATCAGGAGAGGAATGGCTTCCTTGCAGATTGTACATCAATAACATGTGCTGAGCCATTAACAAATACACCACCTGGCTCTCCGTGCAAGTGTGTGTGGCCAATTCAAGTTAAACTCCGCCTTGGCATCGCAGTATACACATTCTTCACCCTCGTTACTGAGCTGGCTGACGAAATTGCTGCTAGTGTTGCTCTTAACAGTAACCAAGTCCGCATTATGGGAGCAGATGCAGCTAGTGAGCATCCAGACAAAAGCACTGTTCTCATCAACCTTGTACCAAGAGGAGTTGAGTTTGATGGCACTACTGCTTTTTCAATCTACAAAAAGTTCTGTAAGAGACAAGTCCTTGTAAAAGATTCCTTATTTGGAACCTATGAAGTATTATACGTCCATTATCCAGGTTTCATTTTGATCCTTCTTGAATTTTTGAGTCCTGCCATTTAACCATATCAGTGCTATATCCTGAATTGTTGGTACAGTACAAATCTCAGTTAGTATAATTTGCAGGTCTTCCACCTACTCCACCATCACCTTCTATAATTTCTACAATAGATGATGGACCACAAGCTGATCGCAATGGAAGTGGAAGGGCAAATAAACCTTTAGGAGTTGATGTTCCGAGAAGAAAAAAGGATGGGATTGCCGGAAGCATGATAGCAGCTATAGTTCTCTCAATCTTCATTGCCTTTATTATTTGTGCAGCAATTGCTTGGCTTTTGCTGTTGAAATGTGGAGCTTGTATTCATCGACCTCATGTTCCACACCCTACCAAAATATCCTCCCCTTCCGAACTCCCAGGTATTTCAATGTCTTCAAGCTCAAGCTGTGCATCATAACAGGTCAAATTTAACATGTTGCAATTTTACCTGATTGGATAAATTGTTGAATTTCAATAGTATTTTCCAAATCACTTTGCGTGTTTGTTGAAGCATGTAAGCAAAAGAAGGTATCTGATATTTAAGTTTGACAGATTCTGCTAGGACTATAACGTTTGGAAGCATGGCCAATACCACATCAATGTTCTTTACCTCTGGTGCACTGACTTACACTGGATCTGCCAAGACATTCAGTCTGAAGGACATAGAGAGAGCTACTAATGATTTTGATCCTTCGAGAATACTTGGACAAGGTGGCTTTGGGGTTGTCTATAGTGGGATGCTAGATGATGGACAGAAGGTGGCCGTGAAGGTCTTAAAGAGGGATGATCAACACGGTACCCGTGAGTTCTTAGCGGAAGTTGAGATGCTCAGCCGTCTGCATCACAGAAATCTGGTCAAATTGATTGGTACTTGCACCGACGGCCGTACCTATTGCCTAGTCTACGAACTAATTCCAAATGGAAGTGTTGAATCTCATTTACATGGTAAAACTCTTAAAGAAAATCTGTGTCATATTGTCCATAGTGTTCCATATGTGCATTCTTTTCCAATATACATTCTTTCCCTGTTAGGAGTTGACAAGGAAACTGGTCCACTTGACTGGGATGCTCGAATGAAGATTGCCCTTGGTGCAGCCCGGGGTCTAGCCTATCTGCATGAAGACTCGAGTCCTCGTGTTATACATAGAGACTTTAAGGCCAGTAACATCTTGTTAGATCATGATTTTACACCCAAGGTTTCAGATTTTGGCTTGGCTAGAACTGCATTGGATGAGGGAAACAAGCATATCTCAACACATGTCATGGGAACTTTTGGGTATGACTGACTTCTCACAACTTATATTTATACTTTCCACATTTTTTGAGGCAGCTTAATTATGAGTAACAACTATATCTGCTTGTGGACTAAAGGTTCTGTTCATGTGGCTGTGTTCTTTCGGTACTATTTTCCAACTTGAAACCTTATGATCTATGAACTTCTTATGCAAATGTGTTTTTGTCAGTTATCTAGCTCCAGAGTATGCAATGACGGGCCATCTTCTTGTGAAGAGTGATGTATATAGTTATGGTGTGGTCCTTCTTGAGCTCCTAACAGGCCGAAAACCTGTAGATTTGTCACAACCACTGGGTCAAGAAAATCTCGTTGCCTATGCCCGTCCACTCCTCACAAGCAAGGATGGCTTGGAAACTATTATAGACGCAACTATCAAGTCAAGCGTCTCATTTGATACAATAGCTAAAGTAGCAGCAATTGCATCGATGTGTGTGCAACCTGAAGTATCTCACCGCCCTTTCATGGGTGAAGTAGTTCAGGCCTTGAAGCTTGTCTGCAATGAGTTTGATCAGGCAGAAGAGCAAGGAACAGGAAGTTGCAGCCAAGAGAAGCTTCCGCTTGATGCAGCAGACGGTAAAGTTATGGAAGCTCCACTGTCCCATCACCTGCTGCCATTGTCAACTTCTGATCTTTTCAGTGCTCCAGAGGGGCAGGAATTGGGGTCTTTTAGGAGGCACTCTTGTTCAGGGCCTATAAGAACAGGAAAGAGAAGGATGTTTTGGCAAAGACTCAGAAGTTTGTCTAGTGGCAGCACGAGTGATCATGGATATCCACTTAAACCAAGGACAGGAACAAGTTAATAATTCCCTCACATCCCATGAGCATAGTTGGTTTTTCCTTTTAATTACCCAAAAAAAAAAGGAAACTCCATTGCTGCAATGAAACCTTTCTGATGAACAGCTTGGGAGATTCCAACAAAATTTTAAATAATGTCTTTTCATTTTGGAAACCAGAAAGGAAGTTACAGATGGGACATTGGAGTCAATATGCAAAGCAATTAGCAATTTTGGTTAATATTTGCGCGGTACTGTAAGTGTAGAGATATGCCTTGTACATGAGTGGGATGGTCCATTTTAGGCTCATTGTTGTTGAGAAGCAAGAGGCAAAACATGGTTGAAAGATTGAATGAACCTCTTTCTAGCTTCACTTGCAGGGTTTGATTCATCAGTTCTTTCGTGGCTTTCAAGATTGTGTCGCACACATAAATGGAAAATGAGAAGGTGATTAACGTAAGAAAAATGATACGAAAAGATCAAGACCTTTAACTTGTAAGGCACATTATTATCCAAGCACTCCATGTATCCTGAGAATGGCCCCCTAGCCTTAATTAGAGAGTTCGAAGTGTCCTGCACCACAGGAAAATGCTTCTCCAATTATTGGCAGCTTGTAGTGAGCTTTTGTTGGGTAGATCACTTTATAAATGTTTTTACCAACAAAAGTGAAATTTGGTTCAGTGATTGCCAACTTCTCCAATTAATTCACTACTGTCAAGAAACCAATATGATGGATGATGGGGTCACGGCTCAAGAGGCGGCAGTAGTCAGCTTGCTTCATTCTGGTTTTGCGGAGTCCGAACCAGTGGCAAGCAACAACAAATGTAGCCGTGGTCAATGCAATATTAGTTTATTTCTTTCTGGGTTCTAATCTCTGGTCCGGATCATCTCATCTCAGATACTCCTGTGGCCCCTTGCACTTGTAGCACCCAAAATTTGTTTATTTAAAAATTCGTTCAATCATGCACTACACAGTGAACTCAGTAGATCCAATGAATTATACAATAAAAATAATTTTACTTAAACGCAAATAATGGATTTTTGACAAACAAGAGCCCCACACAGTCTCCCTTCCCAGAATCAAGCACCCTGCTTTTGTGACCAAAACAAACTATAAGAAAACAACACACTAACACAGATTTCTCAAAATTTGGGTTCAAACTGGCAATAACCACAATTTGATAAGAGGAGCCTTACATTGTCCAGGAACAGAACACATACATAGCCAACACCTAGACTCATGCATAGGACTATATCATGGGGCCTTTTTTGCCACAACCAACTAGCCCCAGTATTTGGCACTTTGTTAAAAAAACTAATGCCTTCAAACTATATCTCTCTTGCGTGCCCGCAACAGATGACAATCATGTGTTTTGTACCACAAACGTGTAGTGCACCAATTGTACAGAATCCATGGCACCTGCAAACAGTACAAGTAATTGGTAGTCTTGGATGTCTATTTTACCTAGTCATCTTTGGAGGGACTTGAGTACTCAGCTCCATTTTCTGATGTTATCCCAGATGATGCGCTCGATGACACATTGCTACTTGTGTTGACTCCATTATGAAAACTTTTTGACGCTAGTGAAGGGTTGGTTTGACGATCACCAGTTGCAGTTTTCTGTCCCTCCTCTGCTAGTCTTTTGAGAAGGTTCATGACAGTCGGAAGGAATTTTGAAGACAGAGAAATAAGCCCAGGCAGCTGCAAAACATAAAGTTGAGACATTAGACTTTGAAATCCCAGGAAAGTACAATTGGAGCTGAGAGTTCCAATGTGGCAAACGAGTATTTTGAGAAATTATCAGCCTCTAATTTTGGTTCTATGGCATCAAAGGGTGTGATTAAGTTATCGGCTCCAAAGGTAACAGATTTGTAGAAAATAACAAGCCTAGAGCTGGAAAATAGATCCAACCAAATGCTATGGTTGTCAACGATTATCATTAACTTGATCCAAAAATGCCCATCACAAAAGCAGGATCTAAATAATGGAAAAATAGTTCACACTTACAGCACCATGGCGGAATTCACCCGAAATGTCTAGCTGCACCCATAGGGCTTTAAAAATTAGGTAACCTACAAATATCACTCCCAGATACAAAGGATTTCTGTCATGAAGAAAAGCAGGAATAAAAGATATTAGCAAGAGAACAGAATCTTAGCCCAAAAAAAATATACATATAGAAATGAAAAAGACTCCATCAATATGTCTGACATGTGCACCTTAAAAGTGTCATAAATTCATTGAATCCCAGCACAACCATGGCAACAATTGCCCATGGGGGTGGTAACCAGTTGTTATTACGTTTGTTAGCTTCCTGGAGATTGAAACAGTGAAACAAATTAATATATGCAAACAAACAGAATCAGAGAGATATCCATTAATAAATGGTTATCTTTGATGACAAAATCCCAAATATGGCATATGCAACATGGAATAAAGTAGTAGACAGCAAAGGCACTTTCAATGCACAGTCGACACAAACACTAGAAGGTCATTAGCACCTCAAAAAGAGCCACATCAAATGTGAAATATTTATATTTCAAAGTTAGTCATTGAACAGACCCATTGAGTCTGAGACCTGTATATTTTATCTCTTCAGAGGACTCCATCCCAACCAGCAATCAAGATTTACAGATATAGAAAGACAATTTTTTCCAACTTTCTTCCAATTCCATGTTAACCCTCAGAGTCTAAATAGATACAAGAAGAAAGGTACAAGTGAGGTGCAAAAGAAACTGTGTAAGAATATCATGCCTGAGCAGAAATGGCCTGAGTGACACTGTACTCTGTCTCTGATTTGAATTGCCTCCAAAGAGACTTGCACTGAACAGGTGTAATCAATGTCCTTGATTGAGGAATCTGAAATAGAGCAACTATTTAGAGCATTCCAAATAGCCTATCCTTAAAAAATTAATCTAGCATTCAAGCAAAAAAAATTTGGATCTAAAATTTGTGATTTTCATGAGGGACTGTACAACCATTGACAGCACAACAAAAAAATTTCAGCACATAACAAAAAGCCAACCTCTTCCCAACTGCTTGAGGCCAACGGATCATGTGTTATGATGCTCCTGTCAGTAACAGCATCCCTGTTCTTGTTCTCCAACAAAGCAGAGGTTAATGTACTCTCAACATTATCAACCTCATCATCCAAACGAATGGCAGCCATTACAGAGAGCAACTTCAAGGACTGGAAGTTAATCACAGTTAATTATTACTCTTTCCCAAACAGAACTAAGATTAAACATTTGATAATATGTAAACAGCATCATACAGCAGAGCGAGCAGTTTTGGTTATTGCTCGAATGTCTTCTTTCCCAGTCCAAACTCGAGGCATGGAATCAGAATCATGGCTAAACAACATAGAAAACCTGTATCCAAATGTCATAGCCAATTCCCATTGGATAAACTCCTGAAATAAATCAAATAACTAAATCAGAAGAACAGCAGTTTTTTTCTACCTTTCCTTCATTCCAAACAGGACTCTTCCAGCTTCTGCCCTTGCCTTAGCTTCAACCAAACCTATTGCATGGTTCTTGAGACTTGTAAGCATTTTCTCTTTAGTTTGCTCATCCATATCAAAACCTGAGAGTGCACTAGAAAGACCAGAGACAGCTAACTCGGTCTCACGCCTTAAAATTTTCCTTATTGAAGACCAAGTTTCATCATTTGCTCCATCTAAAAGAGCTTCTACAGGTCCTGACAATGCCTCACTCAGTTTTGCCTGCACAGATTTCCAGTGAAAATTTAAAGTAAATACACAGGCCCTGTTATATAACCTGTAAACTTTTATGCACACTCCCAAAATTTATGAACCATAAAATGTGGATGAAAAGACCTTCTGAGTTAATACACTGTAGGGAAGATTTGTCAGAAACACAGTCAACATATAGATATGTCATCAAATCAATTATCAAAGTCATGGCAGGCTCTGCAATCTCTTCACCAAACTCTACTTTACACCCAACCAAAAATTCTTGCATTTCTCAATCATACAAAGGTTCCAGCTTAGCCCCACTTCTTCCACCCATTCAAAATGTTCATGGAAGTACAATATTTCATGTTAACAAATACTATATAACCTCAATCAAAGAAACTCACTAAACAAAAATCTTTTATAGAGGATAAAATCCACAAATATTACCTCAAATGATGAAGTAAGATCAGAGAGTTTGGCAGCTAGAACAGAAGCAATATGTGAATCTATATCACGTTGAAGTTTATCCCGAATTTTAGATGCATCCCAGTTTGCTTGTTCAATCACAGCATCTGAACATTAAACAATGTCAATGTTAATGCATATTTCAGCGAAACCATTCACCAAAGCTAGCAGATTTAATTTCCTTTCTCACAGTTGTAAATAAGGATCAAAAAAAGATTCCTCCTCTCTTCATAACTGTTTATTTGTAAAATCTCCCTTCACTTTCTTCATCAAAATACAGAGAGTACAGCTTCATTTCATCATCTTGTGGCTTTCATTTATTCAGTGTTGTTCCTCATAATTCAATGCAAAGAAGTATTAAGGTCAAATTTAACTATACCTCTACATTTTTCGTCAAAAAGAGCCATGCAAGATTGAGTGCAAGTACGAGCAGCCAAAGAAAACCCTTCCCCTGCATTCAACGCCTTCTCAAATGTTTCCTTAAATTTTTCAAGGGTTGCAGACCTTATATGTCCCAGCATAGACTGGTAAGATGGTTGTACAAGCTGCCAAATCATTAGGAGAAAAATAATAATCAGAGTTCAAAACCAAGCTCAAAAAGTAAACAATTGAAATTTGGTAGAGGATCTCAAATCTATTGTAATGAATGAATATATATGAATATATAGAAGTAGGATATAAGATAATGAAACACTTATTAGCCCAAGCTTTTGGAACGGATCCATTAACGTTAACAAGAAAAAATGAGATTACAGCTGTTCCCATAAACTACGAAAACTTCTGAGAATGAGGACACATTTCACTTGCTTCTATGCATATGCAAACAGATACAAGGTCTTCTGCTATGCACCATAGAATTCCAATATAGATCTCACCTTGACTCAAACTAACTCTTCATGCAAAATTATGCTTCACTCTGATTCTAATACATATGAGAAATGGATTCATGAAAATGAGTTTGTGAATAGATATACCATCTAAAAACCATTACTTGGAAAAAAAAAAAAGAAAAAGAAAAAGGTAACCTAAATTATAAGCTGCATGCTCTAGTTACATAGCTGCATAATTTGATATAGAATATTGCACAACATGATTTACATGGTGATAATTTAGCCTTCTCTGTTGATTAAACTAAACAAATTTAGCAAAAAAATGCTGAACAAATGAATTACTTGCAGAAGTTTTTCTTCAAGATGCTTTCTTTTTGTCGATCTAACTCCTTCATCAAAATATATAGCTTCTGAGTCATACCTAGAAAAAAAAAAGAATGTCATAAGTGAATATATTACAATATACTTAAAAGTCAATTAAAATCCATCAAACAACTGCATCATAAAGAAAATTCTTATAAGAATGAGGAAGTTGCATCTGCATTTGAAGTGACTATACCTAAGAACATAAGCCTTCATTATCTCAGGGTATATAATGCAACGAATGTGGCAAAGTCCCCATGGCACAAGGTAAAGATTTTATTCACATTGGGATTGAATCAATAACGGGAATCTCAAATATTACATTGGATTAGTCAGGGGCTGCCTACTCAACTCTTCGATCACCACATATACACTTAAACCCAAGAAAATAATTACATACAACATATTTCATCAGTTATTTCAGTAAACCATTTTGGTAAATTTTCAGTGACCATAAATTCCATACAGATTATGGCCGCTCTGCCATTACAAGGAGGTTGAATGGGGCAAGAAACCAGTATATAGATGCCAAATAACACTTACTCTGACAGATAAGTGTTAAGAATTGAACTAAGCTTCTTTCCAAAGCCAGTGACTGGACTGAATTGTATAGACTCTTCAATTTGACACCACTCCTGGGAGAAAATTTATACCAATTTTCTAAGCATCAACTTTTGAACACTAAAAATTTATAAAATGAAATAAAACTAAAAGAAAAAATAAAAACACATGACCAACACATACCTCATTTGTGCTAAAATTAGTGTACTTTTCATTCGCAATTTCTTCACAGCGTACGGTAGCAACCATGACCTGCAAGTAAGCAGATCATAGATGATATCAACCAAATGCGCATGCATTTTCTGCAAGCCCCAGAAAGCAAATATACACAAAACTACCTTGTGTGCTGGAAGATCAAGGTCCTTGTTCTCCTTGATAACTCTCCAGATTTGTTGTGCACTGAAAGAAAACCCTGAGGCAGGAACCACACCTCGTCGATCTCCTGCAAGCCCACCAGGTGCAATAGAATGGAAGAACTGTCCTCTCAAATTAGCCACCTTCATTATAAGCAAAAGGTCAGAGTACAAAAATTAATTTCAGTTGGGTTCATTTGGCAAGATGGTTCAGATCTAAATTCCAGAGAACACACTCTCCAGATAGGATGCAAAGAGATATGTATGCAATAAAAGTACATTTAAACATTGTGGGTAACAAAAATCAAAGCTGAGTGGGCACACACACATGTGAGAGAGGGGGGGAGAGAGAGAGAGAGAGAGAGAGAGAGTCAATTGAAGCATACTAATTGTTTGGAACAAAAAACAAGAAAGAAGAAAGAATATGAAGCAGCTATTCTTAGCTACATCTCGAATAGTAGCCTAGAATAGCAACTAATGATATTTCGATGATGCAATTAATAATGAGAGTTCACATTTCATCTGAAAAGGCAAAACAACTATCTGGCTTACCTGCTCTTTAAACTGCTCTTCCTTTTCCTCATAACTAGACAGAGCAACAACCTCAACCTTTATTTTAAAAAAGAAAAAAGATATCACCAAAATGCCACACATTCTGCCCTTCTAAAAAGAAGAGCATGCAGAAAAATTATCTCAGAGAGAAATTTAACTACTCACATTAAAAAATTCACTTAACGGAGTCTCCTTGTGAGCTTGTGGCTTAGAAACAGAATCCCATATCTAAAATTGAAAAGAAACATTAAAAACAAATTGCTTTAGTGAAAAGATAATAAGGGAAGCACAGTGTCCTTCACCTTCTGAATATCTTCTCTTAAAACAGGCTCTAAAATCTCTAGTGGTGTCTGCAGGAAATGAGGACGAACACACAATAAAAATAGTGCTCAACTTCACAAGACATTACGGAAGGAAGCAACAATATACTCATGAAAAATCACAACTGAATCTATCCAGACAAAACAAAGATAGAAGTACAGGAGTTCACCCTTGTTTTATCACGGATGACAAACATCAAAGTTGTTTTTCGTGGACTAAACAATCGCATCATAACCTGTGTGCAAATAATCAACATGAGTTTAAGACCTTTTTAGTCTATAAAATCAAGAGTGATCACATATAAGGCAAATAGAACAAAAATACCTGAAATACAGTCTTCAACAGGGGCTTGTTTGCAGCTTGCTCACGACCAATATCATGACACCACCTAAGCAATATTCACACATATTAGATATAGGAACGACGGAGGAAAAAAGGAAAGAGCTTCCCACTGCAAAAATCTCCCACACTGTACATTAATACATTGGATCCCATTGGCACTTTAAAGTTGAATTACAGAGAAAGATTCCATTAAACTTGTTGGCAAATGGGAAGAATTGCCTTTGTTACTAAACAGCACTTACATGTTTATCAATACTATGTCAGAAACAGCAAGAGCAAAAAGGGCACTCTGCTTCTCAAATGCTGTATCATCCTAATAGGAGAGGAGGACAAAAAGCAAATGAGACGAGAGAGAGAGAGAGAGAGAGAGAGAGTGCAAATGAATATGATATTCCATTTCAAGAGAGGACAAAAACAATAGAATATATTTGTAAGTTCAAAAACCATAAGTGTCCAAGTACCCTGCCAACACTGTAATATGAATATTGTATTGGGTAGATAAAAAGAAAGTCGAGAAATATCTCACATGATGCAAAATAATTAATTTTGGGACATTGTCACAGAAGTGCATTATATAAATGCAAAATTCATGTACCAAACAGGTACAAGAAAAATAGACAAGCTAATTCCAAAACTAAAAGGGAAAAGTGAATTGAACAAAAGGTACCTCTCCTCGCTCTCTTCCATCAGTGCCCTCTAAGTCCATTACTAAAGTAGTAGGTTCAATCCCAGCACATTTTGCTATCCAAATACCCTTAGTGGTTTGAGTCCTGAAAGGCAATCAAAATTTTATGTTGAATAAGTTCCAAATGTTATTTATCTTTAAATTAAAAGAATAAATAAATTTGAAGAAAATGAAAATCTAAAGTGAGAAAACATAGAAACACACCTTCCTTTAAAAGCATCCATCTCTCTAAAGTTGGTACCAAACAAATGATTTAATAAAGTACTCTTTCCTGCACAGTCCATGAAATCAATTTGAAGCCTTACAAGGAGTTTAACTCAAACCAGAAAGGTTAAAAAAAATTACATAAAAAAATACAAATTTCACATAAAATTTGACAGCTCCAAGGTGACTAAGTTCAGAATGCATACCACTACTTTGTGGGCCCATGATGGAGACTATGGCATAGGACAGCCCACATTCCCTCAGTCTCACATCCTTGATAAAATTTTCTATTCCAGAAACATTAAATGTACCATCTCCATCAATAAGCTGAGTAGAACAACATGCTTCGCTCTTTGCTGGGATCCAAAAGCTTCAGTTATTAGTTCACAAGCATTGTAACATCAAAAACCTCAAATAGATTTACTAATGGGCAGCGCAGTCCATTTCCAGACACACGTACACACACACAAGTTAATATGCTAGGAAAAGGAATAAAAAGTTTCTCGTACACCTAAAAGACCCGGGCCATCCCAACACAAACCTATGAGCCTTTGATACTCGCTTTCATACAATTGGCACTTGAGAATGGTAAAGGCAATTAAGCTTTGGCATTTTCTGATAATGACTATACATCATTAACACTCACAAGAAGCCACCTAGTCCACAAGATTCATAACAAAAATCGATCTGCAGTTTGCTTGCTGAGGGAAAAAAATATGCAAGAAAAGGAAGAGAAAACGTTATATCTACAAATTAATTCCCTAATTTCATTCAAAATCAATCTGATTCAAAACACTCACTTTTAAATTCAGTCCCACAGTTCAACTCTCCGAAGCTAATAAGAACCTTTCATGCATCTTCAAATCCCCATTAGTCAAGACTCCCAAAAAGCCAAACCCACATTCCTTTTCCCTGATTTTCTCAGTAACCAAACAGGATTAGCAATTCCACTATGATCTAAACTCCAAAACCCAAAAAGTAAAACAAAAGAAGACTGTCCCAAAGTGGATCAAATAAACATCAAGAAACAATCTTTTTCCCATTCCCCGGTGCAAAACTCTCATACATATATATATATGTATATGCTTTCTTTTACATCAATCAGTTATTAAACCCGTTAGATTTAACTCATTTAACTGCAAAACAGAAACCGACAGCACCCATTATAAATTCGAACGAGAAACGCAAAACAACAATAATTAACAAAATTAAAGGCAATCATGCAAAAAAAATTACGGCAAAAAAGCTTTAGTTAAAAAGGAAGAGATAAGAGGTGAGCGAGATTATCCGAAAAATGGATCAAGGAAATTGAAATTGAGCGATTACCCATTTGAATTGGATCGTTCCTGGAGAGGATTGAGGAGACAATTTGATCAAAGGAAGGTTTGAAAGTGAAGACCGATTGATGGAGGAG
The DNA here is from genome assembly GCA_021533255.1 of Ceriops tagal. Taxonomy (NCBI): domain Eukaryota; kingdom Viridiplantae; phylum Streptophyta; class Magnoliopsida; order Malpighiales; family Rhizophoraceae; genus Ceriops; species Ceriops tagal. The sequence goes on along the minus strand of CM038611.1, from coordinate 5,043,972 downwards.
GCAGAGAGTAACAGAGAGAGAGATCTTGCGAAAAGGAATCTTACTTATGTCTTTATTTTTTGGGCTGTTTTTATGGTTTTTTGATGTTAAAACTAGGCTTCACTGCCCCAAAGTTCTTACTTGAGAAAATGAATAAACAAAGAAAAAAAATTCAAAAATATTATTTTTAAATTTCATTTGCATAAAAATTTTATTAGATACATACTAAAATTCATATTAAAATATTGCAATTATTAAATATACATTTATCATTATGTTGTATATCAATAGCATAAAAAAATTAAAAATATATAATTAATAATAAAAAATTTTTATAAACTCTTATTTAAATAGGTTTCAACTTATACTCAAAATAATATATTTTTT
>CM038611.1:4998224-5043506 GCA_021533255.1 Ceriops tagal | reverse complement strand
TATATATAATTTATTTATTTATTATTATTTTAATATTGTATATTCATGAATATAAGTACCGGCCTGCCTGCGCACGCCACATAGAGAAGAGAAAGCTTGAATGTGATTTTAAAGTTTTAAACAATGTATGATATAAATTTTTAATTAAACTAATAATAATAAAAAAAATTTTGAAAAATAAATGAGTAGGAGATATAGAAATAAGTTACAAATTTTATTTTTTTAGGGCAAAAGTGACATTGAATTAATTTTTATGTCAATTGAAATTATGTCTAATTACAAACTATTTTATTTTTAAATCAAAAAAATATAGGCAATCTTAAAAAAAAAACAATTTTTTTGTTTTGGCATGAACCTAATACATTCAAGATTTTGCTCCAAACGTTGAATTTTTTTTTAAAAAAAAAAAAACTATGTTGGGTTTATTAACATTGCATCCCAATGCATTGGTTATTAATGTTGATTTTTTTTTTAATCTTTTCAACAATTAAACTATGGTGCCAAACGACCACGATTCCCATTTTTAGTGACTTCGACCATGATGGCAGGATTTGGCAAAAGAAAAAAAAAAAGAAAGAAAATAAATAAATAAATAAATAAAAATATATATATATATAGTTAAATTTTTTTATTTAAAAAAAAAGAAGAAGAAGAAGAACCCCAAAAAACAAAAAGGATTTTGGTAGGTTCTAATTGATGGGGTTAGGAGATGTGGGCCCACATTTATTTCATTAAGGCTTTGAAACAGACTTCGAGTGAAGCCCACATGGCCCACATGGCGGCCCCCACAAACTTTTTTTTTTTTTTTTTGGGGAAAAGTGGACGGTGCGATCGTCCGGATCTTTATGACGTGTGGAAGCACGCTCCACTCATCAGCCGTCGGGAACTCCAACTTTCGGTCTACCCGACATCAAATCTCTCACCGACATTCACCTTCCTTCTGTATATACATATATATTTTATTTAAAATTTTTTGATTAGGTGGCAATAAAAGTGGTAGCTGCACGTACTAATCAACGATTAGATGACGAGAAAAATTATAATTACAAAAAAATTTTATATTTTATATAAAATATTAATATAATATAAAATATCATCAATAAAATATAAATTTTTTATTTCAATTATTTTACTATATAAATAATAAAAATGAATAATAAATAAATAACTATAAAAAAAGTATCAAATTCCAATCTTCAAGTCATTTACTATGTTTCTTATATATATATATATATATATATATATACTCTTACTTTTTAAAAATTTATTACATTATGAAAAAAAAAATTGTATTCTTCAAAAGATGTACTTCAATTTTTCAAATAGAGACAAAAAAAGAAGAAGCAATATATAAAGACTGTATGCTTGATAATATTAAATTATATAATAGAATTAATAATATTGTCTTTATTATTGAAAATTTTAAATTCAATTTTTAGTCACCATTAAATAACCTCCAAAAAAAAGAAAAAAGAAAGAAACTTTCCTTTAACATATAATTGAGATTCTTAAGTGTTAATGTTTAAATTACATGATTATAAATTTTTTGTTAAAAATAAAGAATAAACAAATATTACGTAAATAAAAAAATTTGTAAATTTAATATTTTAAAATTTTAAATTAAAATATGAGTAATTTTCAATTTAAAACGGATAACATAGGACACGAATTTAATGGGAAAAGGAAAATTATTATTTATTCAATAATTAATAAAAGAAAGAAAGCGAAAAAGGACATCGTTTATGAAGCCGGGGAAAAAGACAAAGGTCTTTTTATTTTGAGTTTTTACATTAAAAAAAAACTTTTTCAATTTCTTTTTCGAGTTCAGACCCTTTTTTTATTTTTTTAAAAATTTATTATTTATTTAAATTTTAAAAATTAATAAAGAAAACCATTTCCTTTACCCAAAAAAAAAAAAAAAAGGCCCGTTATGGTGTGTATATAATGCTCAAAATCTGCTTTTAAGATTTTGTCACATGACCTTCTTTGTCACATATCAGGTTTCTTGTTTACTCTCTAAAGTATTTAGGACCACAGATTAAAGAACGAATATTGATTCGAATTAATTTTAATACGATTAAAGTGTTTGAAAACGAATATCTGATTCGAATTAATTCTAATACTACTTAATATGATTATTATTTTTTTAAAAAATAATTTAATAGGTATTATAAAGTTTAAAATCTCTCTCTTTCAGGCGGATTTTCGTCACAATACGCTGTTAACACTAAACAATTGACGTGCCACACTAATACAACGTATTTAATGACAATGTTACGAAGAGGAAATTATAATTATTGAAAAAAAAAAAAAAGAGGACGGAATTTAAATAAAACAAAACATTGGGACTTAAAATAAAATGCAGCAAAATTAAGGGGTTAAAAGAGCTTTTTTGGCCTAAAAGACCAGCAAAAAGTGAGAAATCTTGGGAATTGTTCAGCTTTCTGCTCCTCTCTGAGGCCCTCTATTTCTCGCTCTAGACTTTCTCTCTCTAGATTGCAATGATGGACAGGATCTCTGCGACCCTCTTCCTCACTTTCCTCTTCTTCATCTCCTCCGGGCACAGCTTCTACCTACCCGGCGTCGCTCCTCGTGATTTCCACCAGGTACCCTTTGCAAGACCTCCTTTTTTTCTTTTAATTTTTAATTTCCATTTTATTCAGTGTTGTGTTTCCTTTTTCTTATCCATTTTCCTTACTGGGTTTTGCTTCTTTGTTGTTTTAATTAATGGGTATGCGCTTGTTTTGGTTATGGTGCGAAGTTGGATCTCGGTTGATCACGTCGGAGCTCTGTTATGCGACTGTGTGGATCTTTCAGTATGCTTTTGGATCTGCGCTTTAATCACTTGAAAATTAGTTAGTTGAACTTGAAAAATCGCCCATTGAAATTGAAAATTAAGTAAACATTTGAATTTGATGGATTCGTTGGATGGTACCAACGAGAGAAATCGAGTGCTAACTTACATTTCTTGTGATGGGGATGTTTTTCAGCTTTTGTGATGGGCGTGATTTTCTGGTTGATATATGCTACGTGGGTCGTCTTAATGTAATCTTTATTAGGGCTGTTTTTTTTTTTTGTGGTTTTTTTGGTTGGTGTGATTAAGTGATGGAGGGAAAGTATGCATGGAAAAGATTAGTAGAAAAGAATGAAGATGGGTGTTAAAATTCAACTGAAAAGATTAAGAATTTCTCTTTGGTTTTGCTTATTCTTCCCTAATTTTCAGCAGTCATGTTTTGAAAATATTGGTATGCAACTGTTTGGATAATCAATGAAATTTGTGGACGATTTATTCTATTTATGTCAAAAGGTTTTTTGCCTACTTTTTTTAACATCTTTGATTTTTAAACTTCTTTGATTTTTTTTTTTGTGCTTAAAGTGAAGTGGACTTTGAGTATTCTGTTTTTGAGGAATTGGAGTAGCTTAAGCATTTTGTTCTTACAGCATTTTCTATTTTCTTTGGTTATTAGCCCTCTATTTAATGTTTGTGCTCTTTTTGATAGGGTGATGCTCTTCCTGTCAAAGTGAACAAGTTGTCATCTACGAAGACACAACTTCCATATGACTACTACTATTTGGAATTTTGTAAGCCAGACAAGGTTTTGAACAGTGCTGAAAATTTGGGAGAGGTTCTTCGAGGTGACCGCATTGAGAATTCTGTATACATTGTAAGCATAAAAGCCTTTTCCCCTTCATTGTTCATTTGTAGTTGACAGTCAAAAGAAAGTTGTTTAAATCAATTCGTGATTCCTACTTCAGTTTAAAATGCTGGAAGAGCAACCATGCAAGATAGCATGTAAAGTGACACTTGATGCTGAATCTGCCAAGAATTTTAAGGAGAAAATCAATGATGAGTACCGGGTTAACATGTAAGCTTCAACTGTACTTCCGACCATTCATTTCATGTCAATCTAAATATGTTTTTCTCTCTCATTCGCATCTCACTTCGTCTCTAGCTGTATGTGCTGCATGTCCAATTGACAGTCATCCTTCTCATGCAAGTCTTTTCAAGTGCAACTTTTTAGTATCCATTATGATAGCTTCATTTTGGAAATGCAGGATCTTAGATAACCTTCCAGTTGCTGTTCTTAGACAAAGGAGGGACAGCAGTCAGTCTATAACTTACAATCATGGTTTCCTTGTTGGCTTCAAAGGAAATTATGTAGGGGTATGTATGTTTGTTTGCTATTGTATGAAGCTTTTGTGCTACTGTTTCCTTTGGCATTTATTTGTTTTTACAGAGCAAGGAGGAGAAGTATTTTATCAACAATCACCTGAGCTTTAGAGTGATGTATCATAAGGATCCTGAGACAGAATCTGCTCGCATTGTTGGGTTTGAGGTTACTCCAAATAGGTGTTGTACTACTTTCCTCCTCTATGTTGTCTTAGTTAAATTTGTTTTTTTTTTCAAAGCTGTGTTAAGTAGACGGTATCTATTTTGCATCTTATGATTTATTGTTCCATGCTTGGACATATAAATATGAGACTATCTGGAGGAGTTTTGTATTACATTGGTCTGCATGTGCATTCTTGCTCTTATGCTTTTCTTACATTTTCCAAAAATAGCTTCTTCCTATGGTGGATAGCACTGTATTTTACTAGAACATATTAGAGTTCGTCAGTTGTTTCTGTTAAGTGTTTTTGGGTGGTTTTTATATGCCTTTCAGGCTTTATTGCTCATCTTTGTTTACATGCCATATGCTTCTTTTTTACACCTTCCCTCCCCCTTTCTGTACAGTCCTGAGGTCTTGTAGCCATTGATGATGAATCCTTTAATTGTTTTTCTTTTTCCTTTTAAAATCTTGGTACTTATTTAATCACGCCAGTATTCACTGTCCGATAGCTTGCAGTTTTTTTTGGGTCATGAGTATTTAAATTATGTATAGCTTTTGTTTGTTTTTGCTCTTACAAACAGTATTAATCATGAGTACAAGGAATGGCATGGTAACAATACTCCGTTGACAACGTGCAACAAGGACACAAAAAAGTTAATTCAAGGAAGCAGCGTTCCACAAGAAGTTGATGCTGGCAAGGACGTTGTGTTCACATATGATGTTACCTTCAAGGTGCTCAAGCACTTTGCTGGTGCTTCTTCATGTTCTGCTGCATAAACAATGCTATTTTTGTTGTTTTCATTTGCTTACTTATGTTTCCTTTATTTAGGTAAGTGAAATTAAATGGGCATCTCGTTGGGACACATACCTCCTTATGAATGATGATCAGATCCATTGGTTCTCTATTATAAACTCATTGATGATTGTCCTGTTCCTATCTGGCATGGTGGCCATGATCATGATGAGAACTTTGTATAGGGATATTGCAAACTATAATCAGTTGGAAACACAAGATGATGCCCAGGAAGAAACAGGGTGGAAGCTTGTGCACGGAGATGTATTCAGGCCACCAATTAATTATGGTTTGCTCAGTGTATATGTTGGTACCGGCATACAAATCTTTGTAATGACACTTGTTACAATGATATTTGCATTACTGGGTTTCTTATCTCCTTCCAATAGAGGTGGCCTGACAACTGCTATGGTTCTCTTGTGGGTCTTTATGGGAATATTTGCTGGTTACTCTTCAGCACGTCTGTACAAGATGTTCAAAGGCACACAGTGGAAGAGGAATACCCTAAAAACAGCATTTATGTTTCCGGGCATCCTTTTTGCCTTCTTCTTTGTACTCAATGCTCTAATTTGGGGGGAGCAATCTTCAGGAGCTGTGCCTTTTGGGACAATGTTTGCTCTTGTTTGCTTATGGTTTGGTATATCTGTCCCCTTGGTCTTTGTGGGTAGTTACCTGGGTTTTAAGAAGCCAGCTATTGAAGATCCTGTGAAGACAAACAAAATTCCTAGGCAAGTACCCGAGCAAGCATGGTACATGAAGCCAGTCTTCTCCATACTCATTGGAGGCATTCTTCCTTTTGGTGCTGTCTTTATTGAGCTCTTCTTCATCTTGACCTCAATATGGCTCAACCAGTTTTACTACATCTTTGGATTCCTCTTCATAGTTTTCATCATCCTCTTGATCACATGTGCAGAGATAACCATTGTGCTTTGCTACTTCCAGTTATGCAGTGAAGACTACCATTGGTGGTGGAGATCTTACCTAACTGCTGGTTCGTCTGCTCTGTACCTTTTCCTCTACTCGGTTTTCTACTTCTTCAACAAACTGGAAATCACAAAGCTCGTTTCAGGCATCCTTTACTTCGGTTATATGATAATAATCTCCTATGCCTTCTTTGTTTTTACCGGAACCATAGGCTTTTATGCATGCTTCTGGTTTGTCCGGAAAATATACTCTTCTGTCAAAATTGACTAGGAATGAAGACTGAGAAGGAGGCTAAGAACCGAATCAACTTGAGGCCAAAGACTTGTGGGTCTGGAGCTGCGTAGTTCACCTTGCTTTTGCTGGATACAGAAAGTGATATGGGAATTTTATTTCTTGGTCAAGGCAAAAGCTTTTTCTTTGCTGATAAGAAAGTAGGGTATAAATTGTCATTTTCTTCTACTTACACTTGTGAGAAATGTTTTGTACCGTTCTTTCACTCTGTGCATTATGCTTCAGGCAGTGTTCTAGATATTCTGTGCCGTTCAATACATTCACTGGTCTATACGTTCTCCAAGTCACGGCATCCTACTTATTAATTGTATAGTTTCATCGTTTTGTTCTACTTGTTCTAGTTTTCTTAAATCGCAGCACACAACCGCGGCAGTGCGTAGAGAATCCGTTGGAATGGTATTTAATTTTTTGGCTTCGCAAAATTGATCATCTAACAATTTATTGTAGCTTAGATCTTTTCCAAGACACCCCTTTTTACCCTTCCTCTGGGGCTGATTGATGGTTTAACACCAAGACCTGATGGATTGGGTGCGCCAATCAAAAATCTGATGCGGGGTTACGGGAATCAGGCTGTTTATCATAATATAAGCTACCATGAAATCCTCTACACTAGGGAAAATGCATTGTGCTTTGCCATTAAATTGCCATCAAAAGCTCCATTAGATCATTATTCGGGCAGTTTCCCACCATTCTTTTACACTAGCAAGATGAACATCGCCTTGGCCTGTAAAAGATATGGTGAGTGAACTACACTGTAGTAGTCAGTAAGTGAACCGCAGAGGGTGAAGATATTTTGAGGATTACAAATGAAGGATTAATCAGCCCTCATTCCACAGAACAAAAGACCAGCTATCATTGGCAGAACTTCCGACAAAAGAAGTCCGAAGTAATCACCAAGTCTTCTTCAGGAAAGAATCCCCAAACTAAGCAACAGCAATCACACAAAGGAATTGCATCCACAGCCTGGCGTTCAAATATGCATACTAGAAAACACCAATGGTTCCAATTAGCCCGGCTTTAATCATCAGCTCGCTGATGATCTGGATTTCCCATTTTTCTGCCTGCGTATGATCATTGGAAACCACCAAATAAAAAAAAAAAAAAAGAGTAAGTTAGCCAAATACAAAATCAGCTTAGCCCAAAAATGAACACCTTGTGAGACAAGTAACTAACCAAAAAGCATCCTGCTTTTCTTGTGCTAATAGCTCTTCAAAAGATATATCAGCAATTTCAATATCTTTGCTCTCTTTTAGCTCACCAGACTTGGCTTCTAATTCCATGCACTTACTAATTTCAAGCATCTACACAGAAAAAATGAGTTCATTAGCTTTTAAGAAAATTTCTTTATCAAATACACTTAGTTCATAGGTTCTTTCTTTAAAAATTAAAATTTGGATGAACAATTGAAGGACTTAAGTCAATTTCTCTCCAAATTTCTCCACATGTCATATGGGAGGAGAACTAGTATAAGCATAAAAAAAAAAAAAAAACAGAGGAAAAAAAAGATGTGAAATGAATTTGGCATCCTTTCTCTCTTTCTATCCACCCTACCCAATCAGGGGACTAAAATATAGAATTCTTGTCCACATAATCTGTAAATTTGCAAATGCCAAACTATCAGAAATTGAAGCCTCACATGCCTCATATCATCCAGACGGTCATTAATTCATTGAAAAACTAATATATACATATTCACAGGCCAGCTTCTGTGACGGTCATCCTCCAGAAAGAGAATCTAAATCAGACCAACTTTTTGCACTACAACCTTTCATCAAGTACTTAAATTACAGGGGATTGAATCACACCTTTTTGTAAGCTGGTGAGAGTTTAAGCTGCTGTTGGAGCCAATTATAAACAAATGTATCCTCTTCCAATCTCTTTTGTTCCAGCTCTAGCTTGTATATCTGAATATCAAAAAGCATTAGCACTAATTTTGTAGAAGCCTGGATGATTCATAATGTCTACAACACAAGGACAGCCAAAGCTATAAAACGGTCAATTATTCACCTGTTGACGAAGCCGATCAACTGAAGACCTGTCTGCTTTAAACAGCAGAACCTTTGTTATGGTGAACTTACGCTTGATGACCTCAGACCTGTATAAAAAGTAAATTAGAAATTCATGCTGCAATTAACTGAGAAAAAAAAAAAGGAAGAAATTCACACTGCAAGTGAAGCATGTGGGAATCACAGAGAAGTTTGAATTGAAGTAAGAATCAGGAAACAGGAAAAAAAAAAAAGAAGGAAGAAAGCTGATCCCAATTGCATAATGTCCCAAAAACATAGTTGATAGAATTCAAGAAAATTTAATATATTCAGTACCACGTCCTGGATTACAGAACAGTATAAAGTCTTATATTCTTGGCAAAGTTCAGTAACAGAATAACCAAAATTGTTAAAAGTCAAGATTATTGACTAATACAAACGCAAGCTGTTGAAGCAATGAAAGAAATAATAAAAGAAATTATTAATTTAGCTTCCTAATGAACAATCACAAACATACTTGTGCTGCAACTCATTTCTAGCCCCAATCAAGCAATTAGCAAACTCTCCAACCTGCATTGTACAGGAAAATGAGAAATATTAATAGCATGTAAATATATAATTTAGTTCACAATTACTCTAAAAGTCCAGTTTCAAATGGCAAACCATCCCACAGTTTACATATACTATCACACAAGTGCCTTACATGCAATCCTAAAAACCAACCATTGAATTCAATAGATGCATTAGTCTACTAGCCAATGAAATCTTCATATTTAGTTTGTCATTGATGTATAGAATATCTTTATGCCTGAAATGTGTACACTGTTACATATTCTAAGCATACAAGTTTTTACTTCTGATTCTATCCATTTCTTGTTTGCAAAGGATTTGATCACTAGGAACCTCAAATATTAAGATTCTAAACCCCATGAAAGCTCAAGTGTTTGAGCATACTAAACAGTGATGCTCCTAGTAACGTATCAATATAAGAACACATAAAGAAAAACATTGTGATTTCAGTAGCATCAGAGTACATCGGGTGGTAACTGTATATATGGTTTTTTTCCCCCCAAATCTTACAATCAATTGATAAAACTCACCCAACAATCAAATTACACTTCCATAAGCTATGGATTCATCTCTCGGTTGCCTGACTACTGCATAAGTTGCAATTTGGCTGACACTAATTTTCTAGGCCCTACATTAAACTCCCCTATGTTGATACAAAAAGCATTGTTGTCCCATGAAGCACTGGATAACTACCAAGTCCATTATAATTTCAACTATGATTTTAACCATTCATCAAAAGACATAGACATCAAAAGACATAGTAGATAGTGATGCCTTTCCAATACCAGCACCATGTATTGAGGGCAAAGGATGTACATTTGTCCTTCTACCTTTTCCCTTTGCAACTCTAGCATCTAATTCTTTAAGGGAATAACTACATAATAAAGATATGAATGTACAGAGTCATAAGCAAAGTCTTCCTTAAGACACAACTGTATAAGAGACTTTCCTTAATGAAAAAGGGAAGAAAAGTACAATTCGCCAACATTGAGCAGCAAAAGTTCCAAAGGATACCAGCTAATGTTCACTTTAACATCCACAATTCAGACAAGAAATTGTTCCAAGAAATGAAAAAAGGTCACAAACTGGAAAAACCTGAGCCAGAGTCAATCCTTTGCTCTCATTGCACTTAACAAGCTGGTCATATTGTTGCTTGATCCTCCTCTGTATAGCACTACTGGTCGATGTAAACGGGTACAAACAAACCAACTCTGGCTTGATCCGACCCGTACCCGGGTCCAAATCAATGCAATTCGTTTCCTTTACCAAGCCCTTACCTTCACCACCATTTTCTTCACTTTTCAAATCCAGCCTTTTCTTCTTAGTCCTCTTCTTCTTCTTCTTCACCCTATGTGAGTCCCCACTCGATCCTTCCACCTCATCACCGTGACCCGACGCGATCTTACCCGGGTCATCGCCAAACAAAGCGTCCCATTTGGGAGAATCAGATGGCAAGATGTCGAGAAGAAGCGAATGGGGCAAATGGGTCTGGCCATCTTCACTATTTCTTTGAACCCCATCAATTATTTTTGCCAAAGAGCCGCTTATAGCTGATGGGTCTTTCCGAGTAAGCCTTTTTTTCTTTGCTCTGTCGAGGGTTTTGTATAAAAGGAACAGAGAAAGCGAGAAAGAGATGGAAAATGCAAAGAAAAAGAAGATAATGAGATGAACGAACATGGATTCGGTTTGTTGGGTAGGATAATCTGGTAAAGATTGAAACTTTTTAGAGATGAGATTTGATAAATGCGAGCAAGCTAGAGGTACGTAGGCAATGGGAGAAACGCGTCATGTAGTGAGAGACACACAACTGCACAAATAAGGTTGGAAAGAGAGAGAGAGAGAGAGACGCGTAGGCAATTGCAACGTGCACTTTATGCGTCGAATTTATGGGTCAGTGTTAAGTGATGACACGCCTTCTATTCCTAGTACCCTGCTGGTCCGTCCAGTTCTAATTTTGGATCTTGAGAGAGAGAGAGAGAGAGAGTGTGTGTGTGTGTGTGTGTGTGTGTGTAAGGGTGGGTGCTGGTGAATTGGGACCGTTGATTTGAGGCCGGTGGGATGTTTTCATGCGTTTATGTAATTGTGTGTAATCGGGTCAGTGGCTTTGGTCTCTCTCTGACTTTGCCCAATGTTGACAAGTTTAAGGTGATGACTGGAAATTTTGCCACTTTTGTGGCATGCGCTACCCTATATTGATGCACAAAACTCAATCTCAATTTTTCGGTTTGGAAGAATTGTTGGGGATGACCTTTTTTCATTTTAATAGTTGGAGTTTTGTACGACTGGCGAGATTTTCATTTTTACTAAACATCAGCCATGGTTGAAGCAAAAGCCATCATCAGCAGAGGACTCGAAACCAATAAAAGGTGATTGAATGTCTACCCAAAAAAAAAAAAGTTTTTGATTTTCTCATGGTTGTAAACACCTTTGTTCAAAAAAGAAAAAAAAAAAACGAGAGGAAAATTGCGTACGGTTAATTCTTTAGATTTCGCAGCGTGTAGCAGGACAGTCGTTTTTTCTAATTGTGCCAGTGAGATGCCTATTTTATAATTGTGAGGATCGTTGATCTTTGCTAATCCTGCCCAACATGTAAACCGGATCGGTCAGGAGGGCCAGTTCTTAGAATGCATTTGTCGGACAGGCCAGGTTTAATAGCAATGGTCTAACAAGAAGGAAAAGGATTGGCGATAACTTGTGAAGAGCTAGAAAAAGCATTAAGTTCAGAGATCCAGAGTGGGAAATCTAATGTACCATCAGATCGTGCAACAGAATATACATACAAAAGAAGAATAAAGTGATCACCATTAGAAATGTGAAAGCAAGAGCCATAAATTGAACGCAACTCAAAAGACAATTCATTATCCTTAGAGAATAATAATTTCCTCAAACCTCAATACACTTTCTCACACGACCAAAGCAATGGAGAACACTGCTTCTGACAGATGTTACGCCGAATAAAGAATATAACATTACACAGGAAACCAAAGGCTTTCCATACACTTTTAAGACTAACGAAATTGCACATGGACTCTAATAACTTCATCTCAATGTGCTTGTATCGATCCGTCTCCTCTATCACTTGCATGTAGTGTGGAGAGCATGCGATCATTGGACACTGACTAGCTTTTATACATAGAGCTTACCCGCATTCATTTTCACAACCTGTATGAGCTATCGAGCCAGACAGTGTGCTGTATATTTGTACAACTTCACCCTGGACACGCCTAAAGGAATTGTTGTGGAGATGTGTGGATTAACTTACCAAAAAATCACAAATTGGAACCTTAATTTGTTTACTTTGACGCTGTCTAGACCATTAGCTGCAAATTGCTTCCACGGCTAGTTTCTTCATGACATTCGGGCATGGATCTCCTCCAAACATTTCAGGTGCTACCGTTACTGAGCACCGGTTCTGACCAATACAAAGCTGCAGGAATAAAATCATACATTAGTATATGCAGAAGAAAATATCAGCAAAGCAAAATGAATAATTCTCCAAGTAGGGGGTGGCCACCATCACAGTTCTAAGTGGAAACAAACCAAACGGTAGTCACCCCCTACATCCAAAATTGAAAGGATCACTAACTGCAGTTGACAAGCGGATGCACATTTTTAATGTTCATCAATTTTCACAGCTTCACAGCAACAGCAATCGGAAAGTAAAATGACTGGTTTTCATTGTGCCAAAAACTAGCACAAAGACATTTTGTAACTCACCTTGTTAAATGCATCATATGAGTGGAAGGCATGACAGCTTCCCTCATGGTAGCTTCCACAAGTCCCTTCTGGTGTCCCAAAGCTAGCAAACTTAATTGAGGAGATTTTCTGCCCAGGGCCACAAGACAAATGTGCTTTTGGCCTCAAGGGTTTATTGATTTTTCCCGAATCATGCAACATATAATTCACCAAAGTTGGTTGCCACTCATGGATATCAGCACAGATGCTGTCTACTTCCCTTCTTACTAAAGAAATTCCATTAGGGTCTCCACCCCATTCTTCAAACACAACCAAGAAGTTTCCTGCTGGGTTAAGCCATGAGTGGGGGACATGATACCTGAAAAATTTTGAATATAATTTGTCAGTTTTCAACAGATTTCATGTTGCATAAAAAGAGCTGCAAATAACCAGTTGATCTTTCTCTACCATCTTTGGGAAGCCTCTCCGCAGTTCTTCAGGCATTTCTTCTGATTAAATGTTCCAGCATAGTTGCATTCAGAACAGCTACCAGAAGCTTTATATGCAGGCCAATAGCGCCCAACACTCTGTCCATTTACCCACACTTGACCTTTGCCCATGCTACCCATATCTAAAGCCACTGGGGAATTTCCAGCTGGAGCATTGAAAGTTGTCTGGAACCAGGAAAAATGTATGTTATTCTAGAGTCTACAGCTATAAGCTTTGGACCAGTTTGGCTCAATGAGCACCGAGAGCGATGCTCCATTATGCAAATATTATATCAAAACATGCTATGATTTGTGGGTTACATTATCTGGTAATTATTGATTTGGGAAAAAGTGTACTCTGGAAGCCAAATACACCCTGGCTTTAATGAGGAATACTCCTTAGTTAACAAGAAGAGTTAAAAGAATAGCTCTACAAGGGGAGAAAAAGGAACTGTCTCCTGAGGAAGTTTTATTTGAAAAGAAATATGCTCATAAATGGTTGTGCAGGAATATCCTTGTATGTAATTCAGATACTCACTTTGTACCACATTAGTGGCTGTCTTTGGGAAACGAAAGACCCTTCTGTCCACTCGACTGAGGAGCTTCCACTGAGTGAATGAAGACCCAATGCTTCTCCCTTAAGACCAATCTGATTGGCAACAAACAAAGAAATGACCTTTTTGCCTACTGAAGTGAGAATGGGACATGGTCAGTGTTTGAAGACAAACCTTATAAGTCCACTTCTGCCAAGATAAGTCCCTCTTCCCCTCATTGAGACCATCTAATGTGACCGGGCCAAGGACACCAGCATTCCATGTCTCAAAGTGTGGACCAACATTCTGCAACCAATATCACAACCAGCAGATAAACGGTAGCTTTAGCTTTGAACTTGTGTAGACAACATTTGTAGCATCAAATGTGCACAAGTGTGTGCACGTGAGAGAGAGAGAGAGAGAGAGAGAGAGCACAAACCGGGAGACCAACAGCAATGCTCAGAAGAGAAATTCTGTTGATACCATCTCTCAGCTTCACACCTTGACGAAATGTCAACTTCGGGAATTCCAAACTTCCATAAGCAGTCCCTGCATAAATTCAAAGACACGGGTTAAGAATGAGGGAATCATGATCAACTATGGAAAAAAAACTATGGATCAACAGCTCAATATAGATATATACTGTACTCCAAACAATAGTACAAGAAAAATATTTCTCTGTGTATACTTCCACCTTAAGCATAGTGTCATTTATCAAAGCACTATAACTGTTCTATTTGCTTCATGCAATGCATTTATTGAACTCAGACATAGACAACTACCACCTGCTCGTAGGCAGAGGCATAATAGGTGGTTGAAAGCAGAAGCTTGAGAATGGCCCTTTTTAACCAAGTACAGGTATACAGGCCAAAGGTTTGCCAGTCATCAATAGATTTTTCATTTTATGTCAGACCTCTTATGCCTGATGAAAGGACTTGCTTAACAAACATCTTAAACTCAATCTTCCAACAGAAAAATCTAATATATATGAATCAATTCTAATATATATCAATCAATATTTTATTTATATATCGATTGATATAAAACAATCTACCTGCTAGTTGGCCATTGACGAAAACATGTAAAGCATGGCCAGCTGATAAAACAGTAAGAACAGGATACACTCCACTCTTGAGAAATCCTTCATGGGAGTCAATACTGACACTGGAGAAGGAAATGGAAGCATAAAAATGAGCATAAAAGTAGTAAAACAGAAACTGTAAACCTATTTTGCAATATGAGTACCAAAAGAGATAGTAAAGTTGTATGATACTCACTCTGTCATATACCACAAATAATCAGAAACATCTCGAGTCATATTTAGCTGTTCCAGCAATCCAGTCACTGTGAATGTATTATCACCATCTGAGGCAGTCTCTTCACCATATGCCTGCCAAGAGAATCCTCCATGCATAGGAACATGAGTCATCTTCATCCTTGCAGTTTGGGCACCAAGCTGTGTGGGGATTTTTGGAAAATGTCACACTCTTGTCAGATATTAAAACTATGTAATAATTTTGAAAGTTGCAATATCCTAAGTAGTCCTCACCTGTGCAGTGTTGTAAACAGTATTCTTGCAGTCTGGAAGAATGCTGACAGACCAAGGAGGCAGATCGTGATGCATAGTTCCAAAGGCCACTCTTGCAAATGAATTTGGGTTGTAATTTGCAAGGAATGCTGCACAAGCTCCAGAATTTGATTTAAATACACGCGCCTGCATGTTGACAATGAAATGAGGATGAAGGTTTAGCCAAATGCTACTCTGTAATAACTATTTACATAAAGAACATAACTAAAATTTACCTCTTCATAATTCCCAAGTTTTATTACACTTGGATTTCCAGATACAAGAGCTGGCTCGCATAACTTGATTGCTCGATGCAGATCTTTCAAATGGCCCCATTTAGGCTGCCTTATTAGACCTGTGTAGAGAAAAGACTAGCCATCTTTCAGATTGATCCAACACTGATCATATGTCAAAATATTGCTGGGGTGGAAAATATGAACAATCAATATTCTTAGGAAGTGTATTTGATAGGAACCATTCACTTATAAAAAGAAGTAATTATATTATATTGAAAAGACCATATCATTTTCTTGCTACTTACTAAGCACAAAATCTTTTTTCAACTTGGGGATGGACCCACCAATCTATGGTATGTGAATGAGTCCAAAATTTTCAGTTGTGAAGTTATGACCGTTTGAGGTATCAATATCTTGATTAAAGACAAAAACAATGCACACGACAAAAGTCTTCGGAGAATGACCAGAATGAGTCTGATAGATTATCATCTCCTGGAAGACCTCTTATGTTACAATATCTCAAGCATCTAAATTAAGGCAGGGATGCAGCAAACATTAGCAGAAAGGAGGAAAAAAAATGAAATGCTGCACGATGCCTTGGCTTGGTGGTGAGCTTACAGCAGGACCAGTCCACAGACAAGGAAGGTGGCCACTATTTAAGCCACCTTTGTCATAACATGATGCTAGAATGTACAGAAGGCACAGGTATATTTGTCTTCATACAAAAGTAGATGAGGGGGACAACATTATGATAGCACATACCGTATTCATCAAGAGGAGCATCATAATCATAACTTGTAGCAATGAAAGGACCCCCAGCAGTTCGACCAAAATTTGTTCCTCCGTGATACTGTATCACAGAAACGGGCATATGAACCTAGGTTGAAGTCAAACAATAAGCCATTCACTGGGAAATTTCCTGAAACAAGCAATTTACCATATAGTAATTTATGAATGACCCTCCTTTTTGGATGAATCTTGCAACTGAAAATGCCAAGTCTTCAGCCGGTCGGTAAGGAACTGGACCACCAAATTCAGTAAACCTGCAGGCAAAAGAAATGTTACAAAAAATAAGCATCCGGGATTTAACCTATATCTTTAGATAAGCTTTCACTTTTTTATACAAGAAGCCAATAAGCATGCAAAATGTACCAGCCAGTCCAGGCTTCAGTCCACATCTTGGGCTTGTAAGCCTTATTTGGAGTGAAGTAATCACAGTAGAAACCATTGCAGGTGTTAATCTGTGGAGATAACACATAAATTGTGAAAGAAACAAATACATTAGCTCAAGTATATATCTTAGAACCAAAACCCGTGATACTACCAAATGAGATCATATTTTCAATTCCAAATAAAATTTTGAAAGTTATTACATCTTTGTACCTTCTAGAAACAAAAAGTTTCAATATTTATGAACACTCCTTAGCCATAAAATTCATACGTGGTGATTATAACTAACATGGAAATGTGTTCATCAATAAGACTGTCAAAAACCAAAAAGGGGGAAAAAATGAAAGAGAGGCACAGAGAAAGCTAAAAGCTGAGCCATGTATGATGATGATAACAAAGCATTACATCCATAACCAACAAGGGACATGCCATGTCAACCAGGGAACCCCACCAACGAAGTAAGGCAAATACAACATTAGGACCATCAAGAAGTGGACGTGGAACATGACAGAAAAGTTGCATAAAGGTTTAGAAGAAAAAGGCAAATTAAGATCAGCAAATAACTTACAATAGTATCTGGGGCATCATCTTGCTTGCACATGACCCAGGGGACACCAGTGCCCAGACCTACAGCCATGTGTGCTGCCCACTTGGTGTATGCTTTACCAGGTGCACCAATTTCATTTTCTATTGGTCCATACTCATTTTCAATCTGCCACAGATATTGACATGGACAGAAAGGGAAAAAAGAACATATCTTTCCGTTAGCATAATGACCTAAACTATCAAGGTGAAGGACTAATCCAAGAAAAATACATGAGCTTTGTTTATTTTTGGAAACTTTAATTAATTTTCTTGGATATAGAAAAAAACCAACAAAATGAGAGTAATTTTATCTACCTGGGATAATATTATTGGACCACCCTGAGACTCAAACAGCCTTTCTGATTTCATCATGTTGACAATCTTTGTCGTGAATCTTTGCATTTGATTCTTCATTTTTGAATTAAAAAATGAAAGTAAATTAGATAAAGATGTCAAATCAATAAAACAAGAAAGCTAGCAGTTAAAAAAAAAAAAAATCAAGGGAGTTGCATAGGGAAACATCAAAGTGACCCACCTTGAAAGGGCCATTATCTGTTCTGAAACTGATGCCATGAATGTACTTGAGCCAAACAGGGAAACCCCTGAAATTTAAGCAGAAGAGTTTCCTCAAATTCTCAATCCTTCATAAGCTAACTCGGCTTTTATTTCCATTCATAGAGACCATAATTGTGAGCTCAAAATGTGTTAGTCTATTACCCAAAGTTCCACTCAGCACAGACATAAGGTCCAATCCTGAGATGGACATAGAGACCTGCTTGCTGTACCAACTTGACAAACTTGACCAGATCGTAGTTTCTCTCAAAATAGTACTGTTTCAGCCAAAAAAAAAAAAACAAGACAAAAAAGAATAAAAAATGTTACTGCATCTACTCAAACTGTAAAAATAATGATTAAAAAAAATCTTTCTGCCAATTACTTTTCCCGGTGAAGGTTCATGCCCATTCCAAAAAACATAAGTTTGAATCACATCCAAGCCTCCTTCTTTTGCCTTCTGTATAAGATCTGGCCACATCTGCCATATACACATTCAATACCATTAATTAAACCCAAGATATACACAAACATGAATGCTACTACACACACTCAAGCACAAAATAGAGGCACCCCATTCCAATAAAGAAGCCAGAAAATGCCAAGAGTGAGAGAGAGAGAGAGAGAGAGAGAGAGAGAAACTTGATGAAATAACAGTGACCAATGAAGCACATTTTGGAACAAATACCTCAGGGGAGCTTCTTGGGTAGTGAATGGATCCAGAGATGAGAATCCTTCTCTGGCCATTAATGGTGATAGCCTTAGAGTCATAAGACACAGAGGCAGTAACAGAACAAACACATAAACTCAACAACAAAACCCCCACCAACACATTTTTCCACATTGCAAGCTTCTTCATCAAGGCCATGTCCATGTCAAAGCAATGGCCTTTTTACTTTTATTCTTTCCCCACTGAGCAACTCTTTTCTAATTCTCTGCTTCTTTATGTAGACAGAGGAGCAAAGCAAACACCAGCTGGGGATTGTGTTTCTTTGCTCTTTCTAGAGAAAATTAAACTTAGAGACCACAGAGAGAGAGAGAGAGAGAGAGAGAGAGAGAGAGGAGCTTCACTTGGTTCAGTAGAACAATTTCGTGTGTGCTATGTCTTATAATTTTTGTTGTGGCCTTGCTGAGGGGTTCAACTGCATCAAAACGCGGGTGCTCTGCAGCTGGATATAAAGTGCTAAAGTGGGGTGGGGCCCTCTTTTTTGTGGAACCTTTGGGACCCACTTTTCTTGTCCTAATTTGCACACGCATTTGCCCATTTGCCATTACTGACGGGGAGATTCATCCATCCAATAAAGTTTCAATTTTTGTTTTTGTTTTTCCTTTTGTTGCTAAATTCATGAATTTCTCAGGGAAAAAAAGAAAGAAAGAAAGAATTTTGGTACTTTTCAAATAGTATAATTCTACCAAAATCAAGGTCAAGGTTGGAGGCCTGTTTGGCCAGAACTTTGAATTGGGTTTGGATTTATTGAAAAAATTTGGATGGACTTAAATCGAGTGAACTCCAATAGATACAATAATTTTTATGGTATATTTTTATATTACATCAATTCGACATTGGATTTCTATCTGTATGAAAATATGCATATCTATTTATATACATTAAATTGTCAAGAAAGACTGAAAGGGGTTCCTTAGCAGCATTTACGTTTTTCTTTCAAGTCAGAGAGCATTGGTTGCTTGTGTAAAATTGGGGTTTTTTTTTTTTTTTTTTTTGGGTTTTCTTCTTTGTAGTTATGTGTAAATGATAAGGATGACAAAGATATGGTGACAAGGACTATCGATGGAGTCATGGAGGCATCAAAACGATAACAAAAGAGATGGAGAGCAAGCTGAAAGCACGGTGTTGATTGATGCCAGTGCAAAAGCCTCTCTGAACTCTATATCCCAACTAAATTTTGACCATTTAAGCACATATGTGCCCATTACTACAACATGCTATCGAAGAAATTTGCTGTTATTATTCACTCAAAATCACAAGAACAAGGGTTGAACATTTTTGCTTGTGCAAGGAGATGAGCGTTGTCATTCTTTTATATCTACTTAAATTAAAGATAGTTACTAATAATTTTAGTGATTATTTTTGTTTTATCTAGTATTTTTTTTTGTAATAAATTCTTTTTCTTAACTATAAAGGTTAAAAAGAACCCACTTCCACTTCCTTCTTTTTTTCCCTCTTTTTCTTTTTTGCTCTCTTCTTATGAAACTAATGATCATGATCATAGAGAAACCAAAGAAGCATTGCTTCTCACATAAACCATGTTGATGATTCCATATAGACAGTGTTACCCAACGGAGACTTAAGTGCTTTTAGCCAAATTGTACTCTTGTCCTTTCTTCTAATCCACTCAACCAGCAAAACAAAGTTACAAAACCCTCTCTTTCTGTCTTAAAATAACACATGTTTTAATGCTGCCACCAAGTAAGCAATAACGAAATTTGGGGAAGCTTTCACTTTCCAAAATCAAAAATGGAATAAGATGGTTTGCTTGCCGGGAAGATAAAGAGAGAGCATAAAAGCAAGTGAAAGGGGCTTTTTGTTTGGTATCAGTTTGCATTTCTGTTGCAAGTTCTATCAACTAAAAGCAAGACAAACATTTGACTCATTTCCTTTCCCACTGAAACTATGCATCATTGCCATCACCTATCTCCTCCATTTTCTAAGACTTTCTAACACCAACGACGAGAATCCCTTCTCATTTTGGAGATTCGTTACACAAACACTAATTTGACATGTTCCATATGCAAGTTTACATTGCATTGTTATAATCATCTAATATGCAATTGCAGTTCTTACCATTCATTGTGGACATATATCGATATATTAAAAATGTGCAGCTAATGATCATAATAGCGTGAATGTATTACTCCGTATTTGGGATAAGTCAACTTAACCGTATCCATGTAATTCATTTTGAAATCAATTTTGGACATCATGCGAAAGGCACATTTGCCTGCTTCAATTGTTTTGATATTATTGAAGGATATCTTAGTTCTGAAATTTCAATTCTACATATTCGGTGGACGTGCACTACCTATTCATTGTATTGTCTGTTGATGAGGAATCAAGAGATCAACTTAACACTAAGAATGTCTAGACCATGTTTTTGACAAAAAAAAAAAAAAAGCAATTAATAGATTGGGACTAAAATGAATCCCAATGTAGTTTATATGCAATTATTGGCATAACCAGAAAGGATTGGCCACTTCAGTGAAGAAGCCAGGAATTTTCACCGGGGGGGCCTAAGATAAATTTTTCAAAAAGGACAATAAAGAAAATATTTTAGTATTCACCTCTTTCTCTCTCTCTCTCTCTCTCTCTCTCTCTCTAATCAAAATTCACGTTTTCTTTATAAGGTAGCATGCATGTGAGGCAAAAGTGACCCACACATACGTAAGTGCCTTACAGTGATGGAAGAAGAAGAAGAAGAAGCAAAGGAAATAGAATTGGCCCAGGAGGAACATGATTCTTGCAAGGCAGGATTTGATCCAATCTGAGGCATGATCATCATTCTCCATCATAGAGCCGAACAACTAGCGCATTAGCAAAACCTTCTTCATGTACTTTCCCACAAATGGAGGCAAGAGAGGATTGATACGACCTCTAACATGACATGAGAAACATTGTCCCGATATAGCACTTAAATTCCATTAACTTTATTCGCCGTCCTAGCCAGTAAGATCCCACGTTGTCAGAACTCAACTGTTCCAGAACCAGAAAAGTTAGATGGTTTTGTACCATAAATATGAATCTCTAACTTGGTTTTGTTTGAATTATTGTCCTGACTAGTTGGCACGTCTATTTCATTAAATGTAGGCAATGCGATGAACTTTGTCCAATGAAAAGTTGGGAACTCTCACCAATTTTCTTTGGCAGTTTAGTTAGTAGTTGGCATGATAATAGTAATTAATAAAGAACTGTAAACAAAGAAAAATTAGTTGGACTTACTTAAAAGAGGATGTAGGTGGCACATGAGATGTAGATTAACTACTTCTCTCTTGTTGCTACAAATAAATAAAGTTAAAAATAAAAATAAAAATAAAAAATTATTTTTATATCATATTATAAATATTATATATTTTTATAAATATAGCTGTATTGTGGTGCTATAGAAAAAAAAAATTCTCTCTTCCTCAAGGGTCTTGACCCACTAATCTCGTTTGCACCGATTAATTAAGGTTAATTTTAACTTTCAAGTGATCCCCCCCCCCCCCAATGATTAACCAGGTGTGAACTTGTGGAAGATTGTTGTGCAATTTCTGCCCATCTGCCCCCACCACCCCCAACGTTTTGGTTTTCCCTTTGACCCCATTTGTCATTGTCACCACCGACACCATGACGGAAAATATTTTCCGTTTACAACCCATCAACTCTTAGGCCAACTCATGTCTTCTTCTTCTTCTTCTTCTTCTTCTTCTTCTTCTTTTCTTAAAAAAAACTAAAAAAATCAGTTATTATATTTGTAAACAAAAACTTATTATATTTATAAAATAAAACTAAGTTTTTAATCTACTTTTTACGTTTTATTTAATTTTTTATAAAAAAATTCTTTATTAATGATCGAAATACATTTTTTTCGCTTTTAATGGAATAAATTACAGTAAAAAAATTAAAATTTAAGTCAATGTAAAAAAAAATTATATATATATATATATTAAAATATTACTAAACTATGATCTCAAATGGTAACTCATGTCTAATTAAGAATTTTATTATTTTTGTTTTGCACGTTAACATAGAAAATTCATTGTAACATCCACTCTTGCTTCTTGGGGGATTTTAATTACTGAAATTCACGTGACATTCATACCACTTGTTATAAAATTATTGGCTCTAAGGGTCAACCCAGTTAACAAAATTTGCCCACAAAACCAAGCCAGTGGAATGATGGGAGCGAAAAAAAAAAAAAAGCAAGAAAATGGGGATGGAGGTTTGTTCTGACTTTCATTTAATCGTGTAGGATGTGGGAAATTGGGTATAACATAATCATTTAACAAAACTATCTCCAGAAAAGAAAAAACAGATTATTATTTTTATGTGTTTTGACTAATCTAATATAAATTTCCATTGGAAAATCTTTTTCTCTGTTATGGGGGGGAGAGAAAACAAGGAAAGCATACAATGCGAACAGAAGGGAAAAAAAAAACAGAGAGAGAGAGACTGCAGACGGCACAACATGTTTCCAAACTAGAACTAACGTAAATACGTAATATGGTTCCATAATCTTGTAAAAGAAGTTGGAAATATATAATCATTCCAATGAATAATTACAGATATTGATACATCATCCGAATCTATACCGTAATCAAAATAAAAACTTGGGTCTACGTAAAATATAATATGGAGTTGGAACAAAGGGTTGGAGACAACTTGCCTTGAAATCGAGGACACACTCATTTCCAATCGGCTCACCAACCTCCAAGCTGTATTTACAAATTGCAAATATTTCAAATCTATAGTCACATCAATCTAATAGCAAACATGTGAATCGTTGCATGCAATTTTCAACTGGCGATTATTTTGAGCAGTTGGTGTAACTGTATTGTGACGGTGCCGTGTTTGCAGGGGCTAGAGCTGACTACGATTGCCAGTCGCCAAGTCTAGCTGTTCATTGCCTGTCCCTCGAAGATTCAATCATTCAATTTGCAGTTGAGGAACTCAACGTCATTCATCAATGCATAGTTCTTTTAAGAATTTTTTATGACAGAGAATCTGTTTCAGACAATTGTCCAATTATCAGCCCGACTCTTGTAATTACAGTTTATATATATATATAATGCGAAACCATACACATTTAATCCACATAATCTCACGTTCGTGCCTATCACTACAATAATTGTGGGCGATTGGTTAATTCTTTTAGGATTAGTGACTAAATTCCAAAAGGTTCTTTCTTTTTCATGGGACCAAAATGTTCACATGCAGATTATGGGAAAGTAGCTATTTTGTTGTCGGTGGATTATGCTTAATGCTTTGGTTTATTATAGCTAATCAAATTTCATAAATTCTTTCATGTTTTTGTCTGTATTGATGAGTTTAGGAATATGAATCTTCTCCTTGATTGTCTAGCAGATAAGCATAAACTTCATTGCGGAAATTTACTCAAAAAAAAAAAAAAAACAAAAGGTTTAGCTGGACAAATAATTTTTTTCCTTCTTTTTTAGAGCTTTGAAAGGAACTTTACTCCTACTCCAGTGAAAAATAATCAGTATGATGTCATTGCAACTCTGGCGGCCAGCTTTAGTTTGTGAAAGAATAACTAAAAGATTGGAGACTGGCCTTGTACTTAACTCTAAAATACTTTGTTCTCTCTCTCTCTCTCTCTCTCTCTCTCTCTATATATATATATATATATTGGATTCAAAATTAAGGGACGAGAACGATAATTCCAAATCACGTGTTTGCTATTCCATGCAAATTTTGCTTAGAGTCCATTAGACATATTTTTTTTAAAAAAAAGATGTGAAATAGATGCGAATTCATATGACATATTACGATTTTTAGTTATTTATTTGTATTTTCATCATTAATTATGATAATATAACAAAAAAATTAAAAAGAAAAAGAAGAAGTTAAGAATCATAATAATATAATGTCTTGACATTCATTAGGTGATGTGCATCCATATATCATCTATATTTTTCTAAGCCGCCCCATTTATTAGGGAAGATAAATCTTCCATTGTGATAGTATGGTATGGTTACATCATGATCCCAGGAAAAAGAACAAAAGCAATAATTTTAGAAGTGTAGTGTGCAAAAATCTATCAACGATAGGATAGAAAAAAAAAATAAGAACCCCAGACTTTCTAACGCCCACGTTTCACCAATAGCAAGCAGATAAGCTGTATTTTGTCTTGCAATGTCTTACTCTTTGTTTTTTGTGCTCTTATTTATTAGGGTGTGTTTTTCTATACCCTTTTTTTTATTATTTTTATTAAAATCCCGATCTTTACCTTTTCTGGCCTGCAATAAGAACCAAAATATAAGATACAAACTTGGTTGCTAGACCCAATTTTTATCGGTTAATCTATCAATCCAGGAAGTAATAAGCACTTCCAACATTGAAGTCCAAAAGCAAAGTCATCCCTTGCTTGTGTTGTATTGAACAAGCAATCAAAACTCCTCGCCATGTTCGATGATGAGCAAAAATTTCATCTTGGGTGGATAAATCTCGATTACACGCAAACAGTCTCATTCACGTGTATCGAGTAAATGAAGCTAAAAAATCCAGCACTAATTGTTTCTACTTAAAGAGAGGATCAAATTCAGCAACTTGTGCCCGTGAATCCTTCTAGCTCCTAGCTATTAACAGTTACGCAACAATCCCACAATCCATGTGGGTTGCCCCCAAAGTCCTCTTTTCCTTGCATTCATCATTTTCTCTGCCTTTTATTTAGACTGCCCTGGCATTTCCTGACAGGCTTGGATCCTTCCCAAGTGTTAGCCCTTTCAGTGGGTCCTCCTTAAAAGACCCTCGGCCATTTGCTTTCTTCTGTCCACATATTCCTCAACTTTGTTTCCTCATCGCTTCCTGGGGCTCTTTGCTATTCCAGCTGGTTGCACCTTGACAGAGTCTTGTTGCCCCATGGACCCCTTAACTCTTCTTCCTTGAATTGTCATGGACCAGTACCCCAGTAGTTTAATTCCCAGGAGGAAACTAACGTTTGAATTTTTTTTTTGATCTTAATGCAGTCTGATTAATAAAAAATAATTATGTATGTTATTTTGCTATTAACAACCATAATACCGAATTTTATTCAAATAGTATTAGATATATCTAATTTAAGTTATATATATATATATATAAGTGCATAATTAATGTAAAAGTTAGGTTTATGTGAATTTTTATAAGTATCAATAAATTTAATTTTGTTATTTATGATATTATTTATAAAAATATATTTAATTTTAAAATTTTAAAAATTAATGTTTGATAATAATAATAATGTAAAAATTTTAAACCCAAATTAGGATATAGCCTTTGAAATAGGAGGTAACTTCAAAGTGGGGCCATATGAAAAGGGTTACAAACTTCTAAATTTGTTCCGAGGTTATCAATTATTTGATCTTGGATGACGGATACACATCAGCTAGAAAGTGGGACCACGGGACTATGCTAACAGGGATCAGGGCGACACCTCAGCAAGGATGATGTGGGTCCATGGACGACATGTATGCTCGATCCAATGGAATAGTTCGATGATGTTACAAGAAAATTGGAGTCACAGGAAGCTCAAGAAGAGGAAACTTGGGGATAACCTTCTACTTTGGATGAGCCTGTCACATACATCCATGCACCACAAGGTCATGTCATGGCTATCGACATCTTTCTCGCACGGATTCAGTGGGCCCATTTCCGTATCCATGGCGGTGGTGAATATGAACTCTAGTAGCTCTTGGACTGGAACGTGGACCAGAAGGTGAATGTGGGGTTCGGATGCATTTTGATCAAGTTGGGTGACCTAGCTTAAGATGAAGTAATGTAATTGGATTACGCTAAGTGCATGCACTTATAGTTTTGTCCTTCTATTACCTAATCATATTCATTATTCTCCTCCACTCATTTTGTAGGTCTAAGCATTTACGACCACATTAAGTTGATAGAACGTAAAACATTGATTATGATTTGTTTAAATTTCAAAACTATCTATTTCGAAGCTAAAATTGTTGAAATTTTAAGTATAAGTTGTGTAATTAAAGAATTATACATCGAAAGTCAATAGAAAAAATAAGATTTATGTAAATAAGAAGGATTTATAAATTTAATAATTTAAATTTTTGAATGAAAATATGATGTCAAATTTATAAATTTGAATTTTGTTTTTCATTTTTTCCAACAAAAATGTCGATCAATTTGAAAGAAATGATTCTTGGTTATGATACATCAATTTAAACCCTATGACTGTTCATGTTGGATCAACATATTTTCTTGGAAACTGCCACAATTTGTATGAACAAAATTCTCTGTCTTAAGAAAAATTTTAAAGTTTCTATTTCAAGTGATACACGACACATCTTTAACCAGATCTAGCTAGTGAACATCGTCTCAAAACCTAAGAAAAGAAATATTGAGTTGAGGGTGCAGGAGGGACAAGTTGCTTAAACTTGGAACAGATATAGAGTAGAGTGGAATTTTTCAAGCGAACATCAACTTGTCTCCATAACAAAATTTCTCCATTTCACAAAATGAAATCCTCCCAATCATCACGGAATCATTTTCAATTACTTCTCAATAAAGTAGCAGCACATGCCAACACTATCGACACCACTAGAATAATCTTGACTGCATCTATAGTTATGACAGCAATTTGCAACATGACATTGACATAATATAAAATTTATCAACATCGATTCATTGTTATTATCATTATGAATTTTACCTTCGCCAAAATATTCCTTCAGATATGGTTAAATTATATTTTTGTTGAATTGAAAGTTGGGGTCTCCACGTTCACGTTTGAATCCATTGTACACATTGCACAATTCAACCCCAATTTTCAGTGTTTGGTGTACTTTTTTTCTACTTGCATTGAAAAAAAAAAAAAGGAATAGGGTCAACCCCATGTTCTACACATGGGTTTGGTGAGTCTCCCACTGCTAGCTAGGATCCATGGTCTCAACCAACCAGGCCCCACAAGTAATTCATACGTACCATTATAGTGCAGTATATATATATATATATATATATATATATATATATATATGCAGGGAGAAAGAGATCCAATTATGACTGACTGAGGTGAAATTCAAACTCCAGAATTCACCTTTAAATTTTTATATTGGGTGACTATTAGAGTATATCTAATAGTTAGTGCATTATTACTCGGTGTCAAAATCAGCTCACCCATCCCTGTTGCGCTTGTGTTCTTTTGAAGCAAAG
Source organism: Ceriops tagal (assembly GCA_021533255.1). NCBI lineage: Eukaryota > Viridiplantae > Streptophyta > Magnoliopsida > Malpighiales > Rhizophoraceae > Ceriops > Ceriops tagal. Next base: position 5,015,917 of record CM038611.1, on the reverse strand, counting down.
AAACAACCCATTTTATCTTCTTCAACCATTTTGGACCACAGTCCCAAATGGGGTCCAATTCCATGTTTGTTGTTAGTAAACTGGAAAATAAGGAGAGCTACAGCAACCCGACCCTCTGGTTCCCAACACATATAAGCATTAACTATACATATACATTATATATATATATATATATACTTACATAGGATGGACTCTACTATAAAATAGAAATGTTTTATTTATTTAGGTTGAAAAGCTCATTCTCATAACCAATTCCTTATCATAATAAAAAATAGTTTTATATGTTTTCTAGTGCAGTCATTAAAAAAAAAAAACTGAAAACACTAACACCAACTATAATTTCCCTTTTGTGACCAAATTTGAGTTTTTAAGAAACCTGCATTTCATTGGAGGATGAGGATGACACCTCAGCCTTCAGCTTATCTCTATTGAAAAACAAATTCCAGCGCTCCTTAAATCCTCACCCTTTGTGAATGGGACAACTCTTTATGAGTCATCCCTACAAGCACTGAAGCTTTTAAGCATGTATCACACATGGATAATGGATAGCAAATATAGGCCTTATCATCCTTGTCATACCAGAAAGCTTTGTTCTTTTCAAAACTCTTTTTTTTTTTTTCATTTAAATACTAGATTACTTGCTGTAATAGAATTCTATGATATGGTTATTTAAAACAGAAAAGGTAGTGATCCTAAGTTAGGCAAGGAGCTTTAGGAAGCCAAATTTTAGAAGTAACAACTCTGCCTTTTTTTTTTTTTGGGAAAATTTAACAATAAATGTAGCAGCCTTTAAGGAAAATGTGTTGAAAGAGCTGAGTTTTAAAAATGTTTTTCCTTGATAATTGAATGAACATGGAACTTTCGAAAAGGCCAAAAGGAAATATTCCCAAGTTTTGTAATCATATCCTCACAGAAAGTTGAACAAATAAGTCTGTTTTCAGAAGTTGGACAAGGCAAGAAATCAGTTCTATCCTCATTGGGGATTGGATTGCCACATACTCAACAAGATCTGTAATATATGTTCAATGGCTGGATGGGCCTACATATCCAAAAACCGTCCTCATGTCCGCAACTTTTGTGCTGATGGTGTGTCGGTTTTCATATATCCAGCTTATGAATCCGGTTGCCTTATCCATGTCAGAACTTATCTGTGTTGTTCTGTCTATGGATCACAGATTCTGTTCAGGATGTGTGGATGCAGTAACAGACCTAGGAGCTTCTCAAAATGCTGCCAACCAGAACTTCTCAACGCCAATCCCCACAAGTCATTCCCTTACGGTTGTTTGTCTAAATCCAAGTTTTTAAAACCCAATTAATTATTGAACCCAAAAAAAAAAATCATAAGTTTAAAATTTAATCAATTGTTAAAAGAACAACTTTATAACCAAAGCTAGACCCGACCCTAAACCCATTCCCTATTTTTCAGGTTAGATTGGTGCGGTAAACCTTGGTCTAAATAGCTTCTCAAGTTGAAAAAAGAAAAAAAAACACTTGGTTATCCAGTGAAGATGCATAATTTTTTTCTTTTTCATTAAGAACAAATGCATATTTGATACATTATAAATATATATATATATATATATGGGTTGAAAACTGACTGCTTAAAATAGTCAGTTTATAAGATTTGTGTCAAGAGAGGAGGTAAGGGCTCGAATTCTGTCTCTTATCCTTGAATATGTTGTCAGCTATATGACCCGCCACAATATTACGATCGATCTATCCTGAAATTGGGTGATCAAGAACTGACCTATATGACATTGTAGCAATGGCATAGTTTGACAGTTGGGCTTCCATTAGAAGAGATTCTGTTCAGTCCAATCCTTAACAAAGAAGGATTTTGCTAATGGGTCATAAGGGAGCAAATTAGTTTGTTGAAGTTTGGGACTGATTGGAAATGCCAACCCATTTAGTTGAACGGACTTTACCTTGTTGAAGAACTAGGCCTTGAATTGGAAGTGTATTTAACAAAATTGACGGATAAAAAAAAATCGTGTTTCAAGAATAAAACTATTTAACAAGGTCAAATTAATACTTCATTTGACATATCAACTCTTCAAATTTAATTTAATTTTAATAATTTTTTTTCTTTAATTTTATGTCTTTTTTTTAAGTTTTTAAAAACTAAGATTTGAACTATAAATTTAAAATTAAAATTTTAAATAATATTATAACTATATGCCATAACTATAATTTTTTTATGTTTTTAACTATATATGTTAACTATATTTGTGTATACAAACACTTAATGTTAAATAAAAACTACTCTGAAATTTTATTTTTACTTTTTTAAAAGGAAAAAAATCTTAATAATTTTAATTTTTTTATTTTTGTGGTCATCTATTGTATAGTGCTACTATATGGTCATTTGCTTCTCTTGGATTTTGCTCGAAGGATTGTTGGCTGCACACATAATCTGCGATGTGTATTAGCTTCCTGAGTTTCTTTTATTTGTAAAATCCTTCTTCTGCACGTCTGCAACTAATTGCTCACCGAAACTACCTCAATATTACTCACGCTTTGGGTCAAATTTTTCTTGTGATTTTCTTTCTAATCTAATGTGTTAAAAGTATAGTTTTAAAAAATGGACTGAACTTCAATCATTGGAAATCTTAGTAACTCTAAGCCATCATAAACTTCCAATAATTTTCTCGTAATTTGGGCTAGACTTCCAACTGATCGAGGGAATGCTACCTTATGCTATGGATATGTAATCCATGAACATGTATCACAATTAGACGGTCGTTGAAATGAAAATAATTCAATGTTTTTCATTGGTTAGATAAAAAAAAAAATTACAAAGACCCTTTGTTTGAGGGGAAAGATTCGACTATTGAAAATTTGCTTTTCTTTTTGCCAAAATGACAATATAGTATGTTATATAATTATTTAATAAAATTAAATTCATACATCATTTGCAATTGAACAATTTAAATTTTTCAAATTCCAAAAAGGACCATAAGAAGAGTGCAAAATGGGAGGTTAGAAAAAAAAATTTATAGTTTACTATAATAAGAAAAAATTGTTATTACATCATAAAGTATTTAATAATGATAAAAAATTATTACTTAAATATATTAAATTGTTGTCTAACATTTTATGCAATAATTTTTTTAGCTTGACATTTTATAGGTATTATAATAGTCTTTGTATAATAATTTAAAGGTTATTGTCATGAAAAAAAAATGTTGCACTAAAAATTTAGCCCAACAATTATTGGCATAAATAGTATCAATTTTTGAAAATTATAAACAATGTCTTGGAAGTGCATAAGTAGTAGTTGGTTAGCCAATAAAAGTTTAAATTTATTGTTGTAACAATTTTTGGTTGTAAAAGTAGTTGTAAAAAATAGTATTTTCAAAATGAAATAGTAGTATTTTTTAGATTCAAAAAGTAATAATTTTGAAATGAAAAGATAACAATTTTAATTTCTAAAAAGAATAGTTTTGAAATATAAAAGTAATGATTATAAGTAAAAAGATGATAATTTTGAATAATAAAGATAAAAATTTTGAATAAAAAATGCAACAAATTTAAGTAATAAAGATAACAGTTTTAAAAATAAAAGCGATGATTTTAATGGTAGCAATTTTAAGAAATAAGTACATCAATTTTAGATTGTTTATACTACTACCTTATTTCATATATTCACAATTGATGCACAATTTTTGAAAAAATAAATACTTTTTTCTGTTTACCAATCATCCAAACAAATGTAAAAGGTTTATATATATATAATCTGTAAAAAATGATATCATTGTATGTATATATTTAATATAATTTACAAGATAATCAACCAATCAAATAAAAGAATTAGTTTACAATATATCTCCTTAATGAATATTATTATCATTGAAATGGTCATCATTCTACAAAATAAAAAATAATTAAGTAAGTATATTAAATATGTACACTTATTAAAGATCAAATATATGAGTTATAGTAATTAAAATCATACTTAAGCAATTAAAATTGAGTAAGCAAGATTCACATATCAAGTAAACATATGTCATATATCTCTAGACATACTTAATTCAATGAATTATTGGCATTTGTTAAAGATTGATGATTTATGGGTTGGTTATATAGATATGGAGCACTAAAAGAGTTACTAGGCAAATCAACAATTGGAAAAAATAAACCTAACATTTTGGCACTGATGTTTAAACTAGACTATAGTTGTTGTAAGCTTAAGAGAATCAAAGTGAAGATTTTTTTATACTATTGTAGGTTTTTGAGCTTTTAAACTTTTTTGTACTTCATTTTCCTTATTTTGTTAGATTAATCACATTAAATCTATTGACACTCTCGTAATAACCTTAACAACATTCGTTTTTTTTTCAAAGAAGTAGGGTTCCCATCTTTGCTATAAAGTTTTACCTATTCAAAATGCTTATGCCTTATGATTGCAATAAAAGGATTAAGTGTTTAGTTGTTAACTCCTTTATTTTTTAATTGAATGTTCTCTATGTTAGTCTAAACACAATAACATATAGTTTAAGATTATTAAAATATAAAAATTGATTTTGTTCTTAAATATGATTTAATACTTACAATTTTTTACTTTTAGTATCATTAAATTACTTAGGCACTATATCATTAAAAGGGTACACGCGTTATAACATCAGTGGCTGTGATATCCAGATGCATCATCGACTCGTCTCGTTGGCACACAGATGCAAAACATAACAAAACATCAACGTCTCTGGCTCCACCGTTTCGCACGAGCGAGTCTCTCTCCGTGTACCTCAAAAACCTAAGCCAAAAAAAGAATTTAAAAAGGAAAAATTAAATCGATTTCATCTCTGCTAAACTCACAGTGCGCGGCACAGAGGCCCAGCCATGAGCCGATACGACAGCCGCGCCGGCGATCCTGGGTCATACCGTGACCGGAGAAGGTAAGGTCCTTGATTCCATATATTACGTATAGTCTACAGGATGCATAAAGATTGATTCGTTATGCATAAAGATTGAATTTTTAGCTTCAAATTGAGTTTAGCGATTGTGGGTCATGATGGGTTTTTGTTTATTTCTCATTTTAAGACAATTTTAAAAACCCTGTCTGAAAATGTTGCCCCATAATTTCTAGCTTCTTTGTATTTTGTTGTGAAGTTAGTGTTTATTTAGTGACCCAAGCAATAGTAATCAATGCTTCGTGTTCATTGGATGCTACTAAGTTAATTGTGAATATAACTGGGTAGTTCGTAGACCCATATTTTGGATTTGTGGTTATTCCTTTGTTTTCTTTTCGTAATCCTTGTCTGCTCCCCCTCCTCACTGTTTTTCTTTATTTAAATTTAAAATGGCTTTTTGGGCTTTGGTTTCATTGTTTTATGCTAATCTAGAAGTTTGGCTCATGGCAATTTAATTTAACATTTATTTAAGGGAAATAGTGGTAGTAGGTTGGATAAAGGAGTCATCTTTGTCTAAATCGTATTGTTATGTGTTTGCAGTTGCAATGTACCCCCTCCCCGGTCTTAAGAGAAAAAAAAAAAAAAGACAAAAGGGGAAGTAGCTGATTTATTTATTTATTTTTTATTTTAATGGATCTAGGTGTTGAGTTTGTTCAATGAACTTTGAAAGGGAAAATTGGCTTTTTATTTCTTTTCATATTTGTAATTATTCTGTTTTGTGGTCTTCTATAGCTTTGGAAGTTGTCCAGATTACTGTTGGTTTGGGATTGTTTTGGTTGCATTGTTGCTTCATCTCTGTGAGTTTGGTGTTTGTTTAGTGACTCAGGTTTTGGTGGAGCTTTGGGATATGGTGGGTCAGGTCGATCTTTGTTCCAGAGGAGGGATTATGACCGTGCAGAACCTCCAAGGAAGTTGGATTTGGATGGTTTGACTCCATTTGAGAAGAATTTCTATGTAGAATCATCCTCAGTGGCAGCATTGTCAGAGAAGGAGGTTGAGGAGTATAGGCAACGGAGGGAAATTACCGTGGAGGGCCGTGATGTTCCGAAGCCTGTTAAGTGTTTCGATGATGTTGGCTTTCCAGGTATGTTGCTTTGAAATTTGAGAAAATCTCTTTTTGTTTGCTTAATTTTTCACATTTGATTAATTTGGCTGCATGGGTTTGGAGGAAGTGTTTTGAAGTAGGCACTTAGTAATTAATGTCAAATTTAAAGAGTAGTTGTCTAATTGGAGAATTCTACTACTTTATTGCATTCGGTTACTGTGTTTTTCTGTTTTTTTTTTTTCTCTTTTTTTCTTTTTGCAACCCCTGCCCCGCAGGGGGGGAGTTGGGGCTTGAGGGGATGGGTGCTCTGACATTCTTTCTAATTTCAGTTTGTCATTTTTCTTATTTTTTTAATTTTCTTTACATAACTGCTGCTCAGTTTAGGGAGGTTCCAAATCATGCTACTCCAGTTGTATCCATTAGGCCTTCCTACTGGCTATATCCTTGTTATGCTGATTTTTACTCCGAATTGATTTGTTGAAGTTCTAAAATTTTCATTCTGGGAATAATTTCTCTGTTGATAATAATGTTTTCTCGAATAGATATGCACTTAAGTTGTACTTACATCATTTCAGAATATGTAATGCAAGAAATTACAAAAGCTGGGTTTGTAGAACCTACACCAATTCAATCTCAAGGATGGCCAATGGCATTAAAGGGCCGGGATCTTATTGGCATTGCCGAAACAGGATCTGGAAAGACACTTGCATATCTGTTGCCTGCAATTGTGCATGTGAATGCACAACCAATTTTAGGTAGGAAGCCAAATTCTCTGATTTATGAAACTTTGCAATATTACTGTTGATGCTTTGTTTCTCTTGATCTTAGAATGGTCATAAAGTTCAACTTGTTGTCTTCTCTTTTCCCTCTCCAGCGCCTGGGGATGGCCCAATTGTTTTAGTTTTAGCTCCAACACGTGAACTTGCTGTTCAGATACAACAAGAAGCTACTAAATTTGGTGCATCATCGAGGATAAAAAATACATGCATCTATGGTGGGGTTCCAAAGGGACCTCAGGTGCGTGATCTACAGAAAGGTAGGTGGCTGTTGAGTTTGAGATGACATTGCTTCTCTAATCTGAGTTTCCCGAACTGGCTATCGCCTTATACATGGCAAGTGAGTTTAAGATAGCTCCACTATTTATCTTAGATTTTTTATTATAAGGTATCCTATAAGTACATGCTGTTAATAAACCTAACACAGCAGTATTTGTTTCTGATTTCAGGGGTTGAGATTGTTATTGCTACCCCAGGAAGGTTGATTGACATGCTGGAGTCACATCACACAAATTTGCGACGAGTCACATACCTGGTGCTGGATGAGGCAGATCGAATGCTAGACATGGGCTTTGAGCCTCAGATTCGGAAAATTGTTTCTCAGGTTTGTTCCTTGAAAATGCTCAATTCTTTAAAAATTAATTATAAAACAACTGAAATCAGAGAGATATATGGAAATCAGTAAGTGGGCATTTTTTTCATCTCAATATGACAAAATTTACATGCATTTTACTCTTCAATTTCTATAATGTTTCTTTGTATTCTGGTTTTGTGATACTGTCCCAGGATTGATCATTTAAAAGTTTATAGCTATTAGCAGATGTCTCAAGTATCCTACTGAAGGAAAAAAAATAGACTACTGAATTCTCATTGGGTATCTATACTCAATTTCTGAATGTTTAAAAATTGTGATATTAAGTACCTTTAAGTCGTGTTTGAAAATGAATACTATGTACAACTGATTTTGACAATTGAATCATTGTTTGGATTGGTTGGTGTATCCCTGCTGCTCTTCGTCATCTTCTCTCTCTCTCTCTCTCTCTCTCTCATGCACAAATATTCTAATCTTCTCCCTTATACTTTTGAGGTTGTTTATCAATGTAATTCATTGCAGATTCGACCAGACCGTCAAACTTTGTACTGGAGTGCTACGTGGCCCAAAGAGGTTGAACAACTAGCAAGACAGTTTCTGTATAATCCATATAAGGTACTTATATTTGTAGCTTCTGGGGGCCTATGTGCCATAAAAGGCATACCTTTTGCAGAATTTGGTGTAATTCAAAATCTACAGTTCATCAGATCACTGTGATTGCTATTTATGCTGCTGTAAATATCATTATGCACCATTATTTGATTGACTGTCTCTTTCAATTTCATGCAGGTGATAATAGGATCTCAAGATCTAACAGCTAATCGTGCAATACGCCAAATTGTTGAAATTGTGTCCGAGAATCAGAAATATAACAAGTAAGACATTCTCTTTCTTGCATGATTTTTTATCTTTTGAATACTTCATTTCTTTTATCCCTGAACTGGGATTTGTTTAAATAGTTTTCCTTCATTTCTGCATATTTCAGGTTAGTGAAGTTGTTAGAGGACATCATGGATGGCAGCCGTATTCTGATTTTCATGGATACCAAAAAGGGTTGTGACCAAGTGACTCGACAGCTTCGCATGGATGGTTGGCCTGCCCTTTCAATTCATGGAGATAAAAGTCAAGCAGAAAGGGACTGGGTCCTTTCAGAGTTCAAATCTGGAAAGAGTCCTATAATGACAGCAACAGATGTTGCAGCTCGTGGGTTAGGTACATACAGAATGTGCATCATGCTATGAGTTCTCAGTTCTATATTATTAATTTTAGCATTCTGTTTTCAGCATAATTGGTTACCTTTAGTGTGTTAGGCTTTTCTTCCATTTCTCATTCTAATTCATACCAAAATTGATATTATTCATTGAAAATAATTGCTCATTCTGATTCTTAATAACAAAATTGATGTTATTCATTGAAAATTCTTAAAATAATTTTTTCATTCTTGTTTCTAAAGCCTTCTTTTGGATTTGTTTTGTGTGACATGCACTTTCTTTGTGCTGTCTGAAAATTGAGGTTGCTATCTTGGCAAGAATTTACTCAAGACCAATTTTTGTGCCAAAAATTGGAAATCATTGGCAGTATTAGGTCTTACAACATTAGCTCATTTGTGGCCCTATACTCTTGTCATCTAATATTCAGTAATTATGTTGAGTACATATATTTTATGTGTGTTTTTTCAAATTTTTTCTTGCAAACAATCTAATTTATTGTGTACTTCTCTGGTTGGTAATTGTTACGATTTGGCTTTTCATCATCAATGCTTTGCTTCACCCATCTGTCGATTTTACTGCATTCTTTTTGCACTTTATGTTGGAAGTCTTACCATGTCTCATCTTGCCAGAAGGACCTGTGTTTGGTTTTTAGGTTTTTAATCATTTTGCTATTTCTGAGATTGGGGTATTCACTAGCTTCCCTGCCTCAGTATTTGGATTGATTATTGTTCTGTTTTGGTGGCAGATGTGAAGGATGTCAAATTTGTGATAAATTACGACTTTCCTGGATCCCTGGAAGATTATGTTCACCGTATTGGTAGAACAGGAAGGGCTGGAGCAAAAGGAACAGCATACACTTACTTCACAGCAGCGAATGCAAGGTTTGCCAAGGAACTGATCACCATACTTCAGGAAGCTGGGCAGAAGGTCAGCCCGGAGTTGGCTGCAATGGGCCATGGTGCACCTCCTCCACCATCAGGTTAGTTGGCAGGAGTTCCTTTTTGGGATGCATGCCCACGCAAGTATAATAAGGCTGTTTTTGTAATTTTATTTTTGGGATGGTATCCTGGTGGTAAATGGTCTAGGAGATGGACGTGCCAGTGATTTTTGAGGGTCTTGTTCATGCACGATATTTTTATGGTCATTGAGTCTCTTTCATTTTGTTCTCAAAAGCAACTCAAGAACTCAAATTCTTAAATCAGTAGGAGTTGTGAAGACTCCGACACCTCTACCAGTCTTTAGTGCATTGGGTGACACAATAGAGATTGTTAAATTTTGTTTCTCACTCGTTGTAATGGTGGGTGATGACTCTTTTGATGGCTCCATTTGCCGGGGATGAACTTTTGGGAAGAGCTGACTAACTTATCGAGCAAAATGCTTCTCTTTGTATGTGACCCTGCAATCTATATCTCACCTTATTATGTATGTTTACTGAGGTAGTTGTGTTGTTTTGCGTTTGATTAAGCAGGTGGTTTCCGAGATCGTGGAAGGGGTTACGGTGGTGGCCGCTCCTGGAGCTAATTTACAAGCCCGACAACCAGACATGTCAAGGGAAAAATTTTTATGACAATGTAGAATCTGGGTGTCTTTTGCTGCCTGGTTTAGCTTCTCTTTTTAGTACGTTGGTTTAGCTGCTGTCGAAAATAGAGCGATTAACTATGTAAGATAAACTTACATTCATCAAGCGATGTTCAATTATGTACCATAGTCTTCAGGGGTTCAACTTTTTCGCTTATTTGTCAACACTGTAACTGGCATTTGTGTGGAAATTCTCTATTGCTTTGTTTCCTTCTGACGTTCAATTTTGATCTAAGTGTGCATTTTACCAAGCGCCGGTCGTGGGGACTTTAAACATGAAACTAGCAATTTCGAGTGTCTTTTTAAATTCTCTCTTTAGGTTCACTGGGAGTTAATTAATTTTCACAACCTTTGATTGCCTAGGAGACGGCGGCTCAAGTGTCTAAAAGGATATACTATAAATTAATTTTAATTTTTTATAATATTTTAATATTTTTATTTAAAAGCTCAATCTATTTTTGATCCAACCAATGGTTATGTATGACAGTTTGAGTGGATTTCGTTTAATCTTAGAATACTGGAATGGGTGTTCCATTTTGGGACCAAAAATTGGATCTTTCTGTTGCTGGTTAGTGTTCTTGCGATAATTTGGTGTTACAAAGGGTGTTCAGATATGATGTTTTTGGCATAACATTTATCCTGTGTAACTCGGTGCCATAACCGATTTTGTACTTTTGCTGCTATGCGTGTGATGTTCTTGATTAAGTAATACCTATTTTTATTTTCCTCATCTGTGTACATTTAAGCAATGGGTGCTGAAATGGTTTTTTTTTTTTTTTTAATCTTATTTCATGAATAAATTTCTTAATGTTGTTCTTTATTGAGATAATTATGTTGTTGATATAGGCCTTAGGCCTTAGGACACTATTTGAAGATGTTGAAAATTGAAAACCAATTGATGATTTATTTTGATTGAGGAATGTTTAGAGAAACAAGAGTAATTTATGTTTCAGATGAGATATTTGGGCAATGTTCATCTATCAGGTGCATGTATGCTTGGCCAACCATTATTTCCAAGGCTCTTTATTTACAAGAATTTTTTCTGGATTTTTCAATGGATCTATGGTCACTCAAGGAAGGACCAAATAAGAAATGAGGATATTCATAGTAAAGTAGGTGTAGCCCCGATAGGAGATAAATTGAGGGAGTGACTTTTACATTGGTTTGGATATGTCCAGGGTAGGCCTAAGAATGCCCCATGTAAGAGGGGTGACCAAATTCAGGTGGATGGCGAGAGGAGACGGAGAAGAAAACCTAGGCTGACTTGGGAATCTCTAGCTAGGAAGGATTTAGAACAATTAGATCTCATATCAAACTTATACTCTAGATGGTGTGCCATTGTTTTGCTTGCGTCTATTGTAACATAAGTTGGAGTTCCCAATTTGCATCGCCTCGTGGCATTTAGCTGCAATTGGATTATGTTTGACACCTTTGGTTGTGCAAGTCAGGAACATCCACCTCTTTTTACCTAGTGGTGAGAACAAGCTCAAATTTGAAATCAAGACACAAAAAAGTTGTTGCCTGTGGAAACTAGTTATATGCAAAAGCTTGTTGAAGTTAGCAAAGTTTTCATAATTCCAGAGAAGTAAGATAATATTTTTGAGTTAGAGATTCATTCGTATAAAGCAAAGAAGCTTAATACCATCTGAAATAGAATAAACCATAGGTGATTCGCAAAGAATTGCACTGGTTATTTGGCACGTCGTCCCAAAGGTCGTTAACAAAAGCAAATTGACAGAAGTCTAAAAGAAATAAATGCCCATATTCCCCTTGTGAAAATTGGGAAATCCTGGTCTTAGTAGTCTGATAATCTCAATAAATGAAGGGAGAATATTGGTCTTCAGTGTTGTTTATTTCTTTTCAGATTGAGCTTTTAGCTCTCTGTGTTAAAAGGTCTGACTAATACAGTTTAGGAGCTTAGTCAGGCTCTTGTTTACCCCAGCTGTAGTTGTGCAAAGCAACACGGTTGACATGAAACGGTAGGATGAAGAAATCCTATTTGTTGGTGGATTTATGTCCAAAAGAGGTTGACAACAGGTAACTTTCATAAGTAACCTGACTGTATTACTTCAGATATTCTGGAGACTAGTTCTCTTTGCTGTACTGACTACTTCTAGATACTACAGCAGTTATACTCTTAATATTTCCCTTATAAATAACATTTTGTCATGTTTCTGGTATATTCTTCCATACTGCAGTCCTAAGCAGTTTCCAGCTTGAAGTGGTAATTATCCAAGTGAATCTTTTGCTTACTCCAAGTGATATTGAGATTCATGATCATACATGGTTTTTTTCGGTGTTATACATCTATGATAGTTGAATTACATTCTTTATTTCTCCATTTAAGCTGTATGTTAGCTGGTCAATCAGTTGCATGACCAAGGAGTTTTGTAAATCATATACTTGAGCTTTGCTGATAGTGATCTTGTTTAGTTGGAGTGGGTTGATTTTATGTCTTCCTTTCTAATGTTTTCGGGATTTCTAGAAAATTTTAGGCTCGAATATTGTTAATAGACATGTTTAGATGGGATGGGAAGATTGTTATCGGCATGAAGACTACTACCTTGCATCCCTCAGATCATTATTGCAGCAACTGGATATTATTGTCTCTGAGTGTGCTTTATGGCAATTGATATTAATACATCTTATTAGCGTCAACCCTTTTTTTTTTCTCTTGGCGATGCTAGTCATTAAAATGGTACTGCTTGAAGCTTCTGAATTGCTTTACATATTAATTTATAGGAAATGCTTTTCTTTCTCCTAGACTGAGGTTCTTAACATTTTGTGCGGCTTACTTATTCATGAGAACAAAGAAAAAGGATGCAGGCCCAGGGGAGTAAGTAGCAGTTACTTCAGTTTCATCCACTGCCACTCAAAATGCTCAAGTAATGGAGAAACCTACATCACTGCATCCCATGCCGCACGACCCTATTCCGGAGAATGAACAACGTGAACGACTCAAGTGGATTTTGGAAGAGAAACGGAAATTGAAACCTAAAGGTCAAGAAGAGAAGAAACGCATTGATGCCGAGAAAGTGCCAAATCCATCCCAAGTATCTAGTTCTTTACCCTTTTGTTGAAACTCTGGCATGTACGAAATTTTTCTTAGTGGTTAAAAAATTCACATCCCAATACTGTTGAACATCAATACACCTTTATGGTTGTGTTTCAAGCTTGTTAAACATCCAGGCATCTGGCCATTTCATCGGAATGGTTTGCTCCACTTGGACTTGCATATATTCTTTCTTCTTCGTCTTTTTGTATCTAGAGAATGATTTTTTATAGGTATACTTAAAATAATAATTAAAAAAAAAGGAACAGTAAATTAAAGGTATCCGTTTAGAGTTTGAAATTAAATATGCTTTTCTTCTTCCGGCTGTATGGAAGGGCTCTGCTACAGCTTATATGACTAAAAAGTACCAACACCATCAAATGAGGCATCTTGTTTTGCCAAAGCTTAATGCTTAGGAAATTGCTTATGCTGCTCACCCGATACTTCTGACAACGGAGGAATTGCTTTGAGCGATTGCCCCTCCAGATTGGAATAAGAGAGCAACTTTTGAACAAGATGTAACCTTTTCAAAAAGATGTCGTGGAATGTGTTGTGCCGGGTCTACTGGAGCTCCAATGCCCCAATAAGAAACGTGAAATATAAGTAATCATATTTGATTTGATTGAATTATGAGCAAATTAATCTGGTAAAATTAGCAGATTTTTTATTTTTTTGACAAGTAACTCTCCCATGATCATACATTTTTCTTGTTAAAGAAAAAATAAAAAGCAAATTAGTTATAGGGTTTCTATAATTATTTCATAAAAAAATTTAATTAATATATACATCTTGGCATTGTTATAAATAGAGTTAAATGTCAAATATGTTGAAAAAAAATGATTGATTTTAAAAAAATAATATAAACCATGAAATAAATAATTTATCAAAAATAACAATTTCTTTACTATAAATAATAATGCATCTCTTATTATACTGTATTTCTTATTATATTGTTTATTTGTTAGTTACAGAATTTAGAATGCCTTTGACAGTACCCAAAGTAAGGTATGTTTTAATAACCTATATGCTAAACGTACCAAACATGATCTTTTTGTTTTTGCCAAAGCAAAAGCAAAAGATCGGATCCCCACAGTAATTGTGGAAGTAGCGAACCATATTGCCCTTTTATTGATTCTTTGCGTAGCACTTAGATCATTTCATGGCAACCATAATTATCCTATTTAAGGAAACGAAAATACCCTCCGAAACATCAACCTAAGCCGAAATACTAGTCCTTCGTATCTCAGCTTTCACTTCCTTTAATCCATCAGTTTCCTAACTTGTGTTACTCTACTAATGGCCGAGGCACTTGTTTCTCCGGTGGTGGAGCGGCTGGTGTCCATCATAGAAGAAAAGGTGAGGCTTGTAGTGGGTGTTAAAAAAGAAGTTCAGAAGCTCACCAGCAATCTCACTGCCATCAAAGCTGTGCTTGCTGATGCAGAGATAAGGCAAGCGAAGGAGGCCACCACCGTCAGAGATTGGCTGCACAAGCTCAAAGACATCACTTATGACATTGAGGACTTGTTGGACGATTGGGAAGCTGCAATTGCCAGCTCACGAAGCAAACCTGAGAGGAAGGTATGCTCCTTCTTACGGTCCTTTTGCTTTTGTTATAAGCAAGTTTGTCCTCGTCATCACATTGCTAGCAAGATAAAAGAGCTGAATGGAAAGTTAGACGAAATTGCCCAGCAGAAAGATCGCTACCACTTTGTTCAAAGAGAGGGCAACCCACCAATTGAGAGGCCTAGGACTGTCTCTATGATTGACGTAGCAGAGGTGACGGGTAGGGAGGAGAAAAAAAGTGAATTAGTAAACAAGTTGTTGAGTGAGCCTAGTGATGGTGATGGGTCAAACTTCCGTGTCCTCTCTATCGTTGGGATGGGGGGGATTGGCAAGACAACTCTTGCCCAATGTGCCTTTGATGATGACAGGATAAAGGCCGAATTTGATGAAAGAATTTGGGTCTGTGTCTCAGATCCATTTGACGAAACAAGAGTTGCCAAGGCAATTCTTACTCTTTTGCCAGGCCCTACTCAAGAGGTCACAGAATGGGAGGACTTATTACGAAAAATTGGAGAATCTATTAAGAATAAAAAGTTTCTTCTCACTCTGGACGATGTGTGGGAAGAAAACTCTAAAAAGTGGGATCAGTTGAAACAGCCTCTTAAATTTGGTTTACCAGGAAGTAAAGTTTTGGTAACTACCCGCAAAAAAAGTGTTGCATTGGCCATGAGTTGTTTAAGAGATAATATTTTGTTAGTAAAAGAATTGTTGGATGAGGAATGCTGGTTAATTATAAGGAGAATAGCATTTTTTGGTAGGAGCAGTGTAGAATGCGAACTTTTAGAAGAGATTGGTAAAAAAATTGCAAGTAAGTGCAAGGGTTTGCCTCTTGCTGCAAAGGTTGTGGGGGGCATTTTGCGCATAAGAGAAACTAAAGAACAATGGCAATATATTTTGACTAATGAGATATGGGAAATAGAAGAAGGTGATGTTATTGGTGATGTTATCGGCGCTTTGTGGTTGAGTTACAATGATTTATCTCCACAATTGAAAATGTGTTTTTCTTATTGTGCTATTTTTTCAAAAGATTATTACTTTTATAAGGATGAATTAATAGAGCTGTGGATGGCTCAAGGTTATCTTGGACAGAGTGATAATTTAGAGATAATTGGTGAAAATTATTTTCAAAATTTAGCAGTACGTTCTTTCTTTCAAGAATTTACATATGCTTCTAGGCAGTGTTGTAAGATGCATGATATGGTGCATGATTTAGCCCAAATTGTCGGGGGGAATGCATTTGGTGGTGTGAAGGTCAACAATGGTCAGCCGGTGCGTCATTTAAGAGTAGATTCAATAGAAGATTGCATAGATAGTACGTGGTTCAAATCATTTAACGGTACTAAAAAATTGCGCAGCCTTTTAATCGAGAGATTTGGGTGGAATGAGTTGTCACTCACAACAGAAAACTTAGCAAAATTTTTCAATGAATCGACACATTTAAGATCATTGAGCGTCTCATGGAATGATTTGGAAGACATCCCTCCCTCCATCCATAAATTGGTTCAGTTGAGGTGGCTTCATCTATGTGGGAATGACAAATTGAAGCACTTGGATGAAAAACTATGTGAACTGCATAGTTTGCATACCATAAATGTTTCTTATTGTGGTACATCGATGCGGTTGCCTCATGGGATTGGGAAACTAATTAAATTGAGGCATCTTCATAATCACATGGGCCCTAGTAGGTTGCCAAAAGGAATTGCGGAATTAACAGGTCTGAGGACATTGGAGAGGGTCGATGTTGGCTGTGATGATGATGAGGATGCATTTTCTCTTGGCGATCTGAAGAACCTCAATCAACTTCGGGGATTCCTTATAATAAGAGGTTTGGGTGCACGTGATCGTCATGTGGGCGAGGCTAAGCAAGCAGAGCTCAAGAAAAAGGAACACATCACTGCATTGCATCTTTGGTTTTCTGGAGACAAAGAAGAAGGAGGAGGAGGAGAAGAGCGGTGCACACCAAGCAATGAAGAATTGCTGCTGGAAGCCTTGGAGCCATCTCCATACTTGGAACTACTTGAGATTGAGGGATATAGAGGTGCTACCTTTCCTGTTTGGATAATTTCATTAACGAATCTGAGGTCTATTATGTTATCTCAGTGTGGATCATGTGAGCACTTGCCTTCATTGGGTAAGCTGCCGTCTCTTGAGACTCTTTGGTTGTCGGGTGTGAAAAAAGTGGGGGTTGAGGTTTCAGGAATAGAAGAAAGTCAAATGGGTGAGAGTAAAAATGAGATATCAGCGTCGGCATCATCTTCGTCTGTTTCTTCACCACCACCAGTTGTTGTTGCTGCTTTCCCCAAATTGACTACACTCCAATTCTATGGGATGGAGAGCTGGGAAGAGTGGGATGATTATTATGATGGCACTACAAAGCCTCCCCCTGCAATTCAAATAATGCCATCCCTTTGCTCTTTGATAATTTACGGGTGTTCACGATTGAAGGCACTGCCAGATTATATTCTACAAAATACAACTCTTCAATTACTGGGATTTTCAGGAAGCTGCAATCTTCTGAAAGAACGCTACAACAAGGAGATACGGGAGAAGATTGGTCCAAAATCTCTCACATCTCTCATTTCACATTTTGATGATTATTAGTGTTAATACTACAGAAAACAGGGTAAAACACATGAGAGAACTTTATTTATTTATTTATTTATTTTTATTTTTTAAAAATATAATTAATTTTTTCCTTCTTTATTTTATATGTATATATATATATATAATTTTTTTTCCAAAATTATAACGGTTGAAGGCATTGCCAGATTATATTCTGCAAAAAACAACCCTTGATACACTGATTAGAGGAAACCATCTTCTAGAAGAACGCTACAACGAGGAGGAGGAGGGAGAAGATTGGTCCAAAATTTCTCACGTCTCTAATATCATGGTATCTTCTCCTTGAGACCACGAAATAAATTAAGGAAACAAAACAAGTTTATTTATTTCCTTTATTTATTATA
>CM038611.1:4777783-4983349 GCA_021533255.1 Ceriops tagal | reverse complement strand
AGAAGCCTAACAAAGGAATCATTTCTTGACGTCTTTACACTTTTATCAGTCTTTATCCTATGGGTTCGGGGGGGGGGGTTATTTAGTCTCTATTGATTAAAATATAAAGCATATATAAAAATTGTGAAAATATTTTCTGAATTCGATAGGATGGACTGATAGAATTTTTCAACTTGTTTCATTGGATGATATTAAACAAAAATTGTCAATTTCAGTTCGAGAATTTCTAAAACAGTGCAAATAAACCCTGAAACAGAACAAATAAGTTTGTTTTGCCAAAAATTTTTTTGTCTCAGTGGAGTGAATGGCTCGGGAATTGCTAATAATTGAAATAGTGTCCAAAAGAAGCCCATCTTTTTTCATGTGCCCCATAATGTCATTCATCTTCTGTTTCAGTTGATATGGGCTTCGGCCCACAACACATCCCAAGCCCAAGAAACGTTAATGTGCCCGGGAGAGGCGAAGGATCGAACGGTTTAAACACAAAGAAAGAAAAAAAAAAAATTCAACCAAAGAGTTACCTAGAACTTTTGATTTCAGGTCTAAAATTCTAATTCTAATTCATTCGAAACCCCCACCCCCAAAAAAAAAGAATTCAAGCTAACGAGACGGAATTGGGATTCGGTCCAAAATTAAGATCGCATTTGCATGGTAATTACAAACTTGCATCTAAAGTATTGTAGATGACAAACAAAAAAAAAAAATAGTTGACGTAGGGCAGACTAATCCATTCATCGGTAATTTTTTTTTTCCACGTAAGAAGTCTACTTCAAGTTATATAATAAGAATAATTCTCTTAATTTTCATAAATTTTACGCCTCTTTCTCAGGTTTAGAATCAACGTCTCCAAATAAATGTCTAAATTCTTAACAACTGGAGTGTTATGGTATCGCCTGAGAGACAACAAGGCATTTCTTTCTATGACCGTCCATCCTTCCAAAAAAAAAAAAAAAAAGAAAGGCTAAACCAAATTTTCTCTGCTAGACGCTCAAGAGCAAAGGGAAAAACAAAAAAAAAAGGAATATGAAACATTGAGCAATGTTGACAATAAATATGAATTATACTGCAATAGATACATGACATACAAGTTTGTGTGTGCGTGTCTTCTTCCCCATCACCACTGACGTCTACTCTCTCTCGCCGGCCGATGGCAGCTCTTTGTGGTGCTGGACTTGTCACTAGCATATCCCAAGTTCAGGCAAAAATTTGGTGCCAAGATCTTCAATCATCAACTTCAGTATTGAATATAAAACTTGGAAACACAGTGGTGATATCCCTGGAAATTACAAACATTCAAATGGTTTAGGTTAGAGAGTTGTTGGGATATTGGTTTCTGTTAACCATAGAATTCAATTAAATTCTAATCCAAATGATGCCACTGAGATGATATGCTTCTCAACAATTGAGATGAAGGAAGGAGCCAAAACATGGGGTTAAGCTTGAAAGAAAAGATACGGGCAGTAGATTATAACAGTAACATATGGTGAAGGGAGGAAGAGAGTACTCTAAATAAGGAAGAGTCATGTTCTTCAAGAGCAGAGGGTTCCGAACTGCAAACTCTTTCCACTCCTGTTTGTTGATTTTACCATCCGCATCGGCATCTGCATCGGCAAATGTCTGGGCAAAGAAAACAAATATTCCATGAAGTTCAGAACTTCAAAGGGTAAGGCATATATTTGTGAACATAAACAGTAAGCATCTATCAATCCATTATTAGCTACTAGCTGTTTTCTAACAACTAAACCAAACATAGCAAAAGGAAGAAGTTGATGGACAAAAAGAGTAGTGAGCAGGGAAAATCTTGCTCTACCTTATTAATAATAGCCTCAAGAATGTCATCTGCAAGCTTGATGCCAGATTCCAACAATATGGCATTCAGCATCTGCCGGACCTGAAAGCTAGTACGACAGTCAATAGCCAAACCAATGAAAAAGAGCATGGCGTTTGCAATGCATGAGGCTCCTACACTGTGGGGGCATGTTTGAGATAATATCTGTACCATGAGTAAAGTGCAACGGAACAGAAACTAATATAACCCAAGTCGTAAGAAACAACAAATTTTGCCTCATCTAATGGTGAATGCAAGATCGAGCATTTTAACAGATTGATACCGTGGGATGGAAACAATTAGGGAAACAGACTTTTTTTCTTAAATAACTTATGTTTCAGATATATCCAATCTTGCAGTGTACTTACTTCTTCCTTCTCAATATATCCAGTCTGTCTCAAATCATACAGCCTAAATGCAACTGCATAAAATTAAAGGGTCAAAGGAAATATGATCTTAGAGATAATGATTTCAATTCCAGTCAGATTAAATTAAGAAACAACTAAATGCTCTTTCTGAATACTCACAATCAATTTTATCATCTATGGGGACACGAGGATGAAAAACATTGAGACCATGGACAAATTCCTCAAACTCAATAATTCCGTTTTTCTTCTCATCAAAGAGATCAAATACCTACCGAAAGAAGCTTTGGTCACTAAATGAACTCAAAAGCACCGCATAGCAATAGACAAGAGGAACAAGAGACAAATATCAGCACACATGATGCTAAAGAACTAGGCCAGCACAACAGTCATGGTATCCATAGAAACCTAGTTTGCAATGCTAAAATGACGCAGGGCCAATGTTTTTATGCTTGTAGATAACAACACACATAAAATCTTTTTCCTTATCCCAGTATGGATAAACAAACACAAAACAAAGGAAAATAAACAGAGAAATGCATCAGAAGCTTATCTAAAGTTGACTACTGCACTCATTTGCATGACCATCAGACAGGTTCTTGACATATCTGTATCTCAAGCAAATCAATGCAAATCACACATTATATAGATCGCGTTGCAATGAATTACCCTGTCAAGAAAAAGGTTTTCCCCGCTTTGAGTTTGCAGGAGTGCCAACCGGAGCTCTTCCTTCAAATGATAAAGAATCCAAAAACATAAAAAAGAAAATTATTTTACTTAGGCACCACAATTACTCTCAATCATCCAAATATTAGTTTAACATATGCGGAGAAAAATTCAAGCCCTTCTTTCTCCTTCTTGTCAAAGCTAGCCGAATACCAGTGATATAATCACGTATCCACGCTCCTACTCTGTTCCTAAAGGCATTCCACATTGCTCATACACCAAAAATGGAAATTAATTCTGTAACTTGAAAGGAAAGGGAGAAATTACCTTATGTATGAGGCCATCATCAATAATTGAACTACTCAATCTCTTGAACAACACAAGCAATGCCTCCACCTCGTTCACAGTAACTGCAATTGTCATCAAATTGAACACATGACCATACCCACATATATACATATACCAATAACATTAGAAAAACTAAGAGATTCCAAAGACTTGTACTCCCATTTTCCACCAACTAACGTCACATGCCATACCAATAATTTAAGTAGTGCCCCCGTACAATTGTTTTTCCTCCTTCCAATACATTATTATATTTTACCCAGCTGTTGTTCAACTAAACCAAACAAGACCAGACCCTAATAGTGCTACTGCCGTTCTATATATAAAACCAATACATGTACATACACACATGGATGCATAATATATATACATACATACATAAATATGTAATTTTATTTATTTATCAAGGTATGTTAGTGTATGCATGTGTGTGTATATATATATATATATAAAAAGGAGGAAGCATGTACGGACACAGAGAGCCGCGGGAGATGCGAAGGAGGTCGTCGAAGGAAAACCGGAGACGGACACCAGGACGACGGTGACGGTGGAAATCGAAGCAGCCGCCGAAAGCGAATATCACGGCTTCGATTATTCCGACAAAAGGTATTATCACAGCGCACAGCTTCTCTCCTAACGTCAGGTAGCTTGATTCACTGTCCATTTCACATCATCCACGGACAGAATGAGAGAGATTCATACGAACCAAGAGAAATTTCTCCTTCTCTCTCCTTTTTTTTTTTTCCTCCTTCGGTTTCTCCGCAACGAAACAGAGAGTAGTAATTTACTTGTCAAAGAATAATAGTGAGACCCAGAGAGAGAGAGAGAGAGAGAGAAAAATTATTTTTTTCTCTCCTCTCTGTTTTTTTTTTCTTTTCCCTTCGGATTGTCAGCAACCAAACAGAGTAATTTCCTCCTCAAAGAAGAAAATAAGAGAGAAAGAGATGTTATATTTTTTTCTTCCTTTCTATTCTTTTCCTTCGGTTTCTCGGCGTCCAAACAAAGCAAAGAGATAGAGAGAGAGAAAGATCGAAGAAATAAATCAAAACGAGCCGAGCTTCTTGTGTTTTCCCTTCCCGTTTCTCAACAACCAAACATAATTGAAGAGAGAGGCGTTTAAATGCTTCTTTATTTATATGTACAATGAATAATAATAATAATTAAAAAAAAGAGTGCCTTCGTTTGATTGGCTCTTTTCTTTTTTCTTTTTTTTCTTTTTTTAACCCCAAGCTTTTGTCCTTTTTTGTTTTCTTCAATTAATCCGCATCTAATTCACGTGCAAGCAACTACTTTTCTTTTCTCTTCTCTTTTTCCTTCTTTGTAATTAAATTAATTTAATTCTTTTTTTTTTTTCAAAAATCTATAATAAACTTAGTTTAAATTATTAAATTAATTGAAACTGAGCACTATAAAAAAAAACAATTATTGAAAATACTTAATAAAAATGATGTATTGTGAGCGTATATTTAATTTTATTAAATTTTTAATTTTTAATACGAAGATAAATAATGTATTTATTTATTTTTATTATTATTATTATTAGTCGGTAATGTTGGCCCGGTGCTTATCACATGTTGCTAATCAAGCTTACCAAATTTGTCTTTATTACTGGACGGCGGCAATGGCTGCATTGACCTCCAGAATCTGCCTTTTTTCCTTTTTTTTTTATTTTTATTTTTTATTTGCATGAAGCTTACAGATTTGAACATGCATTCAATTTTATCTTCAGGCACAGTCAAACGGATTAATACAAATTAACAAAGTAATTTTTTTTATTTTTTTTTTTGGTCGACGCGGGAAGAGTCGAAGGGTAAAACGCGCCCACGACATTAATTATGTAATAATTGAACGCGGAGTCTCATTAAGTTATTATAAAATTTAAGTTGTTGCCCAAAATATTATACGGCCCCCATATTTTTTCATATAAAAATTTGTTAGGGTTAAAGTGTAAATAAAAGGAAATTTTAATTCATTTGTAAAAATTTATAATTAAATACAATGATAATAATAATAGTATTTAAATATAGAATTTTTGAATTATAAATTTTTAAGTAAAATAAATTTATATAATAAATTTCTCTTAGTCCAACAAATACAGGAGAATTATGCGTTCTATCCATGTGTCAAATGATTGATTGCTATATATATATATAATAATTTTGTGTGTAATTATATTAATTGTGAAGTATCGTTATTACTTTTTTATTTTATTTTATTTTATTTACCAAAGAAGGAAAACGTTTTTTTTTTTTTGGATTTTTTTTATTCTCACGGCGATTGTGTGGCGTGTGGGAAACAAAAGCCCAGCTGGCATCACCGTGCATGTTAGAAAAATGATGGGCGGATGTGAATTGGTGGGTGGGGGTGGCTGGGGGGTTGACTCCACTCAGGTTTCCGATTCTCGATCTTTCATCGTCTAAACTTGACCAGATACGTACGTTCACTTCCAATCTTTAATTTCCTTGGAAATTCATCATTAAAATGATTTTGTTTTTGAACGTAATTATATGCTTGGAAGCCCTAAACTATTGGTTCAATTTTGTCTTTTTACATTTTTTATTTTTTAAGTTGCAAAAAAGAGAAATCAAATGATAACCAGTCATCATTGGTAGGCCTCAAATTAGGAATCACCACGTTGACGTTTTCAATCCACCTATTTCTAGAGAAAACTCGTCAACGGGAACCCCAATAATTATAAGCGATACTAAATTTGAGCCTCATATCATATTAAATCTTTTCTTCTTTTTTTTTTTTTTTGTTGGGTTTTTGTGAAGATAAACTATGATACCAATAGAAAATGGAAACTTTATCCAACGTGCGTGGCTCCACGTTTACTTTTCAAGCAGACTTTGCAGCTCTTAAATTGAAACCCCAATTGTTTTGTATAAACTTATGGACCAACATGCCGTAATGTTCGCGATGCATCATTGCTTGCGTTGAGAGAAGCAGCCATAAAGTTCTATTTTGTACTCATATGAACAGTTCGCTTTCTCCCCTACAATCATCTAACCCCTCCTCCTCCCCAGCCCCCCACCACCCCAACATAAAAATTATAAAAAAAAAAAAACAAGAAAGATTGCAAAATTAAGTAAATGGGATTAACGCGATACGATTATGATTAACGATCGTAATAATTGTAACGTTGATTCATCATTTTGCCTTCTCGTGATGGAACTCATTGTCTAGAGGCGATCGCCGGCTTCACCGCGTGGAGCTGTGGAAGCAAAAAAGGCTTTGGGGTGGTGGTGGTGGTGGTGGTGGTGGTGGTGGTGCTATTCGTGGCCTCACAACAAGAACATTAATGGCAGATGCCTGCAGCTTTCTCTTGTGTCCATTTTCATTCGTCTCTTAAATGAGATGGGGCTATATCGTGTGGATGGCCAATGAATGCTATGGTGCTATCGAATTTGTTGGCAATTTTTTTCTCTTTTTTTTTCTTTTTTTTTGTCTTCACCTTCATAATAATTGCCTTTGAAATCATATGCCAACAATAGGTACATGCCAAGTCAAAAAGTCTTGGTTGCAAACCTGATCCGATTCTCAATTCTGCTTTAAATTCTACCAACCCACCTCGTGTTTCATGATTTTGGGGTGAAAATGTGACACAGCAACACCCTTGATCACCGGCAATCAGATTTCAGGTAATTTCAACCATTTCGATAACACCATGTTGGTGCAATGTATGTAACTTTCAAGTCTAAGAAACATTACAAGTTAGATATTCATTACCGTTCATTTAAAAAAAATTAGGTATTTTTTGGATAAATGTTGGTGGACACATGTTAGGGACATAGGGTAGACCGAGTGGTGGGTTTCACACGTTACAAAAAAAAAAAAAAAACACAAAACAAAACAAAAGAAAATTTCCGTCCAAGGATTGTAAACTATGTAATAGGTGCGGAAGAATATGCAATCGACCGTCCATATTTATTTTAAAGGTCTTAGTAATATCCTATTCCATGGATTAGATAGAGATACGTAACTACTCATCCATGATAGTCAAAAAAAAAAAAAGAAAATTGGCAAATTAATTTGTTTTATTAGGTCTCAATTTTCATGAAATGGTTACTACTATGTATTGCACATAGTTTAAAAACTCACAGGACTATAATTGTAGAAAATTATTGGTCGAAATATCAAATTGTGATTTTATTGTGTACGTTACAATCAAATAAATCTATTTTAAAAGAAATAAAAAAAAATATACATAACTTTTAATCATTATCATTTGTATATTGGGGTTGAACATATTTGGCCATTACATGTGTTGTCAAGATTCACATGGCTAAAAATATCGCCAATTGCATCACAAATGAACACTTAAACATATTTTCAATGAAAATGACTTGTCTGAAATTCCGTTGCTGTCCACAGAGAGAAAATGCAATCTATTCGAAGTGGCTAACATAAGACTTTCTTGCTTTCTAATAAAAAATATGAGGCCCAAAAAAAAAAAAAAATTATTGCTTTTCCCCTACATGCCATGTTGCAAAGTCACATGATTGTCGATTTTTTTTTCTTTTTTTTTTCTTTTGGTTGGGTACATATGAAAAGTAAGATATAATTATCAATTTTAATGCGATTGATGTGAAATTTACGAGTGCATGATTAGTTATAATTATGGATTAAATCATTAATAATGTGAAATTACGAATCACAATAAAACTACTTATATGTCGTGCGGTGCTAGTTTTGTAGGAAAATCTTTACCACTAATCACGAAAGGCCTTCAGACTGACGCAGTTGATGCTTCAGATATATGTCCCTTTCAGACATGTAACCCAGAAAACACGTGCTTCTTGTTAACCGTGCTTTCTTCGCCTGCAAATCTTAATTGCTCTCTCTTCCTCTTCCTCTCATCAACTATACATTGTAAAATATTATTATGTATATAATACAAAATATTCTTTATATTTATTTGTGTTTACGAGATTGTCTGATTCAATGTCGTCCACCTCTTACATGTAGCGGAAATCACACAATTTTTATCGATTTTTGTGTGATAAATGCTCATTATTTATAAGAATAACCCAGCGATTCCTTTTTTCGTTTTAGCAGATATAGTGCGGGCCTCTGGCCCATAGCATGATTGTTTTGCAGTTAATGGAAGCTATGAAAAACTCAGAATGCAATTGAAGTTCAAATTTCCTAAGCTCAAATCACAATTTTCTCCTTAGGAAAGCACCCAAGAAAAACACTCCATTTTATAGAGACCCCCTTTTCATGGAACTTCACGTTATATAGGTAAACTAAGAAAGGGGCTGACCAAATCAGTGATTCCAGGGCTGACGTTGTGATTGTTGGCTGGTGGCTTTTGGGAATATATTCCACCATTGTTGGTAGCATACGCCAAGTTTGCTTGTTGAGGGAATTGAGCAACAATTAATCATTCAAGAAATGAAATTTTCAAACACATGTCCCATGTTATTTGGGAAAGGAACCCCCAAATTGACATTAGAATGCGTCAAATCGCAATTCCAGGAGTTTTATCATATAAATAACAAGTAACAACAGGAGCCCCTGGACTTGGCCCGTTTGCAAAATGTGTCTGTCAGCTCTCTCTCTCTTTCTGTTTTTTCCCCCTCTCATTTTGGTCCAAAATTCAAGGCTGGACTGGACTTGTTCTATAAGCATTCCATGGTTGACATGGGCATTGGATTTATCTTTCCACTACTGAATCCGATCAGACCCAAATATATCCTTTGTTTTGATAACGAACGAAAAAAAAAAAGCACAAAAGTTTTAAGTTCACCAACTGATGAGTAATACACTTTGTCATCGTCTCTATAACACAATAAAACTCAAATCACATGGAAAGAAAACCCACATTAGCATTGTTTAGAAACCAACCTCAGCACTACTACTCTGTTGATGCAAATTATCTCTTTGCGTTTTTGATTGAGTTGTTTCGGTCTCACCCTATAAAAATTTGGGGATGTGGTACCCTTCGAGTTTCTCCAGAGGGGCAGGGGGCAGCTTCAAAGAACTCGAACAACGAATAGAGAGCAGCACATAGGGAAGTGAATTATTTATTGGAAAATTTATACACAGAAATAGTCATAATATGCATACATAAACGACACACCAATAACCACTTGTTATAAATAGAAAAGCATTGCCCCCTTCGGGTCCCATGAGCAAATCAAGAGAAAAAAATTGACACAAAATACCAAAAGGTCAAACCTTTACAGAAGACCACAAGAAACCCACCTCACCCCTTCGCCATCTCCTCCAGAACCTCCGTCCCCCCACCGTGTCCTCGCCGGGAAACGATGAAAACGTTCCATGTTTCATAAGTATAGTCTCCTATGATTTAATATACATAAAAATTACTTTTTCATTCTTCTTCTTCTTTCATGACTTACAGCTTTTATTATAACATTGGCCGTAACCTCTTATCAGTAATCTTGGTGTTAACCAATGTGGCCTTGAATGTTTTAGGGCAATTTTCACTGGAGAGGTTTTTAATGGAGTCACGAGGAAGACTGATGATCTGTTTTTAAACTTGCCGTGGAATGAACAAACAAAATTTTCCCTTTTCATCGTGATACCTCTTCAACACTCAATTTATTTTGTCATTTTTATATTTTTAAAACTTTTTTTTAACTAAGAGAAGTAAATTCATAAAATTATCTTATTTTAATAATTTTTATATTTTGTATTTATCCAACTTCAAGATGAATAAAAATATTTTTAGACAGAGATTATACATTAATTTTTTTTAATTACTGAAAGTTACAACTAATGATTTATTTTTAAAAATAAATAAAAACGAACAAGTTTTTAAAAAGGAAAATAGCAAGTAGAAGAATAAAAAAAAATGTTGCCAAATTATCAAATTTAATAAAGCCCGGGGGTGAATTTGGGAATAATATAATTTCCTTTCCAATCCTTCCATATCATGATCCTCCTCGACAGCTCCCCATCTATTCTCTCTCTGCCGCCGTCGCCGCGGACAGCGTTGCCACCGCGTTGGATCCCATTGACCGACTCATTCTATAACCACAGCCGTCAGTTGAGTCCCACAGAAATCAAATGGCGCATCTTCACCAGCAGTACGATCCTTATTACCATCTTCACCAGCCATTGCAGCCACCGCCGCCGCTGCCACCGCAACAGCAAGTAGCGGTGGACACGAACGGGATAAACACGCTCTTCGTGTCGGGGCTGCCGGACGACGTGAAGGCGCGTGAGATTCACAACCTTTTCCGCCGACGACCCGGCTTCGACTCTTGCCAGCTCAAGTACACCGGCCGTGGCAATCAGGTAACCAACTAACTGCCCACAACTAGTTACCGTTTTGCCAGGAAAAAGGAAGCAAACTCTCTGTTTGTTTCCCGAGTAAATTTTCCTAAAATCATTGAATTAGATCGGTTGGCCAGTTTGTTGATAGCCCTTTTTTGTTCTAATTTATTGGAAGTGGTATGCAACAATTTCAGTGACTTTTTTGGTGGGGTTTTAATGGTTAGCTCACTTTCTGTTTGTTTCCCAAGAAACGTTTCCAAGAATCATTGAATTAGATCAATTGAACGGTTTGTCAATTGACCCTTCTTTGTTTTAAGTTATTGAAGTGTTCTTGCAACGATTTGAGTGAACTCTTTTTTTGGAGGGGTTATGATGGCTTTGTTTGATATTCTCATGAGGATTGTACTCTCGAGTATATGGGTATTCTTTTTCATAAACTGGTTCCGCATGGGACTTGAACTTGAGATCGATAGGTTCTGATGATGACTTTAGTACCATTGAGCTCATTAGTGGATATATAGTTATTCGATGGTGGAGGCTTTATTGGATTTGCTTTCAAGGCTTTGAGAGAGTATTTAACTTAATGTATGGTAGCTAGAGATGGGAAAGATAAAAGCTTTTCTGGATTTTCTGGTGTTCTTTGGTTGCAGGTTGTTGCATTTGCTACATTCTTTAATCACCAATCAGCAATCGCAGCAATGCACTCTTTAAACGTGAGAATTTTGTAATCCTTTTCCCTCCTTTCAGAACGTAGTGATGGATATTTGGCACCTTGTTTCTTGGATTTTTATGCTTTAAACAATGAACAGAGATTTGCTGAGATGAGAGCAATATCAATCCATGTACTGAAATTACTCCTTTTTGTTTTTTATTTTTTTGGGCATGAAGCCTATAAAAGTTATAATTACAGTGATGGTATTTGAACTCTGAAATATGTGTACCTTATAGTACCCATCCTTCTTCATTGAGCATGTTTAGGGAGTGAAATTTGATCCTCAAGCTGGTTCCACTTTGCACATTGAGCTTGCAAGGTCAAACTCAAGGAGAAAACGTAAACCGGGTACTGGGCTGCTGTTTTCATGGTTGAAACTATTTGATACTTGTTACAGGTGCATTTGAGTTTCTCAAGTGTAGTTCTTTCTTGTACAGGTAGTGGAGCCTATGTTGTTATTGATATGCGATCTAAAACAAAGTCTAATGCTCAAGAGGCATCAAGTGATGATGGTAATTACTTAGTCGATATCAATACAAGTGGCCTAGGTTTACATTTTGTAGTTCCCTTCCATGCACTTGCATCTGAATTGTCTTTTCACATTATAACTTTGATCCTTCATGGTTATATTGTTAAATCATATTTTGCCTTCTTTGAATTTCTAAGAGAGACACTTATACTTTAGTATCATTTGGGCACTGTCCCCTTGGAAATGATGTCATGCTGCACCTTTTTGCATTTGTATTGGCTTTCAATTTAGAAGCTTGATCTTTCATATTCTTAGCTCTCATTTTCCCTCCTATCATTGAATTACTAAGAGAAGCGTGCATATTTTACAACTGTGAATGCATCATGCCAAATCTTGTTTTGCATGCACAGGAGACAATGACTCTGATGGATCACCAACAACAGACAATACTAACTCTGCAGACAAGAATGATTCTGTGAATGCACAAAGGTCAAAGTCATTTTATATTTACCAATAAACTTAAAATTAAATGTATACAATCAACATGCAAAGAATGTTTACTAACTTCTTGAGGTTTGTTAGCACATCCCTGAGAGATTGATATGTCTGCTAATATGCAGTGAGGCAGCAGGTGAATCTGAAATTGCTGCAGCTGCTGTAAATGTGAGAAAATACTATTTCCTGAGTCCTTCTAAAGCCATTCTACATGTTTGTCAAAAAGGCAGAATGACCAGCATTTTTTCCCTGCATTGTCTTCACTCTGTTGTTGTGCACTTTTCTTTTTTTTTTGGGGGGGGGGGGTTGTGGGGAAAATGGGGAACGGATGCTGAATCCTAGTGTCCAAGAGTTGCAGAAATTGTGGACTCTGTTCAAATGAAGTGGTTTGCTGCAGGAGCATTCAGAAAAGAATGTGGAAAGAGGTGCTCAGTCTTGTTCTACTTTGTTCATTGCCAATCTAGGTCCAAACTGCACTGAAGAAGAACTGAAGCAAGTTCTATCACAGTAAGTTCTGATCAATATGTTATTAGTATTGAGAATTGATCTTTTGAAGTGGAATCCAGCCTTTGTATCATACTTTGTTCCAAGGTGTATTCCCCTAATATTGATGAGTAACTTGCCAATTAGATGATTTCATTGTTCAAATCTTTTGATTTCAGATACCCTGGTTTCAACATACTCAAAATGCGTGCTAGAGGCGGAATGCCAGTTGCTTTTGCTGATTTTGAGGTATTAATTCTAGCAAAACAGGCTTTGACTTTAATGCTGCCAATGGTATCCAACCACCTGAAAAATTATATTTATAAGTAATAGAGAATATCATTCTGTGCCTAGGTTTGGCTACATAGGTTCTTTCTCTGCTACTTAGCTTTGGAGGGAATTTGCCATTGCCTTCAATAGGAAAGGCATGGATAGCACCTGAGGAGGCATTGCCTAGAGATTTTTAGCCTTATGCCCAATACATAGAATAAAGGCTCTTGTGTGCTCTGGAGCATCTCATGGTTTTACGCTGTTAACGTGTCGTACTTAAAGTTTGTACCACCTCATCCCTATATGGCAGGAAATTGAACAAGCTAGTAGAGCCATGGAAAATCTTCAAAGCACATTGTTACCATCATCAGACCGAGGCGGCATGCACATAGAGTACTTATTCTCAGCTTTCCTTAAAAGCATTTTTATTGTGGTTAGATTTTTTCAAGTATGACAGATATTGTATTTCTCTTGTACACCGCAGATATGCTCGGTCCAAAATGAGAAAGCATTAGATGGAAGGAATAAGGAGCGACCGGCCATGCCATGGAACGGCATCTAATATTTCACAGACTGCTTTGGCTTTCTAGTGCTTGTTTTACTGCTTGAGATCAAGATGTCTTACCAAGCTTCAGCTTTCAGGAATTTAGGCTTTCCTTATTGTAGTTGTGCTTCTCAATTTGTTATCTTATGGTGCAGGAAGCAAACAAATGAAAATGAAAATTTGACGCCTTGGTTTAGTTCTTGGCCAAGATCTGTGTATATGCTTGGTGGGGATGCCTGGAATTTTGATTGAACTCATCTTCTTCAACAAGTATGGCCCTTGAATGCCCCATACGTTATTCCAATATAAAATTTTCGCTAAAAGAATTTTCAGCCAAATGATATTGACACAACATATCAACTATTGTAAATGTTACTGGAAATTGAGACGGGACATCAGCAGGCTGACAAAAAGTGTCACATCGCTTGCACTGTCATCCTTAGTTGATTTCAATTGAAAAACTTGTAAGATCAAAACACTTCACATAATTATTAGGTTATAATGGCCAGCACTCTTTGTTTGCATTTGATTCAGAAGACCTGCATAGAAGTTCTCACTAAAAAAAAATAAAAAATAAAAAACAGCTGACGAGGAGTTGGTATCTCAAGGAGTAGGTCTTTAGCTTAATCCGTTTTCATTTTTCCTTCTTTGCTTCTTTGTCATAATATATATAGTCATTTGTTATTGTTGTTGCCAAGCTTAATAATGACAATGTGACCACAAAGTTTATGGTCATGATCAAATGAGAAATGTATTTAACTCACT
The DNA here is from genome assembly GCA_021533255.1 of Ceriops tagal. Lineage (NCBI taxonomy): Eukaryota > Viridiplantae > Streptophyta > Magnoliopsida > Malpighiales > Rhizophoraceae > Ceriops > Ceriops tagal. The sequence continues at coordinate 4,969,162 of CM038611.1, read as the reverse complement.
ATTATAAGGTCACTTTGCAGTTTCCATTCTATTAGGCAAACATCATAATATTATTAATTATTATTTATGTAAATCCAAATTAAAGGTTATTTGTTGATATATTGATTTCATTTTTATAATAAGGAGAATGCACCATTTCAGGTGATGATTCATTACAGATTTTCTTCATATTGTATCACATCTTAATCACTCATCTTATATTTTAGAAAGAAAAATGTGTTGAAAGTGAAATAAGTAAAAATTACAAAAATTATCTAAAATAACATCAAACTTTAATATCATATAATTCTTTTATCACATATTAGTATTTAAAATGATAAGGGAATAGGATAAGGGAATATTTACGAACTTTGAAATATAAAATACAAACAATGTTGGCATAGGATAAATATAAGATTTCTTATGGCTTGGGTCCATGCAAAAGTCGACTGGGGTCGGGCCTTTGCCTTGCCAATTCTTTACGGGTTAGCTTAATTTGGGTCAAAAAAATTTTCAATCATTCCTAAAATGAGTTAAATCTTCACTTAATTAACCAAGTATTTTGATAAGAAAAATAAAAATTTTACAATAAGTTAAGAGTTTTAATAGTAAATTCACCTAAATTTAGTTTTAAGTTTGGGGTTAGGGAGTTATTATTGCAACCAGATCATTATATACCTACAATAAAATATAGTTCTTTAATTCAAATTTAAAAATTACAATAAAATGATTTTATTTTTATAAAATAAATTCACTTTTATATTTACTTCCATATGTTTTATAAATCTAACTCATCTAATAAGAGTTGCATATGCATCAACAAATTAAATTTAGAATTAAGATTTTGTTATTATAGTTATTTTATATATCATTATACTACGTTGATGCAATTAAAAATATATAATTATCTGTTTTTTTTTTTGTTTTGGGGTAAGGATCAAACTTTAAGAATTAAATCTTGTTTAAAACTTAATAAATTTTGACTCTAATATTATATTTTTACAATTATTCATAGTAATAAATTTTTTATTACTTTTACGTTATCTTTTTTATTCATAGTTAATGTTTGGTATAAAATGCTTTGGCCGTTGGCGAATGTATGTGACGTAAATATATATGTCCTCTGCTTCAAAATAAAAATGGAAAAACTCTTGGATAAAAAATTATCATAATGTGAGAAGTAATTTTTGATTTGATCATAATTTTGCAAATTTTTTCAACCACTTACTTACCCTTTCTACACAATATGCATGCATATTATATACTTTAAATCGTTTGATTTCTTCTAATTAAAATAAAAGTCATTCTATACTAACAACTCGAGCTTAGAGCTCATGACTTAGAGGGAATTAGGTGCCATTGCATGCAAATATTAGGGGAATGATGTGCTGATGTGGCTGATTTGCAAGGCCGAGCATTGATGTAATAACGGGTCTGATTTGTGAAAATATGGCCACTGGTTAGCCATATTTATATTTATCTATATTTTATTGAAATTCAAATAAATATTAATCTAAAAAGTTGATAGATAATAGAAATTTTATTTGTCATGATTTTGACAAAAAGAAACTTTAAATTCTCAAGTTTATTAATAAACCTTTATTGTTTGTGATGTCATTTAATTAGTCTCCTTCCTAGTAATCCTTCTTTCTAATTAGTAACGAAAGAAAAAGGCACAAATAATCAAATGAGAAGAAAATTAATTATAAATTAAAAAAACAAATAAAGAAAATAAATAAAATTCTCTGATTTTTCTACCTTGCTTCGTGATTTCAAATGATTGACACGAGAGATGTGAGAGATTTTGGACCAATCTTCTCCCTTCTCTTTGTTGTAGCGTTGTATTTTATAAAATATAATCTTGCAATATCTTCAATTTTTGACAATAACTACTGTAGTAAGCTCCACTTTTATGTCCTTCCACTTAAAAAAAAAAAAAGAAAACATAGTTGAGAATACAATTATATGAAATATATAATTATATAATTATAATTATTATTTATAATTTTTACATATTTTATTTATACATAATAAAAAATTATTATTATTCAATAAAATAAATTTGTATGTAAGTTATGTAATTTGATAAAACTAGTCAAATTAACAGTTAAAAAGAGAAATTACATAACTCCACTTAATTATACATCGCTTGCTTGTTAATTCTTACCTTTATTATAATTATTTCTATTCGCAAAATCAAAAGCATGCCAAAAAAAAAACTTAACTCTTAATTATGAATTATTAGATATTACAATTCATTACCAGAGATTTTTATAGTTTAGGTCAAAGTGCATGAGTTAAGGATCAAATATTATCAGAGATGACTATTATAGTTTAGGTAATCATTAAATATATATAAAAATAATATATTTAAGTAATTATAAAAAATTCTTATATTTTATTTAATATATTTTATACTATATATAACTTGTATATATAATATAAAATGTTTTATATGTAATATAAAAATTTTTTGTGACTATTTACATACATTTAAATTTTTTTAGTTTATTAATTAAAATTTAAATTCAAAATTTTTAATCCTAAACATAATTCCAATGTTATATTTCGTAGACAAGTCTTGTGAGCCACAAGTACAAATTTTCTTCCTTTGCCTTTATACATTATATATTTTTTATAATTTTGATTGAAAGAGATATAGCACTCCTGTTTTGCCATTAGTTGTTAGAAATATACATTTTGTTTAATGCGTAATTAAATGGGTATAAGCATACGTTGAATGACAACAACGGGCAAGCAGATTGTTGGAAAAAAAAAAAAAAGAATTTACTAATTCAAATTATCTTTTTTTTTTTTTTAATTTTACGTCATATTTTATATTAAACATTTTGAACCTTTTTTTTCACATAATTTATCATCATTTAATGGCTATAATAAAATTTAAACCAGTAAAATAATAATTTTACCCTTTTTATATAATATGAATGCATATTATAGATTGAACTATTTGATCTTATATATTTAAAATAAAGTTATTCTGCACTAATAACCCGAGATTAGTCTAACAAGAATTTTTTGTCATAAAAAAAATTGTCTTATGGACTTAATGCATCTTAAATACTTATTAATTATTTTCATTTAGCTTTCAGAATGATTTTAGGGTCAAAGATGCATTCATCGCATTGATATTTTGGGACACATTGCAGAAAAAGCTTACCTTCAAAAGAGTGACAGCTAATCAACCAATCAGAAACAACCACATAATCATATAGAGAACATGTGAATTGTGAGCTCTGGTTAATGACTTAAAAAGGGATTGTTAAAGTTGGTTTCTTTCTCTTGCCATGGCCATATATACAACTACATGCACAGTTGCTTGAACTTCCACGGGCTACTTGCTACAAAAAGGAGCAAACTTTTGATCCATTCAAAGATGACTTTCATGGAGACCTCACTTGGTATCTACCACCCCTTCTCAAACAAAGATTACATTTTTAACTACATAGGAAGAATTAATTGAATGAGCAAAAAGTAGTAATCTTTAGTAAACTTGAACCTCTTGCGATTGTTGTTGAATGAGAGAAAAGGGAAAACAAGATGATGTTTGCCGACATTGCGAAGTTGGGAATTTGACAATGACAATAATGATACACATAACGTCCTGAGAGATGGAAATAAAATAGCATAACTTCCAGTGAAGTTATGCATGATCTTCCACCTGGTTCCTTCTCAATCTTCTTTGAGGTTCCTCCTCTTTCCTTCTGCAAAATTGTTTCCTTCTTGGTGCTCTGTTTTGTCAGCCTCACAGCTCTTGGAAGCAAAGGACTCCGATATGGAGACACTCTTTTCCACTGTCCTTCTTTTGTGCCAACACCAAGTAGTCTGCATGAAACAGGCAACCCATGTTCTCTAATGATGGGAATGATAGCAGAAGGTATGTTGCAGCTTTTTGCTATGGAGGTGTCTGAATTGATTGGCAACAAACTTCAGATCTTCAGCTCTCAGTTCAAAATCTTCCACTTCATTTAGTCCTGTGACTGTTCTAGTGGAAGAAGGCAAGTTGAGAGAAGCCCATGCTAATAGCTCCTCTCCGCAAAAGTCTCCAGGCTTCAATCTAATTGAGTTGAAGAAACCTGTGCAGCCTCCATTAGTGTTGGAACTCTCCAGTCTGCCTCTAATAATAAACAAAATTTCTGTTACAGGTCTCCCTCACAAACAATATAGGAACCTTCTGTGATCAAGAAGATACTAGATGCTTGCTTATTGCATCATGCAGCTGATCATCCATCTGTAAGAAGAAGAAGACCTGCAAACAAGAAAAGCAAGAGTCACTTCATGGGTGCAGCAGAACTATCAAGTCGATTAGTTTGTGCAGCACAACTGCCAAGGAACAAGTTGGATTCCTTGGATGAACAGAGTCACCTCAACTAGTACTCCAAATGCTTTCCCTCGAACCGAATGTACGAGAGGAAACTCACATATGGATCAATGTCCAAGCATATGTGGTGCTGGATATCATGCTGAAGATTAGCAGTTAACCCATGCAGTATAGCTCCTTCATCAGCTCTGCGAGTAGCAAGCCACTTGCTTTTATTGAACAAAACAGCGAACCCGCTGTCTTAGATCTTTAGGGAATTGGTGATGCCTCATCCACTCCTCAGCATCTCTTTGTAATTCTCCATTCCTTGAGTCTCGCAATAAGAGATCGGAGGTATGTCTACCACATATAAACAAATGCTAAACCATCTAATGTTTGCAGTGAAATTGAAAACCAAAAGGCAAAGATGTTCTTACTCCTTGAAAAAAAGAGTAGAGCAATAACAAACAGTTGAATAGAAGAAGTAACTTGGCAGTCTGAATAGCAACTCGAGCATAAAGCATTTTCCACTACCTGCATATTGCCAACCAATTGGGCAAAAAGAACAAGACCCACGATGGAAATGAGTATTGCAAATAATGTCTCCCCCACAAACGTGCTAGTTGATAAATTCTGCCCATATGAACTGAAAATCAAAAGGCAACCTACATGAATTCTTAGTAAACCACAATAGACATTCCTGACGACACATGGTTCAAACAATGGACATTTTCAGTGCAAAAGAAAAATGTAGATACCACATTGAAAAGTTCAATGGTTCTGATGATTCAAAATAAATAAATAAATAAATAAAAGCATACCTTAGCTGCTATAAACCCCACCACAAGCAGTAGAAATATTTCTCAACAAAATGTGAACAGACAACACTTTTCCTTGCTGCATTTTCAAATATGCCATATTTTAAAGTGATATCTTCATTGGGATCACAGCTCTTAAAGACCGCGGCAGTGTTTGCTCACATTTTGTGATCGTCATGTTCAAAATATGAAAGTCTAGATAACTGAGGATGCATCTGAGAGGGCCATTTTCCTTTCTACAGTATGATTTCCAGTAAGATGTATACAATTTTATAATAAAATGAAATATAATAAATGCTCATTTTAGATAAGAAAAAGGAATCATAAGCGTTTTGGGAAATGAGTTTATCACATTGCATTCTCTATTTTATTTTTCCTGCACAAGCTGATACTAGTTGGGACATGCCCAGGATTGATCAAGCTCGCCCGATTGGAGTAAAGTCAGTTTCATGGGCCGCATCAACAGTGCCTGGCGCCCTCATTGGTTCTGGTTTGCTTGATCCTGCTCAAAAGCTTTGCCCGGGTTGCTACGACAACATCATGAAAGTTTGGAAACTCTGCAATGGGATTAGGACAATGCACTCCTTCCCGGCTCTTCGAATGCTTACTGATTGGGTAAGGAATGGTCCCTTCGGTTGATTCAATTTTCTGCAATTGTTGTGCTGCATTTCACGATAGCATATCCGTCAAAGTTTCAAATTCATATATGTAGGAATTCTTTAAATCATTGAATGCTATAAGTAAATGACATTACCTCTGAAAATAACCAAACAAATCTGTCCAATGCTTTCCCAACTGATTTTTATCTATTCGACATTAAACTCTGAAAATAACAATTGCAAGGGTATTTATACTATGATGAGGCGGAGGAGAAAAATGGGAGAATAAGAAAAGAATTTCAAACACTTACAGCTACGAGCAATTAGATTGAATGAGGACCCCCCCTTCATTCTGCATCAAATTGAAATGAGCCAAACCTTGCTCGGCTAATTCTTTTGCAGCAATGAACTCCGGGAAACTATGATTCAATCAAATAACAGCCTTTGTAAGAATTTTTAAGTTTAAAACATACAAAACAAAAAAAAGAATCAAACTCAATTCTTCTTCCTTCCCGAGGGTGTGCCTGAAGTGCGAGAAGAAAATTAAAAATAAAAAAATAAAAAAACAGAGCGAAAGTGGCAGTGAGTAAATGTGTGGGTGAGGGAGTGTGTGTGAAATAATGCATGTAAATAAATATTTTCACGTGAAAACTAATTTCAAAAGATTTGGAAAAACAACAAAAAAAAGAATATATATATATATATAAAATAAATGAGAAGATAATTAGTTAATTAATTATAACAAAAATAAATAAATAAAAATTCTATTGTTTTACTTACCTTACCACTTATTGGAGACTAGAACAGTTTATAATTCTCAGTGTATGAAGCTGCTCTATATTTTGCAAAATATAATTTGGCAATGAATTCAAGTGTATGCAGTCCCAAATTTTCAAAGAGCGAAGGGATGGCATTATTTGAATTGCAGGAGAAGGCTTTGTAGTACTATCATAATAATCCTCCCACTCTTCCCATATCCACATCGAGATGAATTTGAGTGTTGTCAATTTGGGGAAAGCAACAACAATTGGTGGCGAAGAAACGGACGAAAATGATGTCGACGCTAATATCTCATTTTTACTCTCACCCATTTGAGTTTTTTCTATTCCTAAAACCTCAACTCCCACTTTTTTCACATACATATGTCTCAAAACAAGAGTCTCAAGAGATGGCAGCTTACCCAATGAAGGCAAGTGCCTACAAAAACCATACTGTAAAAAAATAGACCTCAGATTCGTTAATGAAATCATCCAACCAGGAAAGGTAGTCCCATTGTAGCTCAATATCCTAAGCGTTTCCAAGTTTGGAGATGGCTCCAAGGCTTCCAGCAGCAATTCTTCATCCCTTGGTATAAACCGCTCTCTTCGCGCGCTTAATCCTGAACCAAAAAACATAAGTTCCAATCGAGTGATGTGTTCCTTTTTCTTGAGCTCTGCTTGCTTAGCCTCGCCCACATGGCGATCATGTGCACCCAAACCTTTTATTCGAACAGTTCCCCGAAGTTGGTTGAGGTTCTTTAGATGGCCAAGAGAAAATGCATCCTCATCATTGTCACAGCCAACATCGACCTCCTCCAATGTCCTCAAACCAGTTAATTCTGCAATTCCTTTAGGCAACCTAACAGGGCCATTCCAATTATGAAGATGCCTCAAATTAATTAGTTTCCCAATCCCATGAGGCAACTGCTTCAAATTAACACACCCACTAACATTTATGGTCTGCAAACTATGCAGATCACATAGTGTTTCCGGCAATTGCATCAATTGTCGATTGTCAGACAGATCAAGCCACCTCAACTGAACTAATTTATGGACGGAGGAAAGGATGTCTTCCAAATCATCCCATGCGAGCCTCGCCGACGATGCGAGCCTCAACGATCTTAAATGTGTCGATTCACCGAATAATCTCGCTAAGTCTTCTGTTGTGAGTGACAACCTATGCTGCCCTAATCCCTCAATTAAAAGACTGCGCAATTTTTTAGTATCATTAAAGGATTTGAACCACGACGTACTATCTGTGCAATCTACCCTTAAATGACGCACTCCAATGATTGACCCCGCCGCCTGACCATTGTTGACCTCCACACGACCAAATTCATTCCCCCCAACAATTTGGGCTAAATCATGCACCATATCATGCCTCTTACAATACTCAATTCCTCTATAATCATGGTATCTAAATTCTTGAAAGAAAGAATGTCTTGCTAAATCTTGAAAATAATTTTCACCAATTACTTTTAAATTATCACTCTGTTTTTTTCAAAGATAACCTTGAGCCATCCACATCTCTATTAATTCATCCCTATGAAAGTGATAATGTTTTGGAAAAATAACGGAACAAGATAAACAGCTTTTTTCATCCCTATGAAAGTGATAAATTTTTGGAAAAATAGCACAATAAGATAAACACCTTTTTAACGCTGGAGATAAATCATTGTAACTGGACCACCAAGCATTTTTATCCTCCTCCCTACCCGTCACCTCTGCTTTGTCAATCATAGAGGTGGTCATAGATCTTTCAATTGGTGGGTTGGCCTCTATTGGAACAAATTGGTAGCGATCTTTCTCATGGGCAATTCTGTCTAATCTTTCATTCAGCTCTTTTATCTTATTAGCAAGGTCACGACGCAGACCTATTTCATCTCCGGAATTGCTCTGTGAGTTGAGAATTGCAGCTTTCCAATCGTCCAACACATCCTCAATGTCATAAGCGACGTCTCTGAGCTTCTCCAGCCAAACTCTGACAGATTGATCCCTCACTTGCTTTGTCTCTGCATCAGCGAGCACAGCTTGGATGGCAGTGAGATTGCTGGTCAGCTGGCGAACTGCATCTTCAACACCCGTTACACGCCTCACCTCTTGTACTACCTCAGGAGCCATGATGGAGAACAGCTGCTCCACCACCGAAGAAACAAGTGCCTCAGCCATTAAACTCAAGGATTAAAGGAAGTGAAAGCTGAAAGTGGGAGGGAATAGCTACTAGTATTTCTGCTTAGGTAGGTTGAAGTCTCGGAGGCTGCTGCTTGTGTTTACTTAAATAAAAAAAAAAAAGGATGGCTGAGCGAGATTCGTTTTCTAACGGCTCAATTTTGAACACCTTGTACAAGCCAAGGAATTTCTTACATCTTCTAATAACGTGCTAAATTTGAAAAAAAAAAATAAAATAAAGCCATTTAATTGATAAAATTTTAGGGTAACTTGCTAAAATTAATACAAAATTAAAAATTATGATATTTTAATATATATCATTTTTCAACTCAACATCATTCTAATAAGTAATTATTATCTTTGTAAATTTTATGACTTTTTTTTCGTTCGAATATTACTTTATATACTTTATTATTATGATTATTAATTATTTATTTTTAATTTTTTAATAATCATTATAATCAAAAATAAAAATAACAAATATGTGTTTAACAATTATAATATCAATACCATATATAATAAAATTATAAAATTTAAAACAGTCCTCTAAAAGGAGACTTCTCAGCTCACATTGAATTACAAAGCATGGGGAATTCTGGGCTAGAAGTATGATGCTCAAGCAATTTCCCTTCTTATAAAAAAACAACAAAAAAAAAAAAGAAATTGTCGACATCCTCCTCTAGGACACTCAATAATATAATTTAAAACAGTTCTTTACGATTTGCTTAGACTTGAAGGAAAGGGGATCACGTCTATCTTTACAAGAGAAGAAAACGAAGCAAAGAACAAAAGTGCCCCGACAAGGGGGGGTTATATGGTCGGGGTCGGGCATACCCTGTCCCTCCCCTCCCAATTAATTAATATTCTGAATCATGCACGAAAGTTCCCCTCCTATCGCAATTAAACTCAAGGATTAAAGGAAGTGAGAGCTGAAAGAGGGAGGGAGGGAGGGACTAGCTAGTATTTCTGCTTAGGTTAAGTTGAACCCTCGGAGGCTGCTTTTGTCTACTTCAGTAGGAAAATGATGGCTGTGCGAGATTCGTTTTCCAACGGGAAAGTCGTTTTGTTTTAATTTATTTTTGGGGTATTTGATAACTTATTATTATTATTATTTAAATATTAAAATAGGTAGTTGAAATTATATTTGTGTTGGTAGAATATGAGACTTTTGGGTAAAAGATAAACGAGGGGATTTGACAAGTTCACGTATTTATTTATGTATAGATAATAATAATCATTTGGATTTTTCGTAATGGCAACAAGAGAAACGAGAGTTTGGGGGGGGGGGGGGGAGGGAATTATTTTTTTATTTATTTTTAAAATTTGTTCAATTTTGAATTAAATATGTACAAGCCAAGGAATTTCTTGGCATCTTCCTCTTCCATCTTATTTCGATTAGTTTACTTGACTTTAAGCCGCCTAGCAAAGCTTTTAGTTGAAGTATTTTTAGGTGAATTCACTCGAGGATGTAGTCATCAACTCATTTTCATAATAATAATAATAATAATAATAATAATAATCGTCGTCATCATCATCATGGCATCTATTTCTATTTTTTTTTTTAAATTTCATATCTTATTAATCTCACATAATAAAGTTTATACTAAATTAAAAATTAATATTTGAAGAAAAGTCAAATAATTAAATTTTATTTGTTATAATTTTGTTATTAGATTAATAATATAAATTATTACTATTTATTATGTAACAAATTAAATGTTTTCATTTATCATGTAATTAATGAGTAAGATTTTATATTTAGATTATTTATGTATGTTTCTCAATTTGAAGCAAGTGCACAAAAATCACAAAAACCACATAGAATAATATCAAACTCCTACATCGTGTGGTTCTTTTATCGCATTTTAATATTTAAATGATTTTTTTAAATGGGTAATCATATAAATTGACAAAAATTTAAAGTCACAAAAAAGAAGGACAATTCCTTTATTGCATGATTTACAAAAGCATGCTCCTGAATTTAGTGCATAAAACCATCTGGATCAAAGATATTAAACAGGATTTTAATATCAATAATTAAATAACTACTAAGGGTTTTTAGATTGCATATGACAAAAGGTGAACTCAAATAGTAAATGATGGGGCATAACAATTGTCATCCTAGCATCTTCTGGTGCCCTCCAGCTTGCAAATTTTGATCCACCTCTCCCTTTCAAGATAGGAATCAATTGCACAAGAAAGCATGCCCACTCTGACATGATTGTACATTGTCCTAAGCAAGGTTTTGCATTGCAATATTATGGCAAGTGTCACTAATAAAAAATCATGATCTTCTTAGCATTTTATTGTGTATTATCTTTGTCATTATTTTTTATCTACTGAAATTCAGAATGAAAAAGGCATCCCTATATATATATTGAACAATCAAAATCACTGTTAACAATTTCGTCAACAGGCAACCCCAAAAACAGAGAAGTAAAAGAATGTTAGGTGAACTTCGGAATGTAAAATACAAACACTGTAGGCATATGATAGAGATATAAGATTTTTGGTGGCTTGGGTCCATGCAAAAGTTGATTGGGCTCGGGCCCTTCCCTCGTTCAGTTCTTTACGGACTAGTTTAATTTGAGTCAAGAGTTTTTTTTTTTTTGTTATATCTAAAATAAGTTAGATATGATTTGATTTAATTGTACAAGCATTTTAATAAGAAATACAAAAGTTCTATTATTAGTAATAAGGTTTAATGGTAAAATTACTTATAAATTAATTTTAAGTTTAGGGTCAGGGAGTTTCTGCTACAAGCAGATCATTATACATCTACAATAAATTTTGGATGAATATAATTTTATGACATAATAAAATAATTTTACTTTTATATTGATTTTTATCTCTTTTATAAATTTAACTCATTTAATCAAAGTTACAAATGTGTATTAATAGATTAAGTTTGAAATTAAGATTTTATTATTGTTATTATTTTATTCGTAATTATACTACTTTTATGCCATTAAAAACATATAATTAAAAGTTTCGGTAAGCTTAAGAATTTTTTCCTTTTGGCTACGATACGGCTCTCGCAAGCAAAGGACTCCGATATGGAGAGACTATTTTCCACCATCCTTCTCTTGTGTCAACACCAAGCAATCTGTATGAAGCAAGCAACCCATGTTCTCCAATGATGGGAATGATAGCAGAAGTTAGGTCGCAGCTTTTTTCTGTGGAGGTGTCTGAATTGATTGGCAACAAACTTCAGATCTTCACCTCTCAGTTCAAAAGCTTCCACTTCATTTAGTGCTCTGACTATTCTAGTGGAAGAAGGCAAGTTGAGAAAACCTTTTGTATGCAGAGCCCATGCTGATAGCTCCTCTCCGCAAAAGTCTCCAGGTTTCAATCTAATTGAGTTGGAGAAACCAGTGCGGCCTCCATTTGTGGTGGAACTCTCTAGTCTGCCTCAAATAATAAACAACATTTCTGTTATAGGGTCTCCCTGACAAACAATATAGGTACCTTCCATGCTCAAGGAAGATACTAGACGCTTGCATATTATTGCATCAAGCAGCTGATCATCCATCTGTGAGAAGAAGGGAACTTGCAGACAACAAAAGCAAGAGGTTATTATGCCAAAAAGGAAATAAACTAACTTGACTCATTGGCATTTATCTCTAAGATGCATCAACATGGAAGACTCTAATTATCCTTTCGGATCATATAATAGTCATAAGATATCAAGCAAGGCATCAAGGGTCACTTCATGGGTTCAGCAGAACTATCAAGTTGATTAGTTGGAGAAGCACAACTACTGAGGAACAAGTTGGATTCCTTAGAAGAACAGAGTCACCTCAAGTAGAACTCCAAATGCTTTCCCTAGAAATGACTGTATGAGAGGAAACTTACACGTCGATCAAATTATAAGCATAGGTGGTGCTGGATATCACACTGAAGGTCAGCAGGCAATCCCTGCAGTATAGCTCCTTCATCCACTCCAGGAGAAGCGAGCCACTTGTATTGAACAAAGCGTGGAATCCTCTGTCTTAATCTTCAGGGAGTTGGCGATGCCCCATCCACTCCTCGGTATCCCCTTATTTTAAGTCTCCATTCCTTGAGTCTGACAGTAAGAGCTTGGAGGTACAAATACTAAACCATTTAATGTTTGCAGGGAAATTGAAAACCAATAGGCAAAGATGTCTTTAATCCTTGTAAAAGAGAGTCGAGTAATAACAAACAGTTGGACAGAAGATGGAACATGGCAGTCTGAATAGCAACTCCAGCATAAAGCATTTTCCAGTACCTGCATATTGCCAATCAAATGAGCAAAAAGACCTAAACCCACGATGCAACAAAGATTGGCAACAAAAAAAATGCAACAAAAGCGGAATAATAAAAAATATATATATATATATAATTACTTCGACGATATGGGCGAGCTGCTTCACATGGTAACATTGGAGCAAATAGCATAGCAAAGATTACGAGAATCCGTAGAACAGTATGAATTTACATATCATACTATTAATTATATATTTTTAATCTTTTAATATATAATTTTAATTAATGATAAAAAATACAAAGCAAGTCATTATCTATTCTGTGATCCATTCATCTACATCCATGTAATAATAAATCTCTTTCTTATTTTCACATTGTAATTTTAAACAACGTCTATTAAACCTTTACAAAACCTTTAAAGTATTGAGCCATGAGATTTTAATCATTTATATTTTGTTTGCCCATTATTTTTCTTTTCCATGTAGGACTTAACACTTGTTATATTTCAACAAACTTATTGCTATTAAACATATCATTTTCAGAGTCCAAGATTTGAAATTCTAATCTTAGTTGGAGTTAATTAATTATAAAAAAAAAAATGAGCCTTTCAAAAATTGAAATCGATTAACAAACTACAATGGTTTCATTACTTTTTTTTTTTTGAGAGATTACATGTAACTAACAACATTGGGTACATTTGATCCAAGAAATTAACATTAAATTCATTTTTATGTGGGTTAATACAGATACTACACACACACACACACACACGAAGAGAGGCACAGTAATGTGTAAAAAAAAAAAAAAAAAATGCAACTAAAAGCTTGACAATAAATTGGACTCGGTTTTTATACTGAGTCGGACAAGAATTAACAACCACATCTGCAGCATCGGCCGGGCGGCGCAGGCTCGCAGCAAACGCAGTATAAAAACAGAAAAGTGCGATACAATCAGAGAACAGCCTTTGTAAGAATTTTTAGTTTAAAACATTCCAAAAAAATCAAACTCAATTCTTCCTTCCCGAGGGTGCGGCTGAGGTTAGAGAAAAAAAAAAAAAAACAGAAAGAAAGTCGCAGTGAGCAAATGTGTGGGTGTGAGAGAGAGTGTCTGTAATAACGTATGTAAATAAATATCTTAATGTGAAAACTAAGGTTGGGAAAACTGAAAAATGGATTGGAATGGATTGTTGGCAATAAGAGAAAAATGTACAATAAAGTCATAACAAACAAAGCATAAGTCAATTAATCAAAGGAAAGAAAAAAATACAAATAAAGGTAAGGAACTAAGACCCACGGATTGAAGTTATCTTGGCATTAGAGATGTGAGAGATTTTGGACCGATCTTCTCCATTCTTCTTATTGTATCGTTCTTCAAGTAGTTTGCAGCGAAAGATTGTCAATGTTTGAAGCATTGTATTTTGCAGAATATAATTAGGCAATGCCTTCAATTTCAAGCCCTCAATAATTGTCAGAGAGCGAAGGGATGGCATTATAATAGCACGAGGTTTGGTGGTGCCATCACAATAATCATCCCACTCTTCCCAGCTATGCATCACATGGAATTCAAGTTTTGTTAGTTTCGGAAAAGCAACAATTACTGGTGAAGAAGACGACGATAATGATGCTGATATCTCACTTTGACTCTCTCTAATTTGAGTTTCTATTCCCAAAAGCTCAAGCCCCACCTTTTTAACAACTGACATTGACCACAACCCCAGGGTTTCGAGATACGGCAACTTACCCAATGCAGGCAAGTGCTCACAGTTGTAACAATACTCGAGTTCAACATTTCTCAGACTCGTTAATGAAATTATCCAACTAGGAAAGGTAGTACCTCCGTATCCTGTTATTGAAAGAAATTCCAGGTTTGGAGATGGCTCCAAAGCATCTAGTAATTCTTCACCCCCTCCTGTCTGTGGCAACGAGGTAAAAACAAGTTTCAAACCAGTGATGTGTTCCTTTTCCTTGAGCTCTGCTTGTTTAGCCTCGCCCACAAGATGATTAGATGAACCCAAATTTACTATTTCAAGCCTTCCCCGAAGTTGGTTGAAGTTCTTCAGATCGCCAAGAGAAAATGCATCCCCATCACAGCCAACATCGACCACCTCCAATGTCCTCAGACCGCTTAATTGCGCAATTCCTTTTGGCAACTTAGCAGGGCCAAAGATATTATGAAGATGCCTCAAGTTAAATAGTTTTCCAATCCCAAGAGGCAACTGCTTCAAATTACCACACCAGGAAACGTTTAAGGTCTGCAAACTGTACAGCTCACATAGTGTTTCAGGCAACTGCTTTAATTCATAACTGCGAGAGAGATCAAGCCACCTCAAATGAACCAATTCACGGATAGAGGGAGGGATCTCTGCAAAGCTACCATCTCTGAGCCTCAACGATCTTACATGTGTTAATTCACCGAATAATCTTGATAAGTATTCGGTTGTGAGCGGCAACCCTCCATACAGTGACTCCCCAATTAAAAGGCTTCTCAACCTTTTAGTAACATTGAAGGAATTGAAGGATGACGTACTATATATGTGACTTAAACTTAAATGAAGCACTTTGCTGGATAGAGATTCAGCAATTGACTCGACCGGACCGTTGACCTGTACACCAAGACATTCATTCCTCCCAATAAATTGGGCAAAATCATGGACTACATCATGCATCTTACACCTACTAATTCTGTGATCGTCATTATATTGGAAATCTTGAAAGAAAGAACACATTGCTAAATTTTCAAAATAAGTTTCTCCAATGATCTCCAAATTGTCACCTTCTCCGTCTTTAAGATAGCCTTGAGCCATCCACAATTCAATCAATGTTTGCTTTTGAATCTCATAATCTTTTGGGAAGATAGTACAGAAAGAGAAACATTGTTTTAAAACTGGGGATAGATCATAATAACTCAAAGATAGAGGAGCAAAAACATATTTTTCAACATCTTTTACTTCCCACATCTTACTAACTAAAATACTTTTCCATTGTTCTCTAGTTCTTCTGCTAAGCAAAACACCCCCCAGAATCTTTGCAGCAAGAGGTAAACCCCTACACTTTTTTGATATTTCTCTACCAATCTTTTCTAATTTATTACATTCCGTAACACACCTATCAAAGAATGCTATTTTGCTCATAATTAACCAACATTGCTCATCAGACAATTCTTTTACTGACAAAATATTATCTCTTAAACAACGCATGGCCAATGCAACACTCTCTTTGCGGGTGGTAACCAAAACTTTACTTCCTGGTAAAGCAAGGCTAAGAGATTGTTTCAACAGATCCCACTTTGTAGACTTTTCTTCCCACACATCGTCCAGAACGAGAAGAAACTTTTTATTCTCAATAGATTTTCTAATCTCTTGCAATAAGACTTCCAATTCTATGACAGGTGGAATAGTGGCTCCAAGACATGCAAGAATTGCCTTGGCAACTCTTACTTCCTCGAATGGATCCGAGACACAGACCCAAATTTTTGTATATTCCTTCATCCTGTCATCATCAAAGGCAGATTGGGCAAGAGTTGTCTTGCCAATCCCCCCCAACCCAACTATCGAGAGGACACGGAATTTTGAGCCATCATCATCACTAGGCTCACTCAGCAACCATGTTACTAATTTATCTTTCTCTTCCTCCCTACCCTTCACCTCTGCTATGTCAATCATAGAGGTGCTCCTAATTCGCTCAATAGGTGGGTTGTCCTCTCTTTGAATAAATTGGTAACGATCTTTCTCCTGGGCAATTCGGTCCAACCTTTCATTCAGTTTTTTTATCTTGTTAGCAATGTCATAACGCAGACCGAATGGTTCACAACAAAAGCAGGGGATCCATGTTATAAGCGACCATAAGAAGGAGCGTACCTTCCTCTGTAACCACTCATTTCCAGGCGTGTCATGTGAGCCGAGATTTCCCGCTTCCCAATCGTCCAACACGTCCTCAATGTCATAAACGACGTCTCTGAGCTTCTCCAGCCAACCTCTGATGGCAGTCTCCCGCACTTGCCTAGTCTCTGCATCAGCGAGCACACCTTGGATGGCAGTGAGATTGCTTTTTAGCTTCTCTACTTCTTCTTCAACACTCCTTAGAAGCCTCGCCTCCTTTACTAGCTCAGAAGCCAGGAAGGAGCCCAGCTGCTTCACCGCTCCAGAAACAAGTGCCTCAGCCATTAAACTCAAGGATTAAAGCAAGTGAAAGCTGAAATAGGGAGGGACTAGCAAGTATTTCTGCTTAGGCAGGTTGATGTCTCGGAGGCTGTATGTGTTTCCCTAAATAGGAAAAAATGATGGTCGGGCCAGATTCATTTCCAAC
Organism: Ceriops tagal; assembly: GCA_021533255.1. Classification (NCBI taxonomy): domain Eukaryota; kingdom Viridiplantae; phylum Streptophyta; class Magnoliopsida; order Malpighiales; family Rhizophoraceae; genus Ceriops; species Ceriops tagal. The sequence continues at coordinate 4,951,990 of CM038611.1, read as the reverse complement.
GAGAAAGTCCAAAGAAACAACAGACAAAGCTGTTTGACGTGTTTTGTTTTAGTTGAGTTCCGTGAGGATGTCACGGCATCAATCTAACCCTCAATTTTATAATTAGTTGATCCACAATTTTAAATTTGAGTATGTAAATCATTGAATGAAGCCAATATCACCTATTTCTTGTAATTATATTAAGGAATCCTTTAATTTGATTGGACCCATGATTCAACGAAAGATGGTTACTTATTTTCAGCTTTGAAACTTTGCCTGCCTTTTTTTTTTTTTTTAATTTGATCCAACTCAATTTCACATGTAACATACAAGTGATTACATAAAAAAAAAAAATTACGCCACTAAAAAATTATTTGAACAACACAAGATTCTCAACATGTTGTTCTTTTCTTTTATTTTTTCTCTAGAAAAAATAATAAAAAAAAAGCTATAGGGGCAATTTCTTTTATATTGGAGTAAAATGCTTGGAAGTGCATTCATCTTGATAGAATATGGAGAGACTTTCTGGCAAACGATAAATTTGGAAAATAATAGAGTTCTCTTTTAGTTGCAATGTGCTATCAATTGTTAAATAGGCAATTCAGTATTGCATGGCTGTCGTGACAGCAGAGAAGAATCACCAAAAATTTCTCGGTCTACTTATTCTGGCGAGTTAACTCGAAAAGGCTCAGGGACCAGAAGGAAAAATTTTAGTCTCGTGCTGGCGAGGAAGTTTTATTAAAAGCTATTGTTCAGGCCATCTTCACATATATATATTATGAGTTTCTTTTCCCACCCACAGAGCCTTTGCAATGAGCTAGCTTTGATGGTAAATCGATTCTAGTAAGTAGTGGCTTTGATGACAGAGAGAAGTCTCAGACGTGGGCAACCATAAATATATGTATAACGTGAATTTTTCCTCTACTCAAAAGAATTTTGGATCTGCCAACGAGAGTCACATCTTGTTTAATCAAGTTTTTTCTTTCATTACTTGTTTACATTTACACGTTGAATGTCTTCTGCATTTTCTTCCAGTGGCACCAATATCTTACCACAACGATTGACTTGCTTGTATCTTGTTTTTTCAACCCTTGACCCAAACCCCCTGTTTCGCTGGGAAAAAAAAAAAAAAGTATATTTAATCCCACCCCCTCGATTCTTGCATCGGTTTTGGAAGTCGGAGCCTCAGCTTGCATTACTTTGCTTATATTATTGGGAAGCTGCTTCGTGCGAATTGTTTTAACTTCTTACTATTAGGACGTCACCACATTTAATATTAAATTTATAATTGGTTGATCCATAATTTAAATTTAATTAAGTAAATTATTAAATCAAGTCAACATTACTCGTTTGGCCTACGCATTTTGTATTTTTTTTTGTTTATTGATGCCCGAGACTTCACGGAATCTAATATTTAATTTATTATTATTGATCTACAATTAAAAAAAATACATAAATTGTTTAATCGATTCAAAATCATCATTTTGGCATAATCTGACTAAAGAATCTTCTAATTTGATTAAATTAATTTGCCTCAACGAGAAGTGGTTGCGAATTTTAACCTTTCAAACCTTTTTTCGTTTTTATAATTGATAAAATTGAATTAAAAGTAACTAAGTAAGAAAATATGTCTTTAAAATAATATACCAACAATTCAAGATATTTAATATGTCATTCTTGAGATACTGTAGCACCCAAGTCTAATTGCAATTTTCAAGATTTTTTGCATTGTCAATAAAAAATAAAAAGTTCAATTAATAGTTTCAGTAATTAGGAGCATAATGGCTCCATATAAAAAATTAGGTAGTTCAAAATCTCTTTGAGTGGGAGAAAGATTTGCTTACTAAGTTTATGAACTTCGTATCAACCTATTAGCTAATATAAAAGGAGAAGGATGAATAATTTTTAGTGCAATCTTTTTGTAATTTCCTTGATAGTCATTATGGTGCAAATGAGGAGGGATAATTAACATTTGTTTGGATTTAGCTCTGCCTAAAATAGAGGTATTTGAGTGATGAATGTTACTAAATCATTTTCCTATCAAAGAGAGATTGCATTTGATAGAAGAGTTTGATTAAGATGTTACATGCTCATTGTACTATGTGAAAATAAAGTCAACGGCCCACTTGTTCTTTTATCACCACCTTACATGGATAGTTTGGTGCAAGTATTTGTGACGGGGGAAATTTCATGGGTTGTTCTGGCATCGGTTAATAAAGCATGGGAATCGTGGTGTGAATTAGGTTATTGTTACACATTGAAAGAGATATGGACAATAAGGTTTTGGGCAATCACGTGGTCCATTTGGGTAGGGAGAAATGAATACTTTTTTGCATATAAAAGTTTTCAGTTGCAAAACTGTGTGATCTAATCTAGGTTAGATTGTAATGATAGTTGAGGGCGAATACAATTTCACATTCGATGAATTTTTTATAAGTTTAAAAGGTGTTTGTCCCCTGAAAAAGGTAAAGTTACGATTGTGAGATTTGACTTAAGTTATGTCTTCAAGTAGCAACGATGGTAAATGAGGGCGGGAGGGCAGGCATAGGAGGCGTGCTACCCTGGCAACAACGAGAAGGTTATGTGTATGTTTTTCAAGATGATTATTGAGGTTACTAGCATTAATGAAAGAGAATTACTTGTAATTTAGGAGGCAGTTTACCTTTGAAGCCTAAGAAACATGACCATGGGGGGTTCACTCATTATTAAGAGCGACTCCCAAACTGTAGTTACATAGATCAATAATAGGGATAAAACTTGCATTAGTGTTCTATAGCATTTACTATTAGAAATCATCATTAGAATTAATGATTAAGTTTTTTTTTGTCTTTCTATCTTGAGAATATAACTAGTTTGTCAATATCTTAGCTAAACAAAACAAGAGTCATTATACACAATTAATGACATGATTTTGAGGGTGTAGATTGGTTTAGGCTACACATAGATTGGTTTATATATTTTCTTTTTGTAATTTTTTACTCAATCAGAATGTCATAGTACTCATGGGCTTTTGTGTTGCATACATTTTTCATATTTATATAATTTGATGTTCTTAAAAAAAATGTCATTTTTTTTAACATGTAATTTATTTTTTTGAGATATTTAAAATACACTTTAATTATTTTATTAATCAATGAGCTATGAGCAAAATAGGCCAAAAAAATTGCATGCCACGTTTAGTGTATTTCAAGAAAAGCTTTAACTTATACTAAAATAATGATTAAAAAAAGTACAATTTGAGATTAGAAAAAGGTAAAGAATAATTTTGTTTATAATAGGAGTAGGTAGGACAGATTCCATCATTATATTGAAATGATAAAAATAATAAAATTTTTCTTAATTCTAACTTAACTTTGAGGGTTTTGATCTTATAAATATTTGTTTAATTTGTGCTAAAGTAATGATAAAAATTGCAATTTGAAAACAAAAAAAGTATGATCTTTTTGGAGATATGACATGAATCTTTCCTATGTATTTGCAAGGAGGTTTCGACGAAATAATTAGGGTGGACCATCAATCATGCGAGGGTTGTTGATGGGGTCATCAATAATAATAAGAACAAAACAACGATTGAGTTGCTTGGATCTGCTTTTTGCCCATAGATTTCAACCATTAACCTTTTTGTATTGTCTTGGTAGAATGCGAACAAACTTTCCGGCAAAATATAAATTTAGAAAAAACAGAGCTCTCTCTCTTAGCTGCAATGTGCGCTAGCAATTGTTAAAAAGAATCACCGAAAATGTTTCGGTTACGTGCTATCAACGATTATCTTTTTCAATGCAATAATTTTTAATAAGTTCCCAATACATAGTCGGGCAGACGGAGCTAATCAGAGACATGAGCTCTACACATTGAAAATGTGTCATGTCAAGTATTTTTTTTTTTGATAAAATTCACAATGCCTATATAATTTTGTTACAAAATTTATGAATTTTCTAATGAATATATAATTACATTATTTTCCTGTAATGAACACTACATATACATTGGAATTTTCTAGTGAAGAAATATACTTTTTACATTTATATATAAAATTAAATTGAATCTAAATAAGAGAAGAAGGTTTGAAACATTGATATCCAACCGTTTTTCACCACAAAAGCAAAATTGACCACTAATCAACGAGTTATGGGCAAAATGGCCCAAAAAAATTGCAGGCCACCACCATTACTGTGCTTAGAGTCTGAACTTAGAGAAAAGATATAATTTATACCAAAATAATGATTAAAAATTCGCAATTTGGGATAAAATAAAGACAAGGGATAATTTTGTTTATGTTGGAGTGAATAGTTAAGGCTCAAGGATAATTTTACTTATGGTGAAGCATGTAGACAGGGCTTCGTCAATGTATGCAAAATGAAGCAAACACTACAATATTTATTACTTCTAACTTTGAATTATTGTGTTTTTATGTTGTATATATTTGTTTAATTTGTACCATAATAATGACAAAAAAAAAATTTGCAAATTGAGATAAAAGATAGTTGAGGAATCATTTTGTTTATATTGGAGTAGGTAATGTAGGGCTCCATAATTATAGCTAATCGATGAAAACACTAAAAAAAAGGAACTTCCATGTGCGTTCTTCTTGCTGTTAATTACCATCACTTCTTTTCTTCTTATAAAAGAGCATCCATCGTTAGGAAGTAGGCATTGCACATAGGAACCCAGACATTTGCCCCTATTAAAATTTCACAACAGGAGCACTAGTGAGTTCACATGATCTTTGCCATTCCCAAGGCTTAGATGAATTTTTTTCTCACTTTATAGAGCCGTGATTTCTCAAACGTATTTTGTAGCACGAATAATCCTTTTTTTTTGTCTAATTACTGGTAAAGATAAACATGCACAACGTGAATTTTTGCTCTACTGACAGAAGTTTTTGGAGCTGCAACTGAGCGCAACATCTTATGTGTGCGCATTACACAGACGGATGTCATCTACATTTTCTTCCAGTTTGGCACTCATATCTTACAACAACGATTGGCTTGCTTGTTTCTTGTTTTCGCCATTGATTCCAACCATTACATTTTTGCAGCAACCTACATCTCCAGTGGTTTTTGCTATTTGGGAAATTACGAATGAACTATCAGTCTTTCTAGACACCACCGATTTATCACTCCTAGTTTTTACTACCTTTTTTTTTTGCCCTTTTTAACGTTGTTCTGTTCTTATTATTAGCTGTTTGTTTTTTGTTATGTGCTACCAACGATTATCTTTTTCAATACAATATTTTTAATAAGGTTCCATAGCACGGTCAGGCAGACGGAGCTAACAAGAGACATGAACACCTTTTTGGCTGTTAGACTTGAAGTTCTATGTCAAAAAACACACCATGTGCAACGAGAATAATAACATGTGTAACAAATATGCTGCAGTGCAAAAATAATAATATATATTTTTTAATAATTTGTTATACATTATATTATAATTAATGTAAAAAAAATTATGTTTTAAGGTAAAATTAAAAATATTTATTAATATATGAGATCCACAAATTACGGAGCGTCTATCCCTTTATCTCTGCCCATAACACTGAAAAAAGGTACCGCATCGAGTTTTATTAAAAAATAACTTTTTTAACGCTTGAACCCCACCCCACCCCATTTTATTTAAAACAAGTGAAAAACTAACCCCCTCCTTCCTTTATCTTGATCTGCGATTCCTTCTATCAGTACCTTTGCTGATTTGATTTCCTGCTGGATCTGGGTATGATCAGTTTAAAAGGACAGGCAGATATAAGAGAAAGAAATTTTTGCAAAGATACTTTAGATGTTGTCCTAAACATAAAAATTATATTTTGGATATCCAGTCCGATAATATTACCTATGGTTGATGTAGACTCGGGCAATCTTGACTTGTTAGGATAAAGCGACAAGGGCTTCCTAAGGTTGATAAGATTAGTTCAGAATCCACTCACCATGCCTGACATAGAAATGATGTTGGTCGGAATGAGAGTGCCTTGAACTATTTTTAGAGGTGTTGATTTGACATTGACAAATACTCTAGTATCTGGTTTTTGGCTCGTCAGGTGCAGTACTGCAGCTACCAGCTTTCTTCCAAATGTCTCAATGTGTCAAATTTCAAAGAAAAAGAATTTCACTTAGAAATCCGTAATCTATTAGCATTTGGACGGAGATTGTTGGCATGTCTTGACTCTTCTCATATGTACGATGTTGAAAAGGAGCTGACAAGTGCAGCTATGCTGGTTGTACGATATTTCGCATCCTTTTTGTGCATACCTTTGAGGTGTAAGGATCGTTGTATTAAGTGAGTTGTTACGCCTTATTGGTATCAGAGCCCAGGGGAGGAGTGAATTGTATTAGATATTTGTTCTTCGTCTAAGTTAGTAGTTTAGAATTTTTTGAAGTTTTAAATATTGTCTTATTGTTTTTAAGTATTCTTAAGTGGCCCTAGAGTTGTTTAGAATTTTAGTCGTGTATTGAAGGCGTTATGTTCCCTGTCTTGCTCATGGGATTGTAGGAAGCAATATTGCAACTATTTTTAGTCTTTTGAAAAAATAAACTCAGTGTTTTGCAGACTAACTTCCTGTTCATCTTCTTCTACCTCTAAAAACTCTTCTCTTTCTACTCCTTTTCCTTCCTTATCTTTTTCTTCTTTAAAGATCAATAGAAATCACTATTGAAAACTTTTAAAAGAGAATTGATGTTTGGAAAATTCCTAATATCCATAAAAACTAGATCTATAAAAAATCAAAACTTAATTTTATGAAAACTAATTTCACTATTAAAACAGAAGAAAAAGATGTTTAACTTTCAAAACCTTTTGAAACCGTCTTTTTTTCCTCCTCAAAAACTTTTCAAAATCATTGTGAGAAATGATATAAATACATCCATATTGGACTAGTCTAAGTTGGAATAAAACCTCTTACAAACAAAGGTTTGAATACTTCCATACCTGCCATCCTCAGGGATGCCAAGTTTCTCAAGTATGAAAATTCACTGTTGAGCATTGTAGAGTTAAGTCTCTATAGTGGTTCAATGTCTTTCAATTGTTTTCCAAACCTCATAATTTCTTTAAAAGACAAAAATGTTTTACAAAGTATTGTGTTGCAAATCAAAACTCATAATTACAAGATGCTTGAGGGATCAATTCTAGTAGCCTTGATCTACAAAATTTACTTCAAGGCCAAGTTATTTATATTTTCATCAGAAAGCAAAGTATGCTCTCCAAAATGAGAAACTCTTTTTTTACAAACTGATTTATCTCGTTCTAATACTGTAATTCCAATATCAATTCAGTGGAAAGATGTCACCTTACCAGAACATTGGATCCTTAAAAATGCCATAAAACCTGAACCACCACCTCAAGCAGAACCAAACACTAAACTTACCAGAATCTAGCAAAACCAAGAAGGAAAAATTAGCCTAACATAACAAGAGATCTCAAAGCTTGAGATTTTCGGGTACCTCTTTTGTCTCTTCAACTATAGATCTGACGCAGGCACCCAACCCCTTGCTAGCCATAAATTTACCTTACAAAACCTAATTACCAAGGTTCTCAACCTCAGATATTCCAATTACCTCTTTCCAAAACGTCAATTATCCGACAAATGTCCCTCATCCAAGATATCAAAACCCAAAAAACCTGTCAGCACCAAACTCATCAGCGACATCTGAAATTACTGAAAACCTTACACATGAATTACATGTGTTGGAAAAAAATTTCCAAGTTGACAAAAAACTCTTTCATGATGATTTCTATGCAGAACACATTTTTGCAAAGAAAATATGGTTTTTCAAAAACTTTTCAAAAAATTTTAAAGACATACAAAACCAGTTTTATGAGTTTGTGCACCAACATAAGATTCATATCCTTTTCTTTGATTGGTTTAAATTGTATGCATATAAAAATTGCATTGCATATCCATTTCATAAAACATTTAATCCTATTATGCAAAGACATAAAGTAAAGGAATGGATCACTTCAAATGGTGAAGTCATAGAAGCTGAAAATCCTCCGCTTAGGCAACTGAAGATAAGTCATAGACAAAACACTGTTAGCCTAGCCCTTTACAAAATCCCTCAGCAAGATTATGATCCCAGAAAACTTTTTGAAATGATTATCTAACAAAACAACTTTGCTAACACTCACTTACATACCCTTGGAACTCAACTCACCAAATATAAAAACAAATTCAAAAAAATGGTATCCAGATTACCACCAAAACTCCTAACCAAAGACCCCTTAAGCAACCTATTTTCAAACCATTTTAAGTCTTGAATCCATCTCAAAAAATGGACACTGATGAATTTACCAGGGCCATCAAGCTTTCTTTAACAAATCTAAAACCATCTTCATCTGATTCAAATGAGGTAAGTGTTTTTCATCACGTGATGGATAAAGATTCCTAAAACCTAGACTTTCCAAAATTAAATAAGTTAGTTTAGCCCAAACCTATATCTGGTTTGACTGCTTCAAACATAGATATAAAAAATAAACCAAATACCTTTGCCTAATGCAAATTTAATACTTCCTTCGTTTACGAATAAAATATTAATGGCATGTCTGAATCTAACATCCTTAATTTTTTATGACAAATGACTATGGCTGCTAGGGCCTACAAAATCCAAAATAGAGTTTCTGACAAAGACATCGTTGAGTATCTTATTGCAGGATTTTCAGGACTGCTCAAAGGATGGTGAGATTTCCACCTTACCAATGAACAAAAAGCAGAAATTCTTAATGTTTTCAAAACCACATAAGAAAATGTTCCCATTCTCGACTCAAATGGTAATACCATCGAAGATGCGGTAACTTGCCTCATTTTTACCATTTCTCTTCATTTCATTGAACATCCTTTACATCTCAAGGACAAAAATGTTGAACTACTCAGCAATTTTAAATGCAAAAAGCTTTCTGATTTTCAAAACTACAAACCCTTTTTCTTACCAAAATTATGCTTAAAAATGATTCTAACCAACCTTTTTTGGAAAGAAAAATTCTTGGCAGGTCTTCCTACTCCTTTAAGAGAAAGAGTAAGGAATACATTAAAGAGCGCCTATGGAAATCCTATCCAGTATAACCAATTAACATATGGATAATTGATAAGTTACATACAAAAGGAAGGATTTAGAATTTATCAAGATCTAAAACTCCAAAAACACCTCAAGTGGGAACTTAAGCAATCTCACTTTGAGACAGGTACGTTCTGTCAACAATTCGATTTGGGATTTCCTAAATCTACTGGATCTTTAAAATAAAAAAAAAAAGCGCTTCTCTAAATCCTTCAAAAGATCTTCAAAACTAAGTATGTCTCCTTTTTATGCAAAACTAAAGAAAACAAACCACTAAACTTTACAAAACCCTTCTTTTCCCAGAAACTTCAGATTGTCTGTTATAGATGTGAAAAAAAAAAAGGACATACCACAAAATACTGTAAATTTGCCAAAAAACAAAAAAACTCAAGGAACTAAACTTAGAAGAACAAACACTCCAAAAAATCCAGAACATATTTGTTATTGACTCTGAATTTGAGCTTACAGGTCACACAAATGAAGAATCAAAACAAATAGATAAGCTTCAAACATCTTCTTCTCCTGAAAGTGACACAAATCCAAAACAGGTAAATGTGCTTACTAAAGATCAAGAATTATTACTTAATGTTATTAAGCACATTATTGATCCTTCCCTACAAAAGGAATATCTTGAAAAACTCCTTAAAACACTTGAAAACTAACCCAAAACACCTGGACATCCAAATCTCAGTAAGATTCCTTATAATCTTACTGAAATCTTTTCAAAGCAAAAGTCTAAAGTCTTGAATCCAACCCTTCAAGACCTCTAAAAAGAAATCAAAGCTATCAAAATCGAGCTCAAAGAGCTTAAACAAAACCAAAAAGAGGAAAAAAGGCCCTGTAATTTCTTCTCTCAAAATATCATGAAATCTTTGAATTTGACGAACTAGCAGAGCTAGAAGAATCACAAAACATTAAAAATATAGAAAAAATCCCAGAAGATTTTTTATTTGCTCTTGAGTAAGTAATTTCTCAAAAATATTTGATAAAAATTTCTCTTATTTTTTCTAATGATTTTGGAATGGATACTATTGCTTTTTTTGACAATGGTGCAGATTTAAATTGCATTAAATAAAGTATAGTACCAAAAAATTTCAAGAAAAAACAAGTGAAAAGTTGGCTACTACTAATAATTCCAAAATGATGATTTTTAGCAAAACTACTGCTTTCATTGAACACCAAAATTTCAAAATCAAAACTAGTTTTGTTCTTGTTGAAACCATGCATCATATTGTCATTTTAGGAACTCATTTTATAAATTTAATAACTCCATATTATGTCAACTATGGTAGCATTTCTTTTAAAACAAAGTCACAAAAACTTGTTTTTCTATTTTTAGAAGAACCAAAGACAAGAAATCTTAATATCATAAAAGCTGATTCACTTTATGAAAATAAGATTCATAATCTAATACTTTCAAAATGTTTTCAACTTTCTGAACTCCAAAACCAATTTTTCTTAAGGAAAATTGAAAACAAGTTACAAAATCCTTTTCTCCAAAAAAGGATTGAAAGTTTTAAAAATCTTTTACAAAATGAACTTTGTTCAAATTTACCAAATAATTTCTGGGATAGGAAATAACACATGATTAACCTACCCTATGAACCAAACTTCAGTGAAGACCAAATTCCCACAAAAGCATGCCTTATTCAAATATTTGCAAAACTAGAACAACACTGTAGAACTGAAATTAAACATTTAGAGTTAAAAGGATTAATCTCAAAATCTCGTTCTCCATGGTTTTACACGACATTTTATATCAACAAGAATTCTGAGATCGAACGTGGGACGTAGTCATTAATTACAAACCCTTGGACAAAGCCCTCAAGTGGATTAGGTATCCTATACCTAACAAAAAGGACTTGTTACAAAATTGCACTCAGTATGCATTTTTTCAAAATTTGACATGAAATTGGGATTTTGGCAAATTCAAATTCATCTAAAAAACCGTTACAAAACTACATTCACCATTCCATTTGGACAATACGAATGGAATGTCATGCCTTTTGGATTGAAAAATGCTCCTTTTGAATTTCAAAGAATCATGAATGACATTTTCCATCCTCATTCAAAATTTTGTATCATTTACATTGATGACGTCTTAGTTTCCTCAAACTCAATTGAAAAATATTTTAAACATTTGTATAAATTCTTTTCAATTACCAAGAAAAATTGTCTTGTGGTTTCTCAATCAAATATCTCCTTATTCCAAACAAAAATCCATTTTCTTGGCCATTATATTACCCAAGGAACCATTGCTCCTATTAAAAGGTCTTTAACCTTCTCAGAAAAATTTCCAAATAAAATCATAAACAAAACTTAGCTTCAACGATTCCTTAGAAGATTGAACTATATCCTTGATTTTATCTTCAATATTCAGAATCTCATAAAACCTCTATATGATAGGCTTAGGAAAAATCCTAATCTTTGGACAGAAAATCACTTTACTATTGTTCAGTAGGTGAAATCCTTGGTCAAAGAAATCCCTTGTCTTTAAATTGCAAATCCCTCACTTTAGAAAATTGTAGAAATTGATGTTTCTAAAATTGGTTATGGTGGCATTATGAGACAGGTACAAGATGGCAAAGAAAGAATTTTCCAATTTACTTCTGGACGTTAGAATGATTCCCAAAAAAATTATTCCATAATCAAAAAGGAAATTCTTTCTATTGTCATGTGTATTCAAAAATTCGAAAGTGATTTACTCAATAAGAAGTTCATACTTCGAATTGATTGTAAATCAACAAAAGAAGTTCTTCGAAAGGATATTCAAAACTTGGCATCTAAACAAATTTTTGTTAGATGGTAAACAATCTTATCAGTCTTTGACTTTGATATAGAATTTATAAAGGGAATGAAAAACTCAGTTCCAGATTTTCAAACTTGAGAATTCTTGTAGGAAAACCTAACATCATGCCCCGAAAAAACAAAGGAAAAGCCATTCTAAAAGAAAAAGCCCAGTCTTCTCCAAAACTTGAGACCCAGCCTTTTTTAAAACCAAAACCAATAACCTTGAACCAATAACCCATAAAAACTTGGGTTGATATGGTCTAAAAAGAAGAAACAACCCAACAACTTCAAAAATGGTTGGAAAACCTTGAGTCAGACCCAGAACTATGCAAAGCCGCCCAGGAACTTTACACAGAGGTTGAAAGTCTCAAAGGTAAAGCTCGAGAACTTATTTCAAAAAAGGAGATAGGTTCTTCTTCAAAACCCTATCTCAAAATGATTTTGAAAATCCTTATTTAAAAATAATTTCTTCACAAACACACACAAAACACTCAAAACATTTTGAAAAGGTAATTTTCAAAATGTTTTACCTATAAAAGAAGGTTTCTTCCATAAAAATCCATCAAAGGCCATATCAAATGTCTTCCTTACTGGATGGCATTATAAGCCCATTGATAGTACAAAACCCCAAAAGTATTATGTGGTCATTCCTGAATATACCGAGTTTGCAAAATTCAAACACTTCCCATAAGAAGAAAACCCTGAAGAACCTGGATATTCAACCTGCCAAATCCAAAAAATCCTTAATCCATCAAATTATGGACAAGCCCTCATAAAACCAAAACTATTCCCAACCAACTTCAAAACAAAGTATAACCATTGCTTATTTTTCAATTACTGGGATTACCAACAGACATGGTTTAATACTTCTTATCCAAAATGAAAAGAATAGACATTCGTGGCTATTCTATTTCAATATAAAAAATGACTACTCCAAAACACCAAATTGGTTGAAACAATAGTGGCAATACTTCAGATCTGCTCCAGACCTCCTCACTGAACGAGTAAGAGAAGGGTATGAACTATTTAAAACCAACTATGAACCAACAAAAGACGAATCCTGATTCTCTCCTTTGTTTCAATTTCATGTTAAGTTCCTTTTACCATAGGTATTGGCCTAGTATTATGATTTCCATATCCAAAAAGATACCTCTATTGTAATCAGAAAGTTCAAAGTAAAATGGTGGGATGCCTTTAGGAATTCAAAAAATCTCACCAAAGAAACTGTACAAAAATGGTTGAAAAAGAACTAAAAAGGCCTCCAACCAGGCCCAGTTCTTACAAAATCCAATACACTATTCCTAACTCAAAAGTTCTATGCAACAGCAAGGCTAGCCCAAGCTAGAACTGAAAAAGAATACTTTACAATAATGGAACAAATATTGCAATCCAAAATCTCTTTAAAAGGAACTTTGGCCCAAATATCACAAGCCCAAAACTCATCTGGAGATGAAGACTCAACAGACTTTCTCCAAGACAACGATGATAACTGCTTCGGGATATTCTCTCCATTAAAATAACAAAACTTCTTTCAAAGAAGCCATCATCACAAAAAGTAAAAATGCTTAGATGGAAAGCAGATTCTCCATCAACTCAAAATCTCCTTTTGATAAAGTGGATTCTACTTGTCTGCCACTACATCAGAAAAAGACGAAAAAGCCATGATGGCTCCCACTCAAGAGAAGCTCCTCAACTATTTATAAAAAGAGGCATCCAAGAGTAAGGAAGGCATCTAATTTTATCATCCAAATATTAGAGTTCTCTCTTTATATCCCTTAGTGTTCTCTCCTTATGTTTCTCTCTCTAAATTCGTGTACTTTCTCTCTTTATAAAAACAACCCTTGTAAAACATCCTTCATCAGTGCAATAATACTTCTTTCTTCACTACTTAATCTTCCCATCTGAGTGTTTCATATTTCCCACTTATTCCTTGTGTGTCTGTGTGTTCTCACTCTCTCTTGTTCAATCCTATGTGCAACAATCCATACGCCTTACTAATATCAGAGCCTAGGGGAAAAAGTGAGTTGTATTAGGTACTTGTTCTTCATCTGAACTAGTATTTTAGATTTTCCTAAGGTTTTAAACATTTTCTTATTGTTTTTAAGTGTTCTTAAGTGGCTCTAAAGTGGTTTGGGATTTTAGCCGTGTGTTAAAGGTGTTGTATTCCCTGTCTTGCACGTGGGATTGTAGGAAGCAATAATGCAACCATTTTCAGTCTTTCGAAAAAATGAACCCAGTCTTTTGCAGGATAAGTTCCTGTTCATCTTCTTCTACCTTTGAAAGCTTTGTTTTCTTCTCTTCTCTTCGAAAGCTTTGTTCTCTTCTTTTACAGGATGAGTTTTTGTCATTTGTGAAAATATAGCCACTATTTAGCCATATTTATATATGTTTCATTGAAACTCAAATAAATATTAATTTGAAAAGTTGGCGGACAATAAAAGTTTTATTTTTCACTATTTTGAAAAAAAGAAACTTTAAATTCTTGAGTCTATTAATAAACCTTTATTGTTTGTGGTGTCATTTAATTGGTCTCCTCCCCATTAGTTCTTTTAAAAAGTTATAAATTCTTTTTTATGTAATTTTCCTTTTCTGTTCTTTCAAATTCAACCTATACAACCCATAATTAATTACTATATGAATTTATTCTCTATGATGAGGGTTAAAATAATTTGATTATACAACCAAAATATAATCAATTATGAATACTTTTTTTCCTTTTTTATGCATATTGAAAAGTATTTTTTACACGTACTTCAATTTAAATGTAAATAACTTGTCTTAATCAGTTCTAAGAGTTAATACAATGCATACAAACTTACTTTTAATACTATTTAACCATCATAACCCAACTGTAAAACAAAAAATCCATATCATATTAAAAAAGATCAAAAATATAATTTGATTTATGAGGTTAATTAAATTTTATAATTTAATTCATAACCTATTCTAAGTACTAATTAAATTATAATATTTTATTTATATTAATTATAATGATCAAACTTAGTTCATTTGCAAATGTATGTAAAAATATATTTAAGTACTTCAAACTTAAAGAGTTTAAGAATATATGTAAATAAATATTTTAATGAGAAAATTAGTTTTAAAAAATTTGAAAAAAAGGAAAAAAGGAATGGTGGCAATAAGTAACAGAGAAGAAGGAATGAAATGCTGGTAACGAGAGAAAAATGCATAGTTAATCAAATGAGAAGAAAATTAATTATAAATTAAAAAAATAAATAAATAAAATTCTCTGATTTTCCTAACTTACTTCGTGGTTTCAAATGATTGACATGAGATATGTGAGATTTTGGACCAATGTTCTTTCTTTTCTTTGTTATAGCATTGTATTTTACAGAATATAATCCTACAGTGCCTTTAATTTTTGGCAATAACTACGCTAGGAAGCTCCACCTTTATGTCCTTCAACTTATAAAAAAAAAGAAAATATTACAAAATTGTGGAAAATAAACATATAATCATAATTATTATTTATAACTTTTACATCTTTTTTTCATATATAATAATAAATAATTATTATTACATAAAATAAGTTCATATTTAATTTATATAATTTGATAAAACTCATTAAATTAAGAGTTAAAAAGAGAAATGACATAACCCCACTTAATCATATATATCACTTGTTTGTGAATTCTTACCCTTATTACTACTATTTCTACTTGCAAAATCAAAAGTATGCCCAAAAAGAACTTAACTCTTAATTATAAATTATTAGATATCACAATTCATTACCAAAGATTTTTATAGTTTAGGTCAAGTGCATGAGTTGTGGATCAAAAGATGGCCATTATAGTTTAGGTAATTATTAGATATATATAAAAATAATATAATTAAGTAATTATAAAACATTCTTTTATTTTATTTAATATATTTTATACTATATACAAACTATATATATATATATATAATAAAATATTTTATATACAACTTGTCACGGGGTCATTACCCTCTCCCCAAAAGGCTAACCTATTGAGGTATGCAGTGCCTACGTTTATAAGGCCCAAGGATCTCCTTCTCCTTTCCAATGTGGGACTTCGTCACACTCTCCCTCACTGAATCCATCGACGTCCTCGTTGTAGACCGGGGCCCCCCTGCCTACTCCCCCTACTCTCGGGCCTAGAGCGCTTGGCAGCGAACATCGGATTCAGGATGGGCCGGCTCTGATACCACTTGTCATGGAGTCATTACCCTCTCCCTAAAAGGTTAACCTGTTGGGGTGTGCAGCGCCCACATTTATAAGGCTAAAGGATTCCCTTCTCCTTTCCGTAGTAATAAAAGTAAGAATTCACAAACAAGTGCATGAGTTGTGGATCAAATGATGGCTATTATAGTTTAGGTAATTATTAGATATATATAAAAATAATATAATTAAGTAATTATAAAACATTTTTTTATTTTATTTAATATATTTTATACTATATACAAACTATATATATATATATTATAAAATATTTTATATGTAATATAAAAAAATTTTGTGACTATTTACATACATTTAATATTTTTTAGTTTATTAATTAAAATTTAAATTCAAAATTTTTAATCCTAAACATAACTCTAATATTATGTTTGGTAGACAAGTTTTTAAAGGCACAAATACAAATCTTTTTCCTTTGTCTTTCTAAATTATATATTTTTTATAATTTTAATGAGAAGAGGTATAGCACTTCATTTTGACACGAGCTACTAGAAATATACATTTTGTTTAATGCGTAATTAAACTATGGGTGTAAGTATAAGTTGAATGACAAGCAGGTTGTTGAAAAAAAAAATTAAAATTTACTAGTTCAAATTATTTTATTTTTTTATTTTATGTCGTATTTTAAATTGAACATTTTGGACATTTTTTTCTCTTCACATAATCTATCATTATTTAATGACCAACATAAAATTCAAACTAGTAAAATAACGATTTTGCCCTTTCTATATAATATGAATACATACTATAAATTGAACTATTTGATTTATTATGTTTAAAATAAAGTTCTTCTGTACTAATAAGTCAAAATTAGTCTAACAAGGATTTCTTATCATAAAAAAATAGACTTATGGACTATTAATGCATCTTAAATGCTTCTTAATTATTTTCATTTAATTTTCAGAATGATTTTAGGGTCAAAGATGCATTCTAAGCTAAATTTGGTACTGTGATTAATAGTTATCCTTCATTGATATTTTAGGATACATTGTAGAAAAAGTCCACCTTCAAAAGTGTGACAGCTAATCAGCCAACCAGAAACAGCCACATAATCATATAGAGTTGATGACTTAAAAGGGGCTGTTAAAGTTGGTTTCTTTCTCTTGGCATGGCCATATATACAACTGCATGTACACTTGCTTGATTGAAGTGTTTTGAAGCAACAACTTCCACAGGCTACTTGCTATAAAAAGAAGCAAACTTTCGATCCACCCAAAGATGACTTTCATGGAGACCTCACTTGGTATCTACCACCCCTTCTCGAACGAAGATTATGTTTTTAAGTACGTAGGAAGGATTAATTGAATGAGCAAAAAGTAGTAATCTTTAGTCAACTTAAATCTCTTGGGATTGTTGTTGAATGAGAGAAAAGGGGAAACAAGATGATGTTTGCCGACATTGTGAAGTTGAGAATTTTACAATGACAATAATGATACACATAACGTCCTGAGAGATGGTAATAAAATATAATAACTTCCAATGAAGTTATGCATGATCTTCCACCTGGTTCCTTCTCAATCTTCTTTGAGGTTCCTCCTCTTTTCTTCTGAGAAATTGTTCCCTTCTCGGTGCTTTGTTTTGTCAGCCTCACAACTCTTGCAAGCAAAGGACTCTGATATGGAGAGACTATTTTCCACCATCTTCTCTTGTGCCAACACCAAGCAATCTGTATGAAGCAGGCAACCCATGTTCTCCAATGATGGGAATGATAGCAGAATGTATGTCGCAGCTTTTTGCTGTAGAGGTGTCTGAATTGATTGGCAACAAACTTCAGATCTTCACCTCTCAGTTCAAAAGCTTCCACTTCATTTAATGCTCTGACTGTTCTAGTGGAAGAAGGCAAGTTGAGAGAACCTTTTGTATGCAAAGCCCATGCTGATAGCTCCTCTCCACAAAAGTCTCCAGGTTTCAATCTAATTGAGTTGGAGAAACCATTGCGGCCTCCATTTGTGGTGGAACTCTCCAGTCTGCCTTAAATAATAAACAACATTTCTGTTATAGGGTCTCCATGACAAACAATATAGGTACCTTCCATGCTCAAGGAAGATACCAGACGCTTGCATATTATTTCATCAAGCAGCTGATCATCCATCTGTGAGAAAAAGGGAACCTGCAGACAACAAAAGCAAGAGGTTATTATGCCAAAAAGGAAATAAACTAACTTGACTCATTGGCATATATCTCTAAGATGCATCAACATGGAAGACTCTAATTATCCTTTCGGATCATATAATATTCATAAGATATCAAGCAGGGCATCAAGGGTCACTTCATGGGTTCAGCAGAACTATCAAGTTGATTAGTTGGTGAAGCACAACTACTGAGGAACAAGTTGGATTCCTTAGAAGAACAGAGTCACCTCAAGTAGAACTCCAAATGTTTTCCCTAGAACCGACTGTATGAGAGGAAACTTACATGTCGATCAAGGTATAAGCATAGGTGGTGCTGGATATCACACTGAAGGTCAGCAGGCAATCCCTGCGGTATAGGTCCTTCATCCACTCCAGGAGAAGCGAGCCACTTGTATTGAACAAAGCGTGGAACCCGCTGTCTTAATCTTCAGGGAATTGGCGATGCCCCATCCACTCCTCGGTATCCCCTTGTTTTTAGTCTCCATTCCTTGAGTCTGACAGTAAGAGCTTGGAGGTACAAATGCTAAACCATTTAATGTTTGCAGAGAAATTGAAAACCAATAGGCAAAGATGTCTTTAATCCTTGTAAAAGAGAGTCGAGTAATAACAAATAGTTGGACAGAAGATGGTACATCCAGCATAAAGCATTTTCCGGTACCTGCATATTGCCAATCAAATGAGCAAAAAGACCTAAACCCACGATGGAAATGAGTATTGCAAATGATGTCTTCCCCATAAACATGCTGGTTGATAAATTCTGCCCATATGAACTGAAAGTAAGAAAGCAACCTACATGAATTCTTAGTTAACCATAATAGACATTACTGACGACACGCGGCTCAAACAATGGACATTTTCAGTGCAAAATAAAAATGTAGATACTGCATTGAAAGTTTGATGATTCAGATGGTTCAAAATAAATAAATAATAAATAAAAGCATACCTTAGCTGCTGTAAAACCCACCAGAAGCAGGACAAATATTGCTCCACAAAATGAGAAGAGACAACACTTTTCGTCACTGCATTTTCAAATATGCCATATTTCAAAGTGATATCTTCATTGGGATCACAGCTCTTAAAGACCGTGGCACTGTTTGTCCACATTTTGCGATCATCATGGTCAAAAGTATCAGAGTATAGATAACTGAGGATGCATCTGAGAGGCATTTTCCTTTCTACAGTATGATTTCCAGCAAGATATGTACAATTTTATACTAAAATAAAATATAATAGATGTTCATTTTAGATTAAAAAAAAAAAAAAAGAATCATTAGCGTTTTGGGAAATGGGTTTATAACATTACATTCTCTATTTTATTTTTCGTGCACGAGTTGATAGTAGTTGGGACATGTCCAGGATTGATCAAGCTCACCCGGTTGGAGTAACGTCAGTTTCATGGGCCCCATTAACGGTGCATGGCGCCCTTGTTGGTTCTGGTTTGCTTGACCCTGCTCAAAAGCTCTGCTCGGGTTGCTATGACAATATGATGAAAGTTTGGAAATTCTACAATGGGATTAGGAGAATGCACTCCTTCCCAGCTCTTCAAATGCATACTGATTGGGTAAGGGATGTTCCCTCCTGTTGATTCAATTTTCTGCCATGGTTGTGCTGCAATTCATGATAGCATATCCATCAAAATTTCAAATTCATATATAAAGGAATTCTTTAAATCATTAAATGCTATAAGTAAATGACATTACCTCTGAAAATAACCAAACAAATTTGTCCAATGCTTGCCCAACTTATTTTATTTATTTACCCTGCAATAAAGGCCACGACATTAACCTCTGAAAATAACGATTGCAAAGGTATTTATGATCAGATTGCTATAATGAGAAGATGACAGAGACAAAAAAAGGGAAAATAAGAAAAGAATTTCGAACAATTACGGCTACAAGCAATTAGTTTTAATGAAGAACCCACTTCATTCTGCATCGAATTGAAATGAGTCAAATCTTGCTCAGCTAATTCTTTGTGCATGAGATGTAATTGAACTCCAAGAGACTACATTCAATCAAATAATAATTCTTAAGTTTAAAAATACCAAAAAAAATATCAAACTCAATTCTTCTTCCTTCCCGAGGGTGTGCCTGAGGTGAAGAGAAGACAATTACCAAAAAAATAAAAAATAAAAAAACAGAGAGAAAGTGGCAGTGAGTAAATGTGTGGGTGAGAGAGAAAGAGTAATAACATATGTAAATAAATATTTTAATGTGAAAAATAGTTTCAAAAATTTGAAAAAATAAAAATAATATATATATATATAAAATAAAGAAGAAGAAAATTAATTATATTTAATAAAATAAAAATAAAATAAAATAATAAATAAAGTTCTCTCGTTTATCTTACCCTATCTCCTGTGGTCTCAACACTAATAATCATCAAAATGTGACATGAGAGATGTGAGAGATTTTGGACCAATCTTCTCCCGTCTCCTTGTTGTAGCGTTCTTTCATAAGATTGCAGCTTCCTGAAAATCCCAGTGATTGAAGAGTTGTATTTTGCAAAATATAATTTGGCAGTGCCTTCAACCGTGGGCAGTTCCAAATTTCCAAAGAGAGAAGGGATGGCATTATTTGAATTGCAGGAGGAGGCTTTGTAGTGTAATCATAATAATCATCCCACTGTTCCCAATTGGGCATGTCGAAGAATTTGAATGTTGTCAGTTTGGGAAAAGCAACAACAACTGGTAAAGAATAAGATGATGATGATGCCGATATCTCACTTTTACTCTCAGTAATTTGAGTTTCTATTCCTGAAAGCTTAACCCCGACTTTTTTCACACTCCATATGCTCCACAACTTAAGAGTTTCAAGAGACGGCAACTTACCTAATGAAGGCAAGTGCTCACACGATTCACAACTATTTAAACTAAGAGACCTCAGATTCGTTAATGAAATCATCCAACCAGGAAAGGTAGCACCTCTATATCCCTTAATCTCAAGTATTTCCAAGTATGGAGATGGCTCCAAGGCTTCCAGCAGCAATTCTTCATTCCTTGGTGTACACCACCCTTCTCTTTCTCCAAATCCTTCTCCCACTAAAAAACGAAGCTCCAAATCAGTGATGTGCTCTTTTTTCTTGAGCTCTGCTTGCTTAGCCTCGCCCACATGACGATCACGTGCACCCAAACCTCTTATTATAAGGAATCCCCGAAGTTGATTGAGGTTCTTCAGATCGCCAAGAGAAAATGCATCCTCATCATCATCACAGCCAACATCCACCCACTCCAATGTCCTCAGACCAGTTAATTCCGCGATTCCTTTTGGCAACCTACTAGGGCCATATTTATTATGAAGATGCCTCAAGTTAATTAGTTTTCCAATCCCGAAAGGCAACCTCAAATTCCTACACAAAAAAACATCTAAGGTTTGCAAACTATGCAGTTCACATAGTGCTTCATCCAAGTGTTTCAATTCCTCATTCCAAGATAGATCAAGCCACCTCAAATGAACCAATTTACTGATGGAGGAAGGGATCTCTTCAAAATCACAATGTTTGAGGCTCAACGATCTTACATGTGTTGATTCACTGAATAATTTTGATAACTCTTCTGTTGTGAGCCGCAACCCACGGCAGACCGTCAACTTACCACGCCGTAATCCCCAAATCAAAAGGCTGCGTAATTTTTTAGTACCGTCAAAGGACTTGAAGTGTGACCGATTTGTGCAATCTAAACCTAAATGACGCATTTTGCTAGATGGAGATCCAATGATTGACTCCACCTGACCGTTGACCTCCACAGCAACACATTCATCCCGTGCAACAATTTGCGCCAAATCATGCACTATATCATGCATCTTGCAGCTGATGCTACGATCATCATAATCATAGGTAAAATCTTGGAAAAAACAACGCATTACTAAATTTTCAAAATAAATTTCTCCAGTGATCTCTAAGTTGTCACTTTGTCCTTCCTTAAGATAACCTTGAGCCATCCATAATTCTATCAATTCCCTCTTCTTAATCATATAATCTTTTGAAAAGATAGCACAATAAGAGAAACATCGTCTTAATTCTGGAGATAAATCATAATAACTTAACCATAAAGGAGCAATAACATCTTTTTCACCTCCTTCAAATTCCCACATGTCATTATATAGAATACTTTGCCATTGCTCTATAGTTTTTCTAAACTGCAAAACGCCCCCTAGTGTCTTTGCAATAAGGGGTAAACCTCTACATTTTTTTGATATTTCTCTACCAACATTTTCAAAAATTTTACATTCGGTATCACTCCAATTAATAAATGCTATTTTACTTAAAATTGACCAGCATTCTTCTTCGGACAATGTTCTTATATGCAAAATATCATTTTTTGAACAACCCATAACAAATGCAACCTTCTCATTGCGCGTAGTTATCAAAACTTTACTTCCCGGCAAACTAGACCTCAGAGATTGTTTTAATTGATCCCACTTCTTAGAATTTTTTTCCCACACGTCATCTAAAACTAGAAGAAACTTTTTCCCCTTCATAGTTTCCTTTATATTTCCCAACAAGTTTTGCAAGTGCGTGACTTGTGGAGCATGACCTAAAATAGATTCAAGAATTGTCGTTGCAATTTTCATCTCATCAAAAGGATCTGAAACACAAACCCAGATTTTCATATTAAACTGAGTCTCTATGCTGTTATGGTTAAAGGCAAATTGGGCAAGAGTTGTCTTACCAATGCCCCCCATCCCAACTATAGAGAGGACATTGAAGTTTGACTCATCAGCATCCCTAGACTCACTCAACAACTTGTTTACTAATACATTTTTATCCTCCTCCCCACCCGTCTCCTCTGCTTTGTCAATCATAGAGGTAGTCATAAATCGCTCAATTGGTGGGTTTCCCTCTTTTTGAACAACTTGGTAGCGATCTTTCTGCTGGGCAATTCTGTCTAACCTTTCATTCAGCTCTTTTATCTTCCTAGCAATGTCATGACGCAGAACAACTTGTTTACAACAAAAGCAAGAGGACCGTAAGAAGGAGCATACCTTCCTCTCAGCCTCCTTCGGATCCTTTTCATGGCCAGGCTTGCTCTGTGAGCTGAGAATTGCAGCTTCCCAGTCGTCCAATACGTCCTCAATGTCATAAGCTACGTCTTTGAGCTTCTTCAGCCAATTTCTGACAGTGGCCGCCTTCCCTTGCTTTGACTCTGCGTCAGCGAGCACAGCTTGGATGGCTGTGAGATTGCTGGTCAGCTGGTCAACTGCATTTTCAACACCCACTACAAGCCTCACCTCTTGTTCTACCTCACGAGCCATGATGGAGACCAGCTGCTCCACCACCGGAGAAACAAGTGCCTCAGCCATTAAACTCAAGGATTAAAGGAAGTGAAAGCTGAAATAGGGAGGACTAGCTAGTATTTCTGCTTAGGTAGGTTGGTGTCTTGGAGGCTGTATGTGTGTCCTTAAATAGGAAAATGATGGCTGAACAGATTC
This sequence comes from Ceriops tagal, assembly GCA_021533255.1. NCBI lineage: Eukaryota > Viridiplantae > Streptophyta > Magnoliopsida > Malpighiales > Rhizophoraceae > Ceriops > Ceriops tagal. Next base: position 4,928,403 of record CM038611.1, on the reverse strand, counting down.
GTTTTCCAACGAGAAAATCCAAAGAATCAAGAATAGAAAAAGCTGTTTGACGCGTTTTGTTTTAATTTATTTTTAGGTATTTGATCCAACTCAATTTCACATTTAACATAAAAAAATTAAACGGACAATTTTTATTTTTATTTTTATTTTTTTATTAGATTAGCCACTTGAAACTGCATTTGTCTTGTCTTGGTAGGATATAATCAGACTTTCGAGCGGAACATAAATTTGAAAAAAAAAATAGCTTTCTTTTAGTGGCAATGTGCGGGTAAATGTAATGGACAATTCAAAATTATATGGATCTCGGAAATATCTCGGCTACCTATTCTTGTGAGTTATTCGAAAGGCTGAGGAGGAGCTGAAAAGAAAAATTTTTATCTGACAAGGAACGTTTAGTTAAAGCTATTTCTCACGTACACTCCTTTTTTTCTAAATTTTCTTGCTTTTTTCAAAATTTTTTTATATATGATTGATCCTTATAAAGAATTATATAGAATTCTTTAAAATACTCTCTTTCTTTAAAATTTTTTTATCTTACATTATATATTTTTTAAAATTATAATATCTAAATATTTTTTCATAATCTTTTAAATTCTTTTAAGAAGATAAAAAAAAAAACAGGGAGTCTTTTCTCATTTATAATCAATCCACAAAAAATTGTGAATTCTCCCTACCAATAAAAGCCTCTTACCTTCGTCAATTTGAGTGAGTTATTGTGCAAAGATTGTACGGTCACTGAAGCTACATAAGTAGAGGTCGGGACATATTGCTCAAGTCATCTCCACGTATATTATGAGCTTTTTGTTATCCCAAAAGAGCCTCTGCAACGAGCTAGAATTGATTGGTAAATCGTTTCTAGTAAGTAGCTCCGATGAAAGAGTGAAGTTTTGGACGTGGGTAACGATAAACATGCACAACTTGAATTTTTGCTCTGCTGGAAGAAGCATTTGGACCTGCAACTGAGCGTAACATCTCATGTGTGTGCATTACACGGTGAATGTTTTCTGGATTTTCTTCCAGTTTGGCACTAATATCTTACAACAACGATTAACTTGCTCGCATCTTGTTTTCGCCATAGATTCCAACCATTTTTGCAGCAACCTACATCTCCGGTGGTTTTTGCAATTTTGGAAATTACGAAAGAACTATCAGTCTTTCTAAACACCAACGATTATCTTTTTCAATGCAATTATTTTTAATAAGGTTCCAAAACCCTCTCAGGCAGACGGAGCTAATAAGAGACATGATTGCCTTTTTGGCCGTTAAACTTAAAGTTCTATGTCAAAAAACACACCGTGTGCAACGAAAACAATAACATGTACATATAATGCAGAAAATTCTCATGTTTCAAGACAAAATAAAAAATATTTTTTAATATATGAGATCCAGAAATTACGCGACGTCTCTTCCTTTATCTCTGCACCGAGTTTTATTTTAAAAAAAAAAAAAGAATTTTTTTAAACCCTTGATCTGACCCGCTGCTATTTTATTCAAAACAAGTGAAAAACCCTAACCCAATCCACCCTCGGTTCTTGTATAAAGCGAAAGCTTGGTACAGAAACCAAGCTATATTTCACCCGGAAGATAAGTGTGGGAACATACTACGATAAAGTTGTTTAACGCGTAATGATTTAGTTTATTGCTTTGTCATGATATCACGGCATTCAACGTTGAATTTATGATTTATTGATCCATCGTTATAGCTAATCGACGAGAACATTAAAGAAAAGAAACTTTCATGTGCGTTCTTCTTCTTGTTAATTATATCATTTCTTGTCTTCTTAGTTGACCCAACTGCAGTGTTTTTGGACTTGTAATCCTCTTTTCCTATAACATTTAACAAGTTAATCACCGATTCTTACTACGTTGAAAAGGAAAAAAAATGTTTTGACGTTGTAAATATGTGTTTAATTTGTAACAAAATAATGATAAAAAGATTTTTAATCGAGATAAAAAAAATTGAAAAATAATTTTATTTTTGTTGAAATAAATAGCTAAATCTCTATTATTAGAGTAAAGCGATGAAAATACTAAATATTTTATATTTTAACTTTCAATTTTAATGGTTTGATGTTGTAAATATTTGTTTTTTCTATCAAATATCTATACACAAATCAACGTCAATGACGCTGTTGTTGTTCCTTATCGTCACTTCTTTGGGTGAGCTAATATAACATATAAGTTTTACATATAATGCAGTGCAAGACAGATTCATGAAATGTCATGATATTAAATGAAGTAAATTTAAATTTTAATATCACTTGGTATAAGACGAAAGTATAAGAAATGGATAACAAAATGAAAGTCGATTGAATTTTTAATAAAAAATTTTATAATACATCAGAATAACTCTTAAAAAAATAAAATGATTCATAAAATTTTATTATTTATGAGATGTCTCAGTATATTTATAATTAAAATTATTTATTTAATTAAAAAATATTTTAAATTAAATAAAAAAAATTAAAATAAAATTTCAAGAAGTTCATATATTTTTCTTAAGGTTTAACTAAAATTTTTAATTGTTTTAAAATAAATAAATAAATAATAATATAATTTATAAAATAATAAAAAAATCTTTATAACGTCACCTACATCAAAATATGACATAATGGCCAATAATAATACAGTACCGTCACTTTTTAATACCCGCACAACATCTCATAATTGCTGCACAATATTTCAAATTTTAAGAGAAAAAATTATATTTTAATATGTGACACCCACATATTTAGATCGTAATTCTCCCTCTCTCCCTTTCTCTCTCTGCATATCTTTCCCTTATTTATAATTCAAGCCCGCGCACCCAAGTTTTTGTTTTTTTAACTCTTAGCCTCTCCCCCTTATTTCATTCGGAACGAAAAACCAAATTCCACACTCCTGAGTTCCCACACCGAGCAAAGTGTAAGAAGGAGAGGAAAGAGAGTAAATATTAACTTATAATATTTTAATTATATTAGTGGGACAAAGCTGTTTTACGCATATTATTTTCGTTTATTTCTCTTTTAAAGTGTCACGGCATCTAGCATTAAATTTATAACATGTTGATTTATAATAAACAAATATAAATTATTGGATCAATCGAAAATTATCAGTTTAGTATAATTTAACTAGATTAATCTGCTTCTAATTCAATAAAAGGTAGTTACATGTTTTAACCTTTCAAACTTTATATTTTTTTACAATTAATCCAACTAAATTTCACATGTTACTTAAAAGTAATTAAGAAAAAAATATATGTTATTAGAAAAAGATATAACTAACTCAAGATATTTAACATTTCATTCTTTTCTTTTTGAGATATTTAAAATATCACTTCAATTATTTTATTTATCAAAATTATCCACTAACCAGCGAGCTATTGCCAAAATAGCTCAAAAAAATTATAAATTATTGTTACGGTATTTGCAATATAGATTTCGATAAAAATTTTAAGTTAAAACAAAATTATAATTAAAAAATTACAATCGCTTAGGTAGATTGATGTCTCGGAGGCTGTTTGTGTTTACTTAAATAGGAAAATGATGGTTGAGCTTTTCTGACAAGGTACCCGCACCACGGAGCTTTTTTTTTACTTGTAAGATCAACTTTAATCAGGAAGATTTAGAAATGCCCACGGACGTGAACGGCTTCGTTGTCTTAGTATCATGGCCAGCGTCGCCATGATAAGCAGACAAAGTTTCGTGGCCTAACGCAAGAAGGGACTGATTATTTTTAAGAAATTATTCCATGACCTTACAGCTACCCCCAGGGTGGATTATGGATCAGCAACGAAAGTATTTTTTTTTTTTACATGTCATGATGTCCCATACTTCGGACATCATTGACAAATATATATTATTATTATTATTATTATTTAAGTTACAGGCTTTGAGTTGGTCACCTTTTCCCCCTTTTCTTTACCACGTCCAAGTCACGTTATGAATTTGTGTGAAACCTTTGCTTATGCGAACGTCTGTGTAATTAATTATATGGAGACGTCGGAGAACTCGACTAATTTAAAAACCCAGAGAAGATTTTTGGTGGAAGCTTACTGCAGTTACCAAGTCAATTAGGGTCTCAAGTATTAAAGAAGTAGAACTTCTTACCATTGGAAAAACAGTTGATATGTGACAACCTAAGTACAACGAGTCTAGAACTCCTTTGATCATCGTTTCCGAACAGCGGTAGCATTCGTGTCGGTGGGTCCATCGGCCGGCTGACCGACGCAATAGAAACAGGCTGTGTTGGGCGACTGGACTCCAAGCCCATAAAGATAAGAGGTCCCTACTCCACTTTATTCATCGCTCGAGACATCGTTATCAGACGTGTTATCCATGTACACATGCAATAACGCCCTTTGAACGTATATTGGCGCTTGAATGGATCCTTGGGGGCTAACAAAATCATGATCGTACGTGAAAGTCGATTGGGCTCGGGCTTAGAGAGTTCAGTTCTTTACGAGTTAGTTTAATCTAGGTCAGAATTTCTTTCTCGGCCATGTCTGAAATGGGTTAGGCCACGACTCAATTGCTCAAGTATTTTAGTTAAAAAAAAGGACGAAAGCTCTACAACTAGCCACGAATTTCAAGTAGGAAAGCCACTTAAACTTACTCTTTTAAGTGTAGGGTCGAGGAATTATTTCTGCTGCAAGCAAACCATTATATACTTATAATAAGCTTCAAAGGAACATAGTTCGGTGATTCAAATTTAAATATCATAGCAAAGTAATTTTACTTTTACACAAAGACTCGACTTACATCTTTTATACAAGCTCAACTCATCTAATAAAAATTGTACATGCAGAATAAGTTGAATTTAAAATTAAAATTTTGTTATTATTGTTATTGCATATGTCGTGATGTTGCCTGTCTCTATGGGGGTTAAAAGCATATGATTATTAGGTTTAGTAAATTTAAGAATTCTTTCCTTTTTTAATGATCAAACTTTATGAATAAAATTTTGATTAAAAATTAACTTTGATATTGCATATTTTTAAATATCTATAAATTGAAAATATTAAGTTCCAATCTCAATCAAAATTAATTGATACGATAAAAATCTTGATTAATAAAGACCACACTCATATTATAGTCACAATAGTCATTTGATAAAACGAAAATAATGAGTAACAGTTAGTTTATAACTTTTTTCATGTCAGCACCAACAATTTTGTCTATTTTCAAAATGTCTTTTTCCTTCATGGTTAATGTTTGGTATAAAATGTTTTGGCTTTTGGTAAATATATATGTCTTTTACTTCACGACACTTGATTAAACAAGTTAAGTATAAAGAAATGTGATTGCAAAGATTGATTTTTTTTTTTTTTTGTCTTCATTCATTAAACGATCAGATCCACATATTCCAATTGATTTTCACTTTTTCTATCCACTTTTTATATAATAAGCATATAGAAACTAAACATTTGGTACCCCACATTCCATCAGCACTTGGACAAAATTTGATGATGCTTTAAGAATTGACCTAATTGATAGAATGATTAATTGACATGGACAGAGCATCTATATCATGTCTGTCACAAATACATTATTTCATGTCTGTCATGTCCTTGGAGCCCCACGTCAATTGAGCCAGCTCGTCTCGGCTCACAAATACATGCACCAAGTGATGACACAACAAATGTCTCGCTCGTTCTATCTCCTCCGTACCCATGCACCTGACACAGCCTCTGACGACGCCTGAACAAATGAGGTGTGTCATAAATTGCACTTAAACCAGTCCCATCTCATTTAAACCCTAACCTACGATCTTAACTACTCTGTTGCTCCTTTCTGACATAAATTTGAAGGGCTAAGGTAAGCGTCGAGGAGCCGGCATGCGAACTTGTGACCCATCACTAAAAAATGTTAAAAATTTTGGAACCAGACCAGAAGAAAATAATTTCTTACTTCATACTTGATCTTGCGCGTCAAACACTCGTTCCATTTCACTCATTCGAACAAGATTGCGACGGATAGATTTTCCTATTTATATGGGACATTCACATAAGACACACCGGAAAGAGACCCCGGCAAGCAAGCAACCAACCCAATGAATCTTAACTAGAAAACAGAAACACTTTTGATAAATTATGGACTTGTTGGATCCAATTACGATGTGGGTGAGTCCCATTCAATCTTTTTTCTCGTAATTTAAGTATGCAACAAATTCTATAGGGACAAAAGTACATATGTGGATGGACTAGAATGCAAATTAAACAAGATCATTTAGACTCTAGTACCGTAAATGAGAAACTTATTAAAGACTATGCAGCTTTGGAAATATGTGGTCGAAGAGACGTGCCGAACTCCTGGCAAAGTTTGAGGGCTATATTTATTTTGACTCCATTTCCGATCGAGAGAGACAGAGAGAGGATGTATACATTGACTGTGATCCATCATCTGTGTTTTCTGTAAAGAGAGTAGCACTTCTGTTTTTTTTTTTTAATTTATTATTAAATGATGAAGGATCCTTTCATGTAAATTTCAAAGTTACTGACATGACGTCTCACTGCTGTATCTTCTCACTCGAAGCATTGTTGTCAAAGGTTTAATGCGCTTGATGTATCATAAATAGTTGATTTTGTAGTTAGACGTCAATTTTGAATTTTGAGGAAGTTATCTTTATATCAAAAGAGCCATATTTTTTCTTTTCAAAAGCACGATAAAATTTTTTTTATTAAGTAAATAATTCAAAATTTTAATTTCAATCTCTAAGAATACATAATATTTAAAAGCAAAAAAAAAAAAAGAATACAGAATATTCTTTTTTTTTTTTATCTTCATAATAAAGATATCCTCACCAAAGTTATGTGGCAATTAAAATTAAGTCCCTCCTTATATTATTTTAAAGATGCACCCTTAGCCCGTTACTTTTTGACGAATTTATTTATGTATTTATCACACTTATTAAAAATTATACTTAACCAAGTTAATGTGAAAATAAATCAAAAATTAAGTTTTACCCCTGCATGAAATACTTTATACAAAAGTCAAAAATCAATCTTGAGATCCGTCTATGACAAATACAGAAAGATGGTTGTCTGCACTCCATTATTAACATGACAATCATAAATTGCGTAGACCAACCACATTTAGACGTCAACTCAAGATTTGCTTTCTGTTTCTGTCGAATGAAGCAGCGAAGGTGACATTAGCATTCTGTTTCTGTCAACTAAATTTATAATTTGTTTAATGCTTAATTAAAGCATAAGCATAAGTTGAATGACAACAAGGGGCAAGGAGGTTGTACGGAAAAAATACATAAAAAAAAAATCTTTTTAAAATTTATTGGTTCAAAAAAAAAAAAACTTTTTTTTCTTCTACGCAATATTTCATATTTTCTTTTCAAATAATTTATTTGTATTAAATAACTAGTATAAAATTTAAACCGTTAAAGTAATAATTCTGTAATTTTTTCAACCAACTATTTGCCCTTTGTATCCAATATGCATGCATGTTATACATTTAACTATTTGATCTCTTCTATGCAAAAGAAATCGAGAAATAAAGTTTTTCTGTACTTACAACCCAAGGTTAGCCTAACAAGAATTCCTTGTCATGATAAAAATTATCTTATAGACTATTAGTGCATGCTAAATTCTTCTTAATTATTTCCATTTAAGTTTCACAATGATTTTAGGGACACAGGTGCATTATAAGCTAAACTTGGTATTGAGACACATTGCAGAAAAAACCCACCTTCAAAAGACTTACAGCGAATCAGCTGACCAGAAACAGCCACATAATCTGCCTTCAAAAGACTGACAGCTAACCAGCTGACCCACATAATCATGTAAAAGAGAGTGTGAATTGTGAACCGTTGAATTGAAAAAAATGACTTAGCTCTGGTTGATGACTTAAAAGGGATTGTTAAAGTTGGTTTCTTTCTCTTGGCATGGCCATGTATAAAATTGCATGTACGCTTGCTTGATTGAAGTGTTTTCGAGCAGCAACTTCCACAGGCTACTTGCTCCAAAAGGAGTAAAACTTTTGAGCCATCCAAGAATTGACTTTCATGGGGATCTCGCTTGGTATCCACCATCCCTTCTTGATTTTCATTCGCTTGGTTCCTTTCTTATCTGTTTGTTGTGAAGGCCATATCCATTTGCACTTGGTGTGGTCTTCAATGAAGATTACAAAAGAGAATGTTTAGATGTGATATTCACAAGAAGTGCAGAACTTAGCTCCTTAGTATTTTTAAACTTTTTTTTTTTTTTTTTGAAAAGTTTTCGAATATTGATATAGTTCTAATCCTCCTTTTTTTCTTGACTGACGTCAAGAAATTGAATATGACCTGCTCTTTTCTTGACAGCTTGTGTTTTCATTTACTGAAGATTTTCAAGCTCTTTAAATTTCCCATTATCATACTTCATTTGCTAATCTTATTTGCTTTCATTGGACCATGCAGAGGAAATTTCCTGGATGTGTGAGGGGAGAATTGATTTGGGTTCTTCTTGCATGCAAAAGGCCATAATAGATGCTGTAAATCTGCTATTTCTGGTTGTTTTCTATCTGTCTTTGTTTGTAGGCTCTATAGCAAAGCACCAGACCAGGGGAAGCAACAGAAGGGACTGGATTTCTGTGATTGTTTCAATCGGCTGTGCTCTTATTAGCACTGCATATTTTGGTGCTGGGTTATGGGATCTAATAGGCAAAGATGATAAGCACTATTACTTGAGCTGGTTGGTTTATCTTGTTAGAGGACTAGTCTGGATGTCTTTGTCAGTTTCTTTGCTTGTTACGAAATCCAAATGGATTAGAATTCTAGTAACCCTTTGGTGGCTATCTTTTTCTCTATTGGTTTCAGCTCTGAACATTGAAACTTTGGCAATGGCATATGGCATTCAAGTTCTTGATACTTTGTCATGGCTTGTCAACTTTTTGCTCCTAGTTTGTGCTTTTAGAAACTTCAGTCACTTTTTTACTGAACATATACCAGTTGAGAATCTGTCTGAACCCCTATTACCCAAAAAGGATGAAAGGAATCACTCCAGACTAGCCCAGGCAAGTTTCCTTAGCAGATTGACATTTTCTTGGATTGGTCCTTTGCTTGCAAAAGGCTACTCAAAGCCATTAGATATTGAAGACATCCCTTCTTTGATTCCTGAAGATGAAGCCAATATAGCATACCAAAAGTTTTCTTGTGCATGGGATTCTCTTGCAAGAGAAAATAGCTCTAACAACAACAGGAACTTGGTTCTCAGGGCCCTGACAAAGGTTTATTACAAAGAAAACATATTTGTAGCTATATGCGCACTTCTTAGGACAATTGCGGTGGCGGTTCTTCCTCTTCTGCTCTATGCTTTTGTAAATTATTCAAATCTTCCAGAGCAGAATCTCTATCAAAGCCTTTCCATAGTTGGGTGTTTACTTCTTCTAAAGCTTGTTGAATCATTGTCTCAAAGACATTGGTTCTTTGAAGCAAGACAGTCAGGAATGAGAATCAGGTCTGCCTTGATGGTTGCTGTTTACCAAAAGCAGCTCAAGCTTTCGAGTTTGGGAAGAAGGAGGCATTCAACTGGCGAGATTGTTAATTACATTGCAGTTGATGCTTATCGAATGGGAGATTTCCCTTATTGGCTGCATTCAGCATGGGCTCTTACATTGCAACTCTTTCTATCCATTGGCATCCTTTTTCTGGCTGTAGGTCTTGGGGCCCTTACTGGATTAGTCCCACTTTTCTTAGTTGGACTTCTTAACGTGCCATTTGCAAGAATTCTGCAGAAATGTCAATCCCAGTTTATGATCGCTCAAGACGAGCTTTTGAGGTCAACTTCTGAGATCCTAAACAGCATGAAAATCATAAAGCTGCAGTCATGGGAAGAGAAATTTAATAAGTTGATTGATTCCTGCAGAGAGAATGAATTCAAATGGTTGGCTGAAATGCAGTTTAAGAAAGCCTACAGCACTGTCTTGTTTTGGTTGTCTCCGACTGTTGTGTCTTCTGTGATCTTCTGGGGATGTGCACTTTTAAGAAGTGCCCCACTGAATGCTGGCACTATTTTCACGGTTCTCACAACACTCAGGATCATCGGAGAGCCAGTCAAAATGATACCCGAGGCTCTTTCTGTCCTGATCCAAGTAAAAGTATCTTTGGATAGAATCAGTGACTTTTTGCTCGATGATGAGGTCCAAAGTGAAAATACAAGTAGAGACCCATTTGAGGATTCTGATGAAATCGTTGTAATTCAAGAAGCAAAATTCGTCTGGGATCCTGAATTAGTGATGCCAACATTAAGAGGCGTGAACTTGGATATCAAATGGGGGCAAAAGGTTGCTGTTTGTGGACCAGTTGGTGCTGGGAAGTCATCACTTTTATATGCTATATTGGGGGAAATACCCAAAGTCTCAGGAAATGTAAGTTACCAGGAAAAAACTAATCTTCTTTTATTCTTTCACTATGTTGTTGTTTGTCACATGTTTTTCTATGCTTATGAATAGGTTAATGTATTTGGATCCATTGCCTATGTTTCTCAAACTTCCTGGATACAAAGTGGGACCATTCGTGACAACATACTCTATGGAAAGCCAATGGACCAGACAAAATATGAGAAGGTTATAAAAGCCTGTGCTCTGGACAAGGACATCAACAATTTCAAACACGGGGATCTCACAGAAATTGGCCAGAGAGGCCTTAACATGAGTGGTGGACAAAAACAGAGAATTCAGCTTGCTCGAGCTGTCTATAATGATGCTGATATCTATCTTCTTGATGACCCTTTTAGTGCCGTGGATGCACATACTGCTGCAATTCTATTCAATGTAAGGAACAAAAAAGAAAAAACAGAACTTTTACAGTTCTTAAAAACCAGAATTACTCAATCTGAGTGCTATAATTGCAGGACTGTGTAATAAGTGCTCTAGAAAAAAAGACTGTCATACTTGTGACTCACCAAGTGGAGTTCCTCTCATCTGTTGATAAAATTCTGGTAAAATGGCTTGCTTTGTAAACTCTATATATACATATCTCAGTGTGTGTGCACTTAATGTCCATTTTCAGTAGTGTGTTTTCAGTTTTCCAATCAAGTGTAAATTCATTTTGCTTAGGTTATGCAAGAGGGGCAAATCACTCAATCAGGAAAGTATGAAGAACTCTTGATGGCTGGAACTGCATTTCAACAACTTGTGAATGCTCACAAAGATGCAGTAACGTTGTTGGATCCTTTAAGCAATGAAATAGAGGGAGATTCTCAAAGTTTAAGCTCGGTTCAACAAGGGAAATCAAAAGCCTCCTATCCTGCCGAAGAAAATAGTGGAGGAGAGATTTCTGCAAAGGGTGTCCCTGGAGTACAGCTAACAGAAGAAGAAGAGAAGGAGACTGGTGTTGATGTTTTAAAGCCATTCCTGGATTATCTCCAGGTTTCAAGGGGAACACTGCTTTGCTTACTGAGCATACTAGCTCAATGTGGTTTTGTTGCATTTCAGGCTGCTGCAACTTATTGGCTTGCATTTGCAAACCGGATTCCTGAAATCAGTAGTGGCATCTTGATTGGAGTTTATGCCATAGTTTCAACTCTTAGTATTGTCTTTGTCTATTTGAGATCCTTGTTTGCTGCTTATCTAGGATTAAGAGCAGCTGAAGCTTTCTTCTCTGGCTTTACCAAGGCAATCTTCAAAGCTCCCATGATCTTCTTTGACTCTACCCCTGTGGGAAGAATCTTGACTCGAGTAAGAAAATCTCATTTTCGAGAGCACTTGACCATCTTATGCTGTTTTCTGGGAACTAAGTGCGTCTTCCAACCGTATTGATTATGTTTCACATGTAATCCGCAGGTTTCATCAGATCTGAGTGTTTTGGACCTTGACATCCCTTTCTCCTTTGCATATGCAATGGCTGCATTTGTAGAGCTTATAGCAATTATAGGAATTATGGCTTCGGTCACCTGGCAAGTTCTCATTGTAGCCGTAATTTCGATGGTAGCTGCATACTATTTTCAGGTAAAAAAATTTTGGACTAATGTTTTCTTTTCTTCTTCTCCAAGAGAAGAGCTGATCTCATTTCATGTTTTTGTTTACTGAAAAGAACTACTATTTAGCATCTGCGAGGGAACTAATAAGGATCAATGGAACGACCAAAGCTCCTGTCATGAATCATGCAGCTGAGACATCGCTTGGTGTTATCACAATAAGATCATTTAAAATGGTAGATAGGTTCTTCCAGAACTACCTGAAGCTTGTGGACAAGGATGCTATTCTTTTCTTCCATTCTAATGCAGCCCTCGAATGGATGATTATGCGAATAGAGATTCTCATGAACATCACCTTAGGCACTGCAGCTCTTCTCCTTGTGTTACTTCCAAAAGGCTATGTATCTTCAGGTAGAATCTCTTTGAAAAAAAAAAAAATCCACTTGTCCTGCCACGGTGATTTCTACATTGTTATAAAAGTGCACAAACATGAGCTCCACATTTTTGTATGCAGAACTTGTAGGCCTTTCACTGTCCTATGCTTTCTCTCTATCCGGGACTCAGGTTTTCATGACTCGTTGGTACTGCAACTTATCAAACTACATTATATCAGTTGAACGGATCAAGCAGTTCATGCACATACCTCCAGAGCCTCCGGCTATTGTGGAGGACAAGAGACCATCATCATCTTGGCCCTTCAAGGGTGGGGTGGAGCTTCAAGAGCTGAAGGTGAGAATCAAATGGATCTTTTTGACAGAACAAACATTCTGATATTCTGAAAACATTGCTGCTTACAGATTAGGTATCGGCCGAATGCTCCACTAGTTCTCAAGGGAATCAGCTGCACATTCAAGGAAGGAAGCAAGGTAGGAGTTGTGGGGAGGACCGGAAGTGGCAAGACTACGCTAATAAGTGCCTTATTTCGCTTGGTAGAGCCTGAAAGTGGGCAGATCCTCATAGATGGACTCGACATATGCTCCATTGGACTGAAGGATTTGAGGATGAAACTCAGCATCATCCCTCAAGAGCCAACTCTTTTCAGGGGTAGTATCAGAACCAACTTAGACCCTTTGGGCCTTTACTCTGATAATGACGTATGGGAGGTAAGCCAACTGATACCAGTTTCATTTCCAACCAATGTTTCGGATTCTATACTAGCAAATATCAACCTGTAAGTGCATGCCAACTTCGGATATTGTAACTTTTGTAGGCTTTGGAGAAGTGTCAGCTAAAGGAAACTATCAGCAGCCTACCTAATCTGCTAGACTCATCAGGTATAAGAGCATCTCAGTTTCTAATCCATTTCCAAATAATCGAGTTTTGAAGTGCAAGCTGATATTATTGATGTCATCGACTTCAACAGTAAGCGATGAAGGCGAAAATTGGAGTGCCGGGCAGCGCCAACTTTTCTGTCTGGGAAGAGTCCTTTTAAGGAGAAACAGAATCATAGTGCTTGATGAAGCTACTGCCTCCATTGATTCTGCTACTGATGCCATTCTGCAAAGAATTATCAGAGAAGAATTCTCTGAATGCACTGTGATAACTGTAGCTCACAGAGTTCCAACCGTTGTAGACAGTGACATGGTTATGGTCCTCTCTTATGGTGAGCATCCATTTTTTTTCCTTTTTCTCTCTTTCTTCCCCTACTGTGGTAGATGATTTCAGACATTTCAATCTGCCACTGTAGCCATTAGCCAAAGAAATCAGTGCTAGTAAAATGAAAAAAATTCTGCCACACAAGTCCACAGTAAATCTCATTTTACAAAAGAAGTTTTAATCTTATGTTTAATTGGTTGGCTACATTAAATATTTTCTCATCATTTCTCTCTATCTAAACCGTGTTTGATGTGACATGCAATCGTTGTAAATTCTTCTTAGCTAAAAATTTTTGCTTCCTATCCTCCTCTCGTAATCTACTTGAAGTTGATTGTTTTCTTAATTGGAGCATTTCTAGACCAACAGTTGGCCTGCCTAAATGAACAAAAACGTTATTCCTTCAAACTTATCTGCAATCAAAGTTACACCGATCTTGCTACGAATATCATCATTCATTATTCGGTCCTTCCTAGAATGAATCCAAATAATAAATGCCTTTCAAGTGGGATTTTGATATTAAGGTTTGGAATTATTTTTGCAGGGACATTGGTGGAATATGATGAACCTTCAAAGCTCATGGAGACCAACTCCTCCTTCTCCAAACTTGTGGCTGAATACTGGTCTAGTTGCAGTATGAAAGCTCACCAAAATTTTAACAACTACCAATGAAAATGCACAAAAAATAACAACATTAGCACTCCACTCTTTTCCAAGTTTGAACCCATGGTGGATCAACAAAAATATTTCAGTAGACTTTGGCCAATCGATTGTGTGTAATTGTTTTGGAAATCACCAAATAGAATGTATGGGAGATTAACATCTCAACAATGCAAACTCGAAGATTTCGAGCTTGCCTTAAAGAAGACATGTGAATAAATACGTAAATTTCATTTTAAAACTCCACATCCCATGGTTAAGGCTCCAAAATATTCTAGCTTTAACATGAAAAAGGTGGACTTACACAACCTTTACTCTTGTTTCCATATAAAGGTTGTTCTTGCGATTTAAACTTATGACCTCTAAATCATGGTGGAGGATAACTTAATCGATATACCAAAATTTACCCTTCTACAAAGAGGATAAATAATATTCCATAATATGCCAACGACAGTTCTACGTCCTATCAATTAGTTCAATTCGATTCTTAGGAATCAATCCGGTGTTTTTCCATGGTGGAAGATAAGAATATTATTGGCACTGACCCAAGTTATGAAATTGGCTTTCAAATTTGTTCCCCTGGCAAAAGGAGGCAGAGGCATTAAGCTAATTTATTAGGCTAACAAAGTCTTTGAATTCATTATATTAGAATTTTCTTTTATTGTGACCCAATTGGAGCATAAATCTGCCGACACTCAATTGAAAGTTCACTTCTCTAGTTTTCTTTCCTTTTTTTTTTTTTTTAATTAATTAACTTCAACTGAGATCATTGAGATCTTTAGTTAAAGGCAAAGATCACGAGAAATCAACTCTGGTGTATGATATCCTAAAATTGAAATCTCCGTCTCCATATAGAGATCACAGCCAAATTGATCACAAAAGGTAGACTGCTGGCATGGTAATGAGAACAAATTTACTTTTAAACATCCTGATGGGGTGATTGACAGTGGGAAAACTGTACAAGCAGTACAAGACTCAGAGATGGCATGGACGACAGAAGCCACAGCCCCTTTGATGTGACCCCATAGATGATTCCAAGCACTTGCCAGCTTCAGACCACTGCAACCAAACTGGACCATTAAAAAGATTTTTTTTTTTTTTTTGTGGCTTTGTAATTTTGACAGCTCGCAGAACTCCAAATTATTTCCCACGAATCTCATCTGAAGCTCACAGGGCAATAGACAAGTCAAGCTTGACTTTGATGTACTACATTAAAAATCTTATTTTTACAACGAAAAAGAAAAAAAAAAATTCAAACAAACCGTGTTATTAATATGGCGCTCACGGCCCTTAGAAGAATTTGAATATGAGACCGTGTGCTTAATCACAAAATCACTGAGTTCATCTTTACCACTAAGTCAACCATAGAAAGACAACAGGGCAAGTTGAAGCAAAATTACACATGCATTACATTGATAGATTTCATTGCTCGAGTTCTTGACCGGCAGAAAACGTGACAAATTTTTTACTACCCTCTTGTTAACTGAAAATAGAAAGAAAGCCTTGTGATCCTCGACACCAGGCATGGAAATGGGGTGAAAATTAGGTATGTTATTAAAGCTAGCATTTGCATAGAAATTCACTAAATGCTAGCCATTGGCACTTCGCCGCTTGTCATTTGAATCCTAACTACTGACGAACTGAAAGAGCCTTGGGCAAGGTTTCGTGGGCTGCAATTGATATCGTCTCCAGCTTGCAATCAACTGAAAACAACTGGGCTGAGTTGCTATTGCTCTCCACAGAAATTGTACCGATAATTTGCAGCAAAACGCGTTCGAGCTCCTCTCCGTCGGTCCAATCATGAATTTTGGCCTTGATCAGCAAAGGGTTCTTGCTAATTAAGTCCCATACCGGAAAATTCTTCCTTGGCATCATGTAATCTGCCTCTGTAAGCTTCAAGCTGGGGCAATAATCACCACTGCCATCTCCAAGATAAATAATCTTCTTGTTATCCTCCTTAGATATTGAAGCTTGGATTCTTTCAACAATTTGACCCTGTTTTTTCACACAGAGAGTTAGCACCAAATTTAAAGAAGGTTAAAAGAAAAAAAAAATAATAATAACAGCAAAATGGTGCTTTATAATTATTGACATCACCTAATAGACAATCATGCAAATTTTGCAAATGTTCAGTTATTGCGGGACCATACACAAACACAAGTTGGGGACCGCAAGCACTAAGTATTAATTTTATTTGGTACAGTTTCCTTAAAATAAGGAAGCTGAAACAAGCAAGCATGTTCTAAATATTCTGGAACATGGATGCATTTTATGCATTTTACTATTAAGCCTCACAAAGACCAAGAAATCCCTGGAGAAATTTGGAATCTTTTAAGGCAAAATCAAATCCAAGATATCCCTTTTCTAGTTGCTTAAAAGTACCTTGCACATGTTTGGAGGGCAGAGACCACAACCATGGGGAGAGACATTGAAATTATGGTAAGGAAATATCCTCAGCCTGCCTTCTCCGTCAACAAATCCAGGGTTTGTGTTAATTTCGGAGAAGTAATCTCTCAGTCCAAGATGTTTCAGGATTGTCTCTATGAAGAACATGTTTGCATCACTCACAATCCTTAACTCACACCTGAAAAAATCATAATATGAATAAGAAATTTCTTCCTTTGGATTACAAAAAAAAAAAAAAAAAAAACTCAAATGCTGGAAAAAAATAAAAATCACAAGATACCCCAAAGCATGAGCTGATTTAATGGCTGGGACTATCCTGGGATGAACTGGGGTGTGTTTCAAAACCTCCACAATATCCTCAATTGTCTTTCCCCGTGCATGAATTTCCTTCATCATCCTATCCTGAAAAATTCAACACATAAATAAATCAATAAAGAAAACCCCATAAAAACAAAACTAACGTACAAAAATCAAGTGACATTTTTTACATTTTGGTTACACGTGACATGAACAATGAAAACAAGAAAAGAGCAGGACAACCAAAAAAACAAAAAAAACATGCAACAAAAGTACTAACCATGAGAGAGTTCCAAGGCATTGTGGGTAGGAGTTGATTGAACAAGTCTGTGAAACCCAACCCATCAACAACCCAATTATCGCTATCTACATCGATGATTGTCTTGTCAAAGTCGAAAACCACCACAATTCCAGCCATATTTCCAAACCCAGAAACAATTTTCACAATGACACAAGAATAAAGGACTCCTTCTTTTGTAGCTAATAACACCAAGAAAGCTCTACTTCTTGACGAGGGTGTCGACACGCAATTGAGGAGAGTCCTATTTATACTGTAAGATTATTGCGCATGTGGTGATTAATTTAGCAGTCCCAATGGGATTTTTGGATGCCAAAGGAATATTACCTGAAGCGTACTTTTTTTTTGTTACGTTGGGAACAGAACACGAAAGTTCCTCTTTTCAGCTAAATCCGTTACAACTTTCATGCGAAGCTCTCACCGTTGGATTGGATGACTTTTGGGGTTTGATAATCTCGGATCAAAAGTCAAGACGGTCTTGATTATATATATAACCCCAATTCGGTCGGTCCCTCACTGATCAAGTGACTCCGATCAATTCCGACAGAGAAGTAAAATAATCGGACAGTCAAAATGATGTTTCATATTTTGGTCGGATTCTGCAAAAGGATCTTAGCCGTTGGATTTGGGTGACAAATTTGATACGGGTTTGTAGTAGAATTTCGTGGGTGGCAAACAATAAAACATTCACTTGGGTTAGTGGACTCCATGTGGCGGTGGGATGAGTGGCTGGAGGTAAAGAACCTCAGGGTATAAGGAATATTCTTGGGGGGATTATTTTATTTTGGACCAAACCTGGCCAAAACACCCCCAGAGAATATTCCGATTTTTTTTTTATTTTTTGGGGGTTGGGGGGGGGGAGGAATTTTTAAGTGGATTCTCCCACTTAATTCCCACTTTGGCATTTCAATTTTAAAATATTTGAACACCGTTTTAGGTCAAAGCTAATTTCAAAACGTGGCTAGAAATTTGGCATACAGAATTTTATTATGTCTTAGCCTAAAGTCACATGATAAAAATAAAAAAATTTTAAATTTTTAATTCCGAGTGTGTATGGAATATCAGATAACAAGATTATAAAAATAGAGATAGCCATCCAACTTGATAGCTCGGATGCTTGTTCCCATCTTGGACTCAAGTGCATAAAACAAATTTGAATTTCCCATATGAAATAAAACAAATTGATCCTAATTTCAATTGAGTATATATAGGATTCTTCGATATTCAGTTTCCCATATGAAATATTGATACGGGTGGTTGGTATGTAAATTATACATTTCTTTTCTTTTATGACTTAAAATTGATGTATACCTAATGCTGATAGCTTCCCCTTCTCCAGGTGATTTTTCTTGAATGTTTAAAGGCCCTTTTTTCTTTTCTTTTCTTTTCTTTTCTTTTCTTTTCTTTTCTTTTCTTTTTTGTCTATGTGTGTGGCGTATCCAAGCCATTAACAAATTTTAAGCATATTCACGCAATGAAGGTGGCTGCATAACCACTAATTTTGCTTTTTGTGAAGTTAATGCCTTTCTAGATGCTTTTTTCTTCTTCTTCTTCTTTTTATCTTTTAGCTTCTTTTTTTTAAAGCTTTAGAAAAGCGATTTTTTCTCTTATATGTTATATAGTATAATTCTAAATCTTAAGAAAAAAATATTATTTTTATTAAAATAAATGATTTTTTATTAATAAAATTCTAAAAAATTTATTCACTTCAATAAAAATAATATTGTGTGATAAATTTAAAAAATTACAATATTTAATATTATTTTATTACATATGTGAAAATTCAGTTATACAATAGGCTTGATAAAAAGGAATTTGAGGCCATCGTGGCCCCAAAAAAGAGTAAGAATGATGACAATAAGGGACTTGATTCTGCTGAAATCTGAAGACATAACTGGGTTTTTAATTAATAAGAAGCCCCTTTGCCTGGTATGATTTTCTTTTATTAGGGTTTTTTATTTTTTTAATCTCCTTTTCATCTCAATGCATAATGCTAATTGATAGATACTAAGGCATGTCCCCAATAAAGAACACTTTGCTCAATGGCCAGGCAGTTCCCATTATCAAAATTATTTTATTTTCTCAAAAGAAAATATCAGGTGAATATATCATCTGATGCACATAGTTAGATATAATCCGATTATATTCTGATAATAGTATTTACATTATGTAAATAACATTTGATGTCGCAAAATAAATAAAATTATATGCATATAAAATATATTTTTATGCGAAAATTAGTTGACAATAAGTATTATTTTTATAATATTAAATATAAAGTATATTGTATTCATTTATATTTATAAAATAATATTTTATGCGATGGGATTCTTTCTCAAATGACGCTATAACATCACTAAACAGTCGATTGCGACAACCTATCTGATGAATGGTGCCCATCGCCAGAACAGAACATTTACAGTGAACACAGTTGGCCTTCCCACTCACTCAAAATGCTCGTGTTCTGTCAATAGATCGCGTTGCCAAAAAAAAATAAAAATAATAAAAAAACAATGATTCAATTCACTTGTCCATTATTGATTGTTAGTGGCTGTGCACCGAATTGTATACCCTATACAGTACGAGAAGTGATCGCAGAGCAAGCCATTTGAATTGACACGACTCACAGCATATTTTAGAATAATGCCTCTTGGCACACGTCATATCTAGAATGATGAATTTGGACGACCCCCCATTTGCACTCCTCGAATATATCTTGTTTGTTTTGGATGTGTGGGGATTGTCTGGATTCTTTTAATATATATATATATATATATATATATCTTATTTGGAAGTTCGTTCGAAATACATGCATGTGGGTGTGTGTGTGTGGATCACGTTGAGTGCAGCCGCCGGTAGGGGTTTGGACTCTTGCATGGTTTCAACTCCTTTGTTTGCAGTGAAAAATAGTTAGATATAGGTTTAGAAGAAACCATCAGCATCTAAGAAGTATGCCTTCTTTATTAGAAACATTAAATTAAAATATTAATAGACGATTCTAAGCTAAATTCAGCAAAATGGTAACTTAACTCATAATATATATATATATATATATATATATTGAATTAGTGAATTATGTTAAAGCTTTTGTTATTTATATGTGATGGATATTGCAAGGGGTTGGCACCAAAACAGCAATTCGTCGTGGTTGTTGATAATGCATCGTTCTTTACAATGCTTTAAAAGGCACCCAGAAATTGTTGATGATTTATCATTCTTTTAAAAGCTACTGCACTAGTTGGGGAAATAAAAAGGTGGAAGACAAAAAAGGAAACCCTTTTTCTTGTGAGGTTTAGGACCCTCCTCATAATTCAAGGGGTGTCAACCGAACGGGGATTCAACCCCTTGTATGCATTTAATTGTATTATAATTTTTGTTAATTGGCTTTGATCGAGAGTAAAATTAATTACATATCTTAGGTTAATCTAATGGTTCAATTCAAGTTTTGTTACATGTAACATATTGCACATCAAGTTGACATAAACGGGTCTTCTGTTAAATGGTCATGAAAAGTAATGTTAGATTTAAACAAAACAAAAAAAAAAAAAAATGAAGAGTGCAATTCGCCGCTTGTTAATTAGTCATGACAAGCACCCTCACAAAAATCTCTTATAGTTTTGCTATCCTTTTTATAGCTAAATCTTCGATTGCAAATTTTGAATGTTTTAATGCAACACAAGAAGAAGATTATTAAACCACGTTCCTACCTAACTATTTTTCCTTTTTTTTTTCTTTTTTTTTTATACAAAGTGATTTACGGTTCTTGCTTTATTCACACCATCACGTCAAGTTCTACAGATGTTCAATATTCATTGCAAATGCCAGTTGATCATCATCCATCGATTTTCCTTAAAGATATGGTAACGTAATGGGATGGCTGTACAATCAGCCATGTATCGTAGGCAAAATTCACTTTGCCTACATATCTGAGTCACCCAATTGTTGAAATGGTATATCTTATTGCCATATTTATACACGGCATTAGTACCCTACGTGTTTGCCATTGTCTAGTTAATAAATTTTATGTTGAAAGTGATAAAGAGAGAGAGAAATAAATGATTTATAAATAAATTTTCACATGAGATTTATAAGTATTGCCTGACACACACCCTCAAATCAAGGCTCAAGATACAAAATTATCATATAATGATGCTTCTTAATTTCATATGTAGCATTTTTTCCCACCAAAAAAAAAAATCATTCATGTGTGGCAGCTTTGGGCATTTCCTCTTTGGCCCAACAAGAGGAGTTACAAGTTTCACACTTATAAAGCAATGGACAATACATTAAATTTTAAACTTAATAATTTAATTTTTTTTTTTTTAAAAAAAGAAGAAGATTGACTAGATCAAGCCCTTGGGTTGGTCTGTTATCCTACCAATCAATACATCACCATTAATCATGTAAGAGAGACTGCTTGTCTCTTTGGACACTCCCAACCCCCCCCCACCCAAAAAAAAGATGTGGTCCAGTTTCATTTTAAATGGCAATCTGGGTTTATTTTTTGGACTAGGACTGGTCCACTCTTGCATGAATTCAAGTTTACTTCATCTTAATTTGGGGTCAGTTAATAAGAAATGGGCCTAAACCATCTAAACCAATAGAGTTTGCTCAGTTTCATGATCCAATAGCCAAATCCTTTACCATGCTGACAGTCTGACACCTAACACCTAGTAGCCTCTGGTGGTTTGGTTGGTCAGCTTGTTTAATTTGTAAAAACAAGCCTTTTTATAAGAGTGATTTCATGGAGACTTTTGATTTGGATTTTTCATTCTTCCACTCCACACTTTTTACTCAACAGATTTTTCTGTAAATAAAATACTGTATGGACTTTGTTGAAGAATTATATATATATATATATAATCTCTTGCCTCCAATTAAAGGAATGCATCAATCAACCCACAAAAAAAAAAAAAAGGGAATTCAGGAGAAAATGTGCATCAAACTATTAACTAGTTGCCAAATCGCAATTTTAATGGGATACAGCACAAGACTGACCTCTTCTATAGGATCTACCAATAGGTCTTTTGGCAACATTCTGTTAGTATATTGTGTTGTAACCATCATACCCCCTGAAAAGGATTTTCTCTCTCCCTCTCTCTCTGTTTTTTTTTTTCTTTCTTGACATGGACTCCACCCATTCCAAGAAAAGAAAAGAAAAAGATTCCTTATATGTGCGCCCAAATAATAGAATGCTGAGCATCTTTTTAGTAAAATAAAATAATTATTAAAACTTTATCAAGGTTTTTATAGTAAATAATTTATATATTTGAAGATTTATCATGGTCTCTCTTTAAATTTAAGTTAAAGAAGATCACCTAAAAAAAATATCATTATCTCAATTTGTAAATTAATTAAAGCTAAATTATTTTCTAAATAATTCTGAAAACATGGTACAGGCTCTCAACAGTATAATTTTTTATTTATAAAGAATTGATTAAATTACGAATTGTACAATAAAAATAATTTTTTAATTTTATAATATTATATTTTATACAAAATCTCAAAAATAAAATTTCAAATTTTTAGCCACCAAAATATCTTTCTTCCAACGACATCGAATAGAAAATTTCAAGACAAGGCCACTACCTGCTCCCACTTCATATGAACCGAAACAAAAAGGAATATTAATAATTAATAACTTTAAAACTATAAATGAAATTTTTTTTTTATAAAAAAAATATATATATGTGGGGGCTAAAGACAACCCAAGCATTTTGTCACCAAGAATAAAAAAACTAAAAATAAAAAATAAAAATCCCACCCCACGACAACATTTATTAAAAAAAAAAACTTTATCCCTCTCCCCCTGTCACCCTTGGTGTCCCATCAACTCTGGAAAGTCGATGAAAACAGGGGTTGTTGTGGTGTCAGACAAATTGCTTACCACCCAAGTCAAGACAAATTATTTCACTCCGGCCCCTCTGTCTCTTCCCCTCTCTGAAACATTTTCAATCGCATTAGATTTTTCACTGTTTTGGGTATGCACAAAAAGATTCCCCATTCATACATACTCTTAATTCAATTTAGAATACAACCAATTGGACGTGCATGCCACCATGTGAAATTTATTTATTTATTTATTTTTCTGCCATATAGACTTTTCGAAAATGTTTTGTATAAATTACCAATCAAATCTGAATCATATTATTTCATTAAAAAAATAATTCATTACCATACTATTACTATTATTTTTTTTTTTTTGGTTTGATCAAATCATCTTTATCTGAATATAAAGGGTTTTGATGTGACATTTAATTAGTTTAGACATAAATAATATAAATTTATAAATATTTTAATTACGATGATGACCAAATTTAATGAATGACAAGAAAAGAGAGACAAGAGTATTAATAAAAAATTTGTTATTAAATAAAATTTAAGTCTTGGTAACAAAAAAAGAAAAGAGAAAAATCATATATTCAACTTCAATTTAAGTCAAGACATGCACAATTGGTCCAAGGATTAAGTATCTCATCCTGTTGGAAGACTTTTGATACGGGGTAAAAATATTTTTCACTAATTAAATTTTGCAACTTGAAATTTACAATTGCAGCACCGTCGGATCATTTGATTTTTCCACTCTCATGAATCTTTTACGCCAAGAAACCCACGAGAAATCCCTCGGAAAAACACCCTATACTTCTATCTAACAGTTTTAGATTTTATTTTATTTAAAAAAATTGAAATTTATAAAAAATAATTAAAAAATATATTTACTTATGAGTGCTTTAATGAAAAGAAAAGTTAAAAAAAAAACAATTAGACTAAAAAAGCCAAAAGGACAAGCATTTCAATTCAAAACAAAGCATTAAGAAAACATCGTACTGAGACAGTAGCATTAGCATTGCTCTGAATATATATATATATATATATATATATATTATTTTAATTATTTTTTATTTTTTTATAGCAACAACGCAAAACGAAAGACCTCCATTATTTGAGAGACAGGAAAGAAGACAAGTGAAAGTGTGGTTTTGTTTCTTAACCCAAAGAGCAATTTGTTTATATGTCCATGTTCCTCTCTCTAGTTCTCTCTTCTCCTTCTTCTTCTTCTTCTTCTTCTTGTTTCTTTTTTTTTTTTCTCTCTCTCTCTAGTTCTCTCTCTACCAAGTCATTTTAAAGTTTTGAAGATTTATCTTTTGACCCATCAAATAAGGTAAAATTATAAGAGAAGCACATTAAGATCCCAATATTCTCCTTTTTAGAGAGAGAAACAAAAAAAGTTCCTTGTTTTTCCTTAATTTTGTCATTTTATTTTATTTTATTTTATTTTACTTTCATTTCATGTCTCTGTTTTGATAGAGAGAGAGAGAGAGAGAGAGAGAGAGAGAGAAGAGGTAAAAAAAATAAAAGAAAAAGAAAAAAAATAACAACACACAATTGCTCCGTATCAATGACTGAATTGTGAAAAATAAAAGAGAAAAGAAAAGGAAAAAAAAAAACCACTCATTTAACCAAAGAAGGGCAATATTTCGATCGATGGCTCTTCTGGGTATGGTTCGATTCAGCTAAAGATGGGATCTTTCTGAATGGTTCGGGCGTGGCAAGTGGCGTCAAATCTTGGGTCGTTGATTTTTTTTGATCTTTGAAGAATAAAGAAAAAGGAAAGGATAGATTGGGAGAATAAGAACAATGAACGATGGCGATGAGGTCCCTGCAGCTATGGAGGGCCCACCGCAGACTCTGGAGTGGAATTTCTCTCAGGTCTTCGGCGAACGCACCGCCGGCGAGGAAGTACAAGAAGGTAATTTTTTCCACTCGTTCTTCGGGTTGTATTCATTTGGATCCAGTTCATATTTGTTATCTGTTAGCTGGTTATTCGGGTTGTTTCCTGGTCATAGATCCGAAGTGGATCGTCAGTTGGGGAGGAATGGGTGTTTGCGTTTGTGGGTCTATGAATTTTTATCATTTGTTGTTGGGTTTGCATTGATATTTGAAGAAAGTTTAATGATTGATAGAAGACTGAGTGAGTGCTTGGATAAACTGTGTGGAAGTGAGGTTTTTGTCATGTTAGTGGAAAATTTGAGTTGTCCTTTTTATCCAAGGTCTGTGCAATGTGTTTTTAGGGATACAGTTGGAATTGGGGTCATTTGAAGTTGTGAATACTTACAAACTTTGTGGCTACGGTTTTGGATCTTAGTGACTATGCATCCATTGATTAATACTCGTATTTTTCTTGCATTTTCATGGATGATACCCTTAGTCGTAGAAGGTGACCTGTTTTGCATATTATCTGGTATATGCAATGTTGCCGCAGAATAGCTTGTCTAAGCATCACTGAGCATTGCTTCTGTTGGCCATCCTTCTGTTCATCAGTCAAGCATAAAGTATAGAATATAGGAGATTGTGCTTTAGAGACAAATAGAGCTTGGCATTGCAAGTCTTATTCTTTTTCTAAATAGTAATTTACTTTGTCCTCTACGTTTGAGTTAGGCGTGAAGCTAACTTACTCAATCCAATCTGTAACCTGACCATGTGGATTTCAGTCATGCAAACGTGTATCTATGTGTTTGTGCATTCAAAATGGAAATTAAGGTCCACTTGGATGGCCTGTAGACCTAGCCAATGATAAGCCAATATTGTTGGTCCTAAATTTCATATATGCCTATGTCAACTAGCTGTATTTCATCACTATCTCTGATGCCAATTTAGTATTTTTCTGTACCTGAATTATTGTAGGCAACTGATCTGGATGACACTGTATGTTTGAGGATTGGATTCATAGGACTTATTGGATTTCTTTCTAAGTCTCTCTTGATAATAAAAAAGGCTTACAAAGAGTTACATGGTAGATTATGTGCAAGAAATGGCACCTATTTGTCAGGAAATGCTAGGTAGAATTATCAGACTCAGGTGAGAGTTTTAAGAGAAATGGGGAGTAGAAAAAGGTGGCTGGGATTATTTTGTGCAAGTTTCAGACAAACAATCTATATGGAAGAGTTGAGCAGAATAAGACTGACAATAAAGTGATTTCTCTTTTGAGGGTCTTGGGGATGATTTGAGATTTAAATCAGCCTGCCGTAACTTTCAGGATTTTTGTTTGCAGTGGAAGGTTTGAGATTTAAATAGGTGCCCTTGTAGGTAAAAATCCAAGAATTGTGTCAGTGTAGTTGAGATGGAGCAGCAGCTAGAAAAAATAGATCATGCAAAGGTTTTGGAAGCTGACAGCAAGCGTCTGAAAATTTTGAATTTAGGGTAGTTTTTGGTCCAAGTATGTGACAGGTGAGATTTTAGTTCATATTACTTTGATTGCTTTTGGAAGATTCTTACTGAAGGGGTTTGTGAAACAATTTTCGCAATGCCTTTGGTTGGAAAAAGATTATTTCTGATGCTAGAATGGCTTCATGAATGATTTTATTACTAATTCTAGAGAAGAATCTTATGATCTGTACTATAGGTGATATTTGACGTTTTCTTTCTTTCTAAGAAGGATTTTGTTTCAAAATTGTGCATTTGTTGATTTTGTGTGTATTATGTTGTTCCCCTGATGTATTTGCACGTGCTTCATGGTGTCCTTTAGTAATTCAGTTAGCAAGTATAACTGACCTTGGTGGAATCTTGTTCTGGTATTTATTTGCTGTCAATTCATAATGTAGCCAAAAGTCCTGTATCTGTCATTGGAAAATGGTTAACCCATTCATTGCTGGTTTTCTGATATATATTTCACTCAATACACTGCATGCTCCATGTACTGGTGGATATTTTTCCATTTTCTTGTATCTGGTTCTTCTTTTTCATCATCTTTTACTACTTCCTTTCTCATTGCCACAGTTGTTGGTAATTCTGTCGGTGTGAGACTCCAAATGGCACAAGTAGAACCATGTTTGATACTTAAAAGGTTTCGTATGTGTCTGCCTATCCAATCTAGTGTTCTTAAAGTAAACATGCAGGAGTCATTTTCAGATACGGTAGTAGTTTCCATTATTAGCTCTACTCCTTCCTTCTTTAAACCTTTCTATGTTGAAAGAGAGCAAAAACAAAGAAAAGTTACCTTATGTAATGTACATATTTGGACAAATTTTAGCTAGATTTATATATTTCCTTTCCTTTATGAATCTCAATTTATTGTTTTGTGTGATGATTATGACACAATCTTTTTGGCTTGTTTTGTGTGTCCTTTTTGCAGTTGATATTATTTCGGCCATTGAATTTGATGAAACTGGTGATCATCTTGCTACTGGTGACCGTGGCGGCCGAGTGGTTCTCTTTGAGAGGACAGATACAAAGGATGTATGTCCCTCTTTTATGCAGAATTCATTTGTAACATTCAGATTCTGTGTTGATATGTTTTTTCTTCTATTGCTCTTTTAACCAATTCAGTGTGTTGCAAGTCTCAATGAAGCTTTTTTTTTTCCTTTTCTACTCTGTAGCATGGTGGATCTAGAAGGGATATGGAGAGAGTGGATTACTCAGTCAATAGACATCCCGAGTTTCGTTATAAAACAGAGTTTCAGAGTCACGAACCTGAGGTATCTTTTTCCACCATTAGAGCACATGCAATTTCAGATATATTGAATTTTTCTGGCTGCATTGTCAGCATTTAACCCATGTCCCCATTTATTTGTATCAGTTTGACTATCTCAAGAGTTTGGAAATAGAGGAGAAAATCAGCAAGATCAGATGGTGCCAAACAGCCAGCAGAGCTCTTTTTCTTTTATCTACTAATGATAAAACCATTAAGTTTTGGAAGGTAAGAAAGGACTATTTCCCTCAAGTATCTTCTCCTATCTTTTGTGGTGTGAGATGATAAATCTCTGTTATCTCTATATTTTAGTTCAAGTTCACGAATTTCTGGTTGGCTACCTGGCCAGTGTATATGCACTAGTATGCTGATATCCGGTCAATGTGTTCTATTGTTTACTTGGTGACCTATTTCCAGCCTTCGTTATTTTAGATTGGTGATTACTAAAGCAAGATTCTTGGGGAATGTTTTGTGTTAGATGCAAAGCACAAATATCCCATATGGCATGTGGTTGTGCTTGGTGGGAGAAAATTGCTGGGGCAACTAGTTAGACTATAGTTGGCCCAAGGATTGGACCACCCATGAGGGGGGGCTGAATTTTGGGTTAAATATCCTTTGCATGAAACCTTGGGGCTATCAATGGCCTATACAAATGCATACTGAATTTTTGTAGCCTGCATAAATGAATTCTTTGTGTTATTCCTGTCTTTTTGTCTTGGCTTATAACTGCATTATGATGCATTAGGATCCTGCAGCGTAAGATGTTATATGTCAAAAATTTTTTCCTGGCTACTGTTCCAAATTTTTTTATTCAATCTTTGGTCTACATATCACTGTATCTACAGGCCCTTATTTCTTTTGCTTCTGTCTTGGAATTGCACAGGTCCAAGAAAAGAAGATTAAGAAAATTTCTGACATGAATGTGGACTCTTCAAAGGGACTAGGAAATGGTAGTGTTGGTAGTTCAAGCTACTCAAATAGCAGTAAACCATGTCTTGCAAATGGAGGATGCCTTGACAGGCCATCCAGTTTACTGAGCAATGACTTTGCATTCCCGCCTGGTGGCATTCCATCACTCCGTTTACCTGTGGTAGTTGTACTTAACTTATTTTATCATGTTTCTTGCATTCATAAGGTCTTTGCAGATGTCTCTATTTATAATATTTCACTGTGATTATACTCAAATAATGCAGGGCACATCCTTTTCAGGACTGCACATCTCCATTGTACAATGCTTTGATTTGTTACCTGTTTCTTATAGTTGCTTCATGTGATTTGTTTTAATGACTAAATGCATGGCAAAAAAACACTAGCTAATATTTTGGTGTGATGCAAAGGAATTGGGACCGATGTAATTGAGGTAGTTTGTATATTGGATTGTTAAAGAAGTGTGCTTCTTCTCTGTTCCTGCTCCTTTTTACCAGATGACCAATGTTCCTTGCAATGGGTTGCGGTTGTGGCAATAGTGGTGGCTGTCAAATGATATCTCTTTCTGGACAACATTTAGTATTCATGATTGCTTGGATGACCTTGTCTGGACCTAACTCCTATTTTACTTGACACCTAGGTGACTAGCAATGAGACCAGTCTGGTGGCCCGATGCCGAAGGGTATATGCTCATGCTCATGATTATCATGTCAATTCAATTTCTATCAACAGGTGGTTCTATTCCTCTTGAGGTTTATTAATTCTGTTTTTTAGCATTGCTTGCATTTATTGCATATGCCATGTAGTTATTATTATTATTATTATTATCATTATTTTTGTGATTTTGGGGGAAAGGATTTGATATTTTGCCTACATGCATACAGTTCAGATTTTCCTTTTTTCCATCTTTTCCCACTGCCTGTGCATCTGTCACTCTTGGTGGTATAAACTTGTTGCTACATTCTCAAACTCTTTGCTTAGAGAAAAATCAACAACACATATATAGTGACCTGGTGCTTATATCATGTGGGTGATACTTCATCATCTTCTCTCCGATTCATAGCTGTAGATGGTTGGATCTATGTGCATTTTCACTGCAGATCCCCTACTTTTGTAAAATTATAAATGTCTGGGCACAACATCAAGAATTCAAGAATATCTTCTTATCTGTTTTGTATTTCACAAATTGATGAGTGGATTATTGTGGGTCTTTTGAGCCATATATATCTTAGCAGAGCAGGATGCAGAAAAAGGAATCCATGTACCCAGTTTGGCACAAGGCTTAGTTTCTGTTTTATCATGTTCATTGGATACTTTTAAGGAATAAACTTGTGATCTTAGTAGCACATAAACTTGTAGCTTTTTGACATGGTTTTATGAAATTTCACTGCTCACATCTCTCCTCCTTCATTCTAGTGATGGTGAAACCTTTATATCAGCTGATGACCTCCGCATAAATCTTTGGAACTTGGAAATTAGCAACCAGAGTTTTAATATTGTTGATGTGAAACCTGCAAATATGGAGGACCTAACTGGTAAGCCTTTGAAACTTTTGTCTTCATGGACCATATTGGAACTTTGTATAATGCTGATCCACATACTCATGTCTAATTTTGTTGAAAACTAGCACGTTATTGGAATTTTCCTTCGCTATCAGTTCTCTGCATGTGCGTTACGCCATTTGGGCTCTTTATGGAAGTAGCTGCCTGGTCCAGCTTTGTTTAGGCACATGGTGGATCAATTGTTCTTGCTGTGCATATCATAAATGTTTTTGTATCACTGATGGATCCTCCATTTGAATATTGTTATGTTTCTTGGATGAGCAATTGTTGACTTTTAGTGGTTTGGTTCATTTACTAAACTTCTCTTTAACTACTATTTGATTGAGCTTTTAGCCTTTGTTCAATTTTCCTTGCAGAGGTTATAACATCAGCAGAGTTCCACCCAAGCCACTGTAACATGTTAGCATATAGCAGTTCAAAAGGCTCAATCCGACTCATTGATCTGCGGCAATCAGCTTTATGTGACTCCCATGCAAAATTGTGAGTTTATTCCACTGATTTGGCCCTATTATGACCTTGCATATGCCTATTCTAAGTTTGTGCAACACCAACCAGCTTTATTACTATAATTTCTATTAGCTTCGTTGGGTTGGTGGGGAGTGGGAAGATAGAGAAAGGATTCTGCTAGAATTGGGAAAAGAGTAAGGCGGAGTTTCCTGTTTGGAGGACAATGCATTTAGGGTAGGGTGTCAGCAGGCATTATTTATGAGGTCATTTACTTAGCATAATATGGACTTGCATTAATATCTATTATGTGCAGGTTTGAGGAACAGGAGGCGCCTGGATCTAGATCCTTTTTCACAGAGATAATTGCCTCAATCTCAGATATTAAATTTTCAAAGGACGGGAGACATATACTTAGCCGCGATTATATGACTCTCAAGGTCTGTGCATTTATGTACATGCTACTTATTTGTGCTCCATGGCATTCGTAGGATCAATGTTTCTGCCCACATTGTGTCTTGGAAGCGTGCTATGTTTTCCACACTGCACCTTATTTTGAGTGCATCAATGATGTAAAGCTCTATGTTTTTTCTTACCTACACCTGTTTTTGGTTTTTAGTTATGGGACATCAACATGGATTCAGGTCCGGTTGCAACATTCCAGGTTCATGAACATTTGAGATCTAAGGTTAGATCCTTTGCCCACGATCAGTCTGTAACATAATAAGTATTGGTGTTATGCAGCTCCCGTACTGATTGTACCATCTATTGAATGTATCCAGTTGTGTGATTTATATGAGAATGATTCGATCTTTGATAAATTTGATTGTTGCTTAAGTGGTGATGGATTGCGAGTAGCCACAGGATCTTATAGGTACGTGCTTGTATGCCCGTGTCTCTGGGAGGATATTAGTGGTGTTGAGACCCTTTTGTATGCAATTTAACATTTTCTTTCCATTTAACCTCAGCAATCTCTTCCGTGTTTTTGGTTGTACAACTGGAAGTACTGAGGCAACAACTCTGGAAGCCAGTAAAAATCCAATGAGGTATTTTGTTCATTGAATGACAGTTTAGCTGACTAACAATAATGACCAACTCAACATCTTTGTGAATGTAACCTGCAGGAGGCAAGTTCAGACCCCTTCAAGGACTTCCAGATCCCTTAGCAGCATAACACGTGTTGTAAGACGGGGTCAGTGCCTTATCTTGTCTAACTCCCTCTTGCATCCCCCTCCCCCAGAAAGAAAACCAACCCTTTTTCTTGATCATGTAATATTTTAACTAAGATAACTAGGGAATTGCTTACAGGAGCGGAAAGCCCTGGAGTTGATGCCAATGGAAGTTCGTTTGATTTCACTACAAAGTTGCTGCATCTAGCATGGCACCCTACGGAAAACTCAATTGCCTGTGCTGCTGCAAACAGCATGTACATGTATTCTGCATGAAGTTGGTCCAAGAAGAAATGTATTGCTTGGTTGACCTTTTTGGGTTGCTGTTGGAGAAGATTGCTTTTCCATTCCCACCAAATCTACCAGTGGTGGCTACGTCGATTCACATTTCAAGTCAGATTCTATGTAAAGCCAGATTGCTGGAAATCACTATCACGAGAGATCAACGGAGAAACCAACGTGCAATGTATCGTTCCTGGGCAGGGAGCTAGATTCTCATTTTCTCCCGCCTAACCCCACAAATTCCTTTCTTTTTACCTCCTTTTTCCTATAATCTTCTAAATTAGAAGATGCAGTTATGTTCTAAATTGTGTTGGGTTGAAGTCTAAAAAGAAAATGTGATTGTAGCTCTTCTACAACATAAAGAACTAAAAGGATGTTCAAATATTTGCCACTAGGTCTAAGGTAAAATGTTTAGTCTTTTTTGGTTTTTTTTTTTTTTCCTCTACAAAATCTCTGTGGGAAAGAGCTGTTGAGAACTTGCAAGTGCATTTTTTAATTGATTCTTTGTCATGTATGAAACTTCATCCATTAGTCCTAAGATAGATTTTATAGATTTTCTTATGAGCATATTTAGTTTTTGGGTCACTGATTCTATGTTGGTAGCGTTGAGCTTTACCCACCAAGTAGACAACCCTTAGTGACCTAGTTGTGGGGAAGGATGTTTGACCTTTTGGGCCACTTGGTTTTATTTTCTGTTGTAGTTGTTGGTTCTTTCTTTTATTCTTTGACTTGAAAGATCAAATAAATTATTGCATTGAATTGTTGTAATCGTTTCCAGACAATGTTGTCTAAATCAGTTTTCTTTCTTTCTTTTTTTTTATTTAATGTTTAATTGGCAACTAGAAGTCAAGTAAATTTTGGAAATGATAATAAATCTTTGTAGTTCGAGTTCTTACCCAAGAAGATTACAAAAAAAAAAAAAAAAAAGAAAAATCCTAGTAAACGTTATGACGTGGGAGATTGGGTGAGCTGCCACTTGTTTACATACGAGGCACTGTTCAGCAACCGGTGTGGAACGTGGATTCCATCACTTTAAAAATGGACGGTCATCTATTAGGCATTATGAAGTTATGACAATGGCTATTGGTAGTAGTTTTGGTGTAAAAAAAAAGTACCATAATAATTATAAAAAAGACACATTATTATTATTATTATTATTATTAACATGATTATTATTATGATAACAATAATAGTGATAATCGCCTGCTATTAAGGGTTCAGGTTAGTCTCCCCCCAACAACAAAGAAAAGAGAGAGAGAGAGAGAAAAAGGTTCAGGTTAACAACACACTCTCTCTTGCTGTCTCTGAAATTTCCCCCATTTCTCACCATAAAATTTAGAGCAAAGTAATCAAAGGTAAAGGGAATTATTTTTCTCACTGCCAATTGGTCCATTTTAAAGCTTTTCCTTTTATGATTTGTTTGTGTCCTGCAAAATGAAGGAGGAGCCTTGGTATAAATAAAGTTACATATAATTTGTTTGAGCATAAAAGAATAATTTTTTTTAATTTATCTTTTTATGTAAAAACAAAGATAAAATTGTATACATATAATTGAGATACTTAGCATTCTATATATCCAACAAGTAAAAGGTGTTGCACGGAGAATTATCAAGAACAATGATCCGGTGCTTTTGCAGGTCTCTGGTTTGCAAGATTTTTTTTTTTTTTTTGTAATTTAGCTGAATTCCTAATAGTAAAAATCTTAGGCAGTAAAACATTTTCTTCTTGCTGGCTCGGTAACCAGACAGAACCATCTGAGATTTTACTGTCGAATTAATTAACTTTTTTTGGTATTTCTAATGTTTGATCTACTTATTGTTTGTTTTTAGCCAATCCCCATGTCACATGGTAACTGACCTGTGTTGCCTATCTAATTTGCTTTCAGTTTCTATCTGTATAGATTCATGTTTTGGAGTTTTGATGAGAGAGATCATCTTGGGTATTGCATTGTTGTATTTTTTATCTATGAAAAAAAAAAAAAAAAAGAGAACTGGTCGGTTTACTTCCCTTCAGATGGAACTGGTTTACATTGTTTTAGGTCTAATTAAGGTAAAAGATATAACCCATTATTTGAAGACTTCTGCTTGTTAACAACTACTGCAGCTTTTCTCTAGTTAGTGTTTGAAATTTTAGATAGGAAGGATGGGTTGTTTTCGTTTCTATTCAGAATTGACATGTATTCATATGGTTAGAAAGATCACAAGTTGCCTTTTTTCCTTTCCTCATTTCCATTCTCTCCATACAATTTTTCATTTGATTTGATAATGGAGGTATTATAATTGAGGGCCTGGCTATTTTTTCAGCATATATTAATCTCTTTGTTCTCATATATCAATGACTTTGCAAGTATGATGCCTAATAATTAACGGTGATGAGATTTGAATTTGAGATGTGCGTATGACTCACATATCTAAGTCTAATCTTTTACCATTCGAGTCACCCTTTGGGGGCTCAACGATTTGTAACTCCATTTAAAGTCAAGACAATTAATAAGCTGGATCTTTTCTATAACAATGATATGTGCAATTTCACCTCTTTGCAGTTTCTTAACTATTGAGAACATGACATCAAGGCTACCCATTTTGCAAGCTAAGGCAGCTCAAGCCATATCCATGGCTGCAAAACTGCCTGTATGGCAGCCAAAGACAGTGAGTCAAGCTTCAAAATCTGTGGCCAAGCGTGCATGTGATTACTACAAGGAATTATTGGAGAAAAACCAGCAATATGTCCAGGACCCGCCAACTGTGGATAGATGTCAAGAACTAGCTAATCAATTGTTTTACACTCGTCTTGCCAGGTTTCTCTTTAGAATTCTCTGTCTACTTCAATCTGAACAAGCAATTTGATGGCTCTATTGGATAGCTTATTTATTATCAGCTTAACCAGTCTTTAATCCTGCTGTCTTTGTCTGGTACATTTTTCTCATCTAGTTCCATCCTTTGCTGATTTAATTCTTCAAATTGTTTCTAGCTTTAAACCAAATTTATCATGTTTTATCATGAAAATACTGATTGTTGATCAAGTCAAGTTCAGGGCTTACCCATAATCTTGCTATGCCATGATTCGGTTATTGCAACCTAATTTTGCCTATTTGCATTTAATAAGCTTAGCTACAGTTAACATTTTGAAGAGCAAGTTCTACTGTAATGATAAAGTTACAGTTTGAGTTGTGGTAATAGCCTGTCTATGAAAAAAACCAAGGCTGTGTATGCCTAACTCTACCCCAGACCCTGCAACGAGGGAGCTTCATGCATGCAGTGGAACGTCCTTCGTATTCAACATTCTAGTGGAGTTTCAGTTTTGACAACGAAAAATGCTTTGCTTACTCAGACCCGGTTACTCTCATTGTGCATTGCATAAATAATCAAATCTATAATTGTGCACATGGACACCGTCTTTAAAAGTAGCATGCATACTTGCCAAGTTGTTGGGATCATGTTCTATTGCATTTTATGACCATTTGGGACCACAGATCAACTAATAGGTTGTCTATCTTTAGTTCTTTACTCATATCAGTCAATTATCCAACTTTGGTTGCTGCTCAATGTTACAGTGTTCCCAACCGCTACGAATCATTATGGAAGGAACTTGACGGTCTTGTGGCCTTAATCAAGAGCAAGCCAGAGATTAAGATAGAGAAGGCTGGAATTGCTGCTCTTTTTGGTCTGGAGTGCTTTGCCTGGTTTTGTGGTGGTGAAATTATTGGCAGAGGATTCACACTTACAGGTTACTATGTCTAATTGCAAACTGCTTTCAATTATTGCACTGTTCAGCATCCAAAAATAATAGTGGTCAGCCCCGGAGAGATCAGTTTGGATGTACTTGAAATTTTGTCCATTGTTCAATAAGGCTGAAAGGCTCACTGATTTTGAAGCTGTTGCACGGTATGTGACTGGTTTCAAATGTTCATTTTTGTCTTTCAAGGAACTCAATCTGATTCTGATTCATGCATTTCCATTTACTGCTAGATTTTTTTTTTTTTTTTTGTATATCTTACTGAAGCATTCATATCTATTTGATGCTTATGTATATGTTCTGCAAACATCAACTCACATGACAGATAGTAGTAGTGTACAATAATCCCACTCTAGATTATATACCTGGATGCAAGGATAAAATAATAACGAAATTGCTTAAAAGATTCACTTCACAAGGGTATGGCCTGTTGTATGCTGGACGCTCCTTTCTATGAGTTTAGGAGCGACAACAATGAACAAAAAGTCCAACACAGGGCGAGTTTGGACCCAAAGATATGGTGAGGTTAAAACTTGAAAGGGGTGTAAAAAAAATAGCAAAAAGGAGAAGAATCCTGAGCCAATCACAGCTAGTAGCCATTGATGAGCAACGTTCACATGTGTCACAATCTGTCCCTGCTGCCTTGTCTGAGGGCCACTGGACATTGTACAACCTGACATATATTCTAAAGTGCATAAAACAAAGCGGAACTGTTGAGATTGTTCAGCATTTTTTATTTGAGTTGAATTTCAAACCTATAAATTCATATGCCACATTTTCTCTGATGGTTAGGACGTCTCAATGCACGAAACTGTCGCATCACGAAAGTTTACACAAATGGTCTTATGTGCATAGGCCTTAGGCTCTATTTTTCTTTTATGTACATTCTTTTGGCAATTCTTTGCCATTTGTCAATACATATTTTATGATGCATAGATGATCCCTTGCCTGTATCAAATGAGTGTACATTGAATCGTTTAACCTTTTTATTACCAGTCACCAACTGATTTTCAAAAGAAAACCATTATAGATGCAAAATTTCAGACACACAAATAAAAATAAAATAATTTTATGTTAGGTACAAAATACTTTATATAATATGTACGAGATTTATAATAAATTTTGTTGTTTTATCGTAATTATCTTACATATTGTATAACATATTATTTGTATAGTACAAAATAATGTATATATAATATAAAATCTGTTTACATTTATTTACATCCATCAAAATTTGAGATCGTAAAAGATTTTCCTTTCAAAGAAACGAAAATAGCTGCCTGCTAGCTCGGGTAGGGGTTGGGAATACGGAGCTGTTGAAGCCATGATCAAGGGTTGAAATTGTATCCTACAACGTGACAGAAGGAGAACAAAAGGGGCAGCTCGCAGCTCATGCCAATGGAGGCCAAGATCAACGTCAACCATCAACATGAATCTAATCAAGCCAGCATCGTTCTTTTTCTGACTTCCATAAGTATGGGGACCCTCCCCAGAAAACCCAGTTGGAAGAATTTTGGCCCCTGGAATTGAACATTTTAGATGCCTGAAACATAAAATAATAAAAAAAAAAAAGTGCATCTGATGCTACAAAAATAATGCACTTCAATAAAGTGGAATAAAAGAAGCATCAAGTAGTCCACCAATTTACATTTGTGAATCATTTTGATTCCTCAAGAATGGACAGAAAAATGAAATCTCGGTAATCCCATATAACTAAGATGGTATAATCATGAGACTAAGTTTACCAATTTTGGCTTCAACTCCTGCCAAGTGCACCCTACTGAAAAAAAAAAAAAAAGAAGAAAAAAATCGAATAAATGCAATCAATCCGGAAATGGTTAGAGGTAAAGTTTTGTTTAAAACGAACCGGAACCTGGTTTAGAAAAGGGTTTGATTCCCTAAACCGTCCGATTGCACTGTTCATGTTAATTTGGGTTCAATAAATTGTTTTTTTGATCTAACCATGATATTTTGGTCCGATACTTAAAAACCTTGATTGGAGTTGATGCGCTTCACAGATTGAAAGAGTGGGGCAAGCATGGGGCATGGCGTCTGAACCGTGCTGCACGCTTGCAGGACACAGGCATGACATTTTTGTTTCAGGGGTCTCTCGACTCACTTCACCATCCATTATCACCATCACCACCATTCTCAGCCTCCCCACATTCGTCTTCGACAACTCATGCGATCCACTTTGGCACCACCATGATCTATATTGTACGTTTTTTACCCCCACAGCCCATCTTTGCACTCTCGTGCCCCACTTGCTGCTGAAGCACCATCCTTTGCTTAAGGCACTGTGCTTCCATTGTTGAATCCACACGACTACACAATATGATGAACTTCTGTGCACTTGTTCGGATATTCAGTGATTTGGAGAGGGAAATGTTACTTGTCACTTCGCTTGATTTAGAAATGGGAGCCATTATGTGACAAATAGTTTTGTAGATATAAATTGATTCAAAAAAAAAAAACATATATATGCACAATATTTTATATTATACAAAAAAATATATTTTTTATACAACATAAAGAGATTCTACATGAATATCTAATATATGCATATAGTATAAAATTTTCTTCTTCTTTTTATAATTTTTTTCAATTAAAACTTATACTTTTTTGAGTTATCAAATAAGGCATATATTTTTTATTTTAGTTTTATTAAAGGTTTTCTTTTTTTTTTTTGGACAAAAAGAAAGGTTGACTACTAAATTCGTACATTAACTTAACGATATACTGTTTTTAATAATATATATATATATATATATATATCAAAACGTGAGTGTATTTGTAAAAGCCCTCCTCTCTCCAATGTAGAAAGCCAAATTAAGCTAACCCTAGTTCTTCCTAATTTGGTTTAACGGTCAACCTTTCTTTTAGTCCAAAAAAAAAAATAAAAATGTTCTTAATCAAATCAAAAGAAAAGGTGCAGACCTTATTTAACAACTCAAAAAGAGTACGCCCTTCAGGAGGTTTATCCAATAACAATGCCAAAACTTCTCAATTTATTTGCCCCCAAAACTCTACAACCAAATCAGGACAATCTAACAAAATGTTACAAAGACAGAACTAAAAGGGGCCCACAGCATCCAACACAAAATACACACAGCTCCCTCACACTGTTCAGTGGATTTGGGTGTCACCATAGCAGTCGAGCATTACTGCCAGGTCCACTCATGGGGGTCTGCCACGTGTCACGGGAATTTGCACATTGGTGACGGCAACCAAACGCCTTTGATCATACGCATTCTTCATCGCGCGATTTCAGCACGCGGACGGTGCTGAGATGATCACTGGGGAAAATTGGACGGTGAGAGTGTTGCTCCTGGAATCTCGATGATGCCCTCAACTTGTTGCCTTCGCTTTGTTGCTACGCAGGCATTTTGGTGGGCTTTGGTCCCCTGGATTGGCTTTTAACTAAACGCACTGGCCTAATGGGTCACATTAGATGAGTAATTAATTGCTAATTAGTGGCAACCAAGACTTGGCTAAGCTGGTTATGTCTTTACCTTGTTGCCCTGTTGGGTATTTAAGACAAGGAGATTCTTTAAATAACGAGACAAAAATAGAGAGAATAAACATGTAATCCATGCTATTTGTGGATTACCTAGACTTTTGTTGTAAAGTTTACGTGGGGTACCTTTTTTCGTTTCGTTTTGTTTTTTTTAATTAATGAGATGTGAAATGTGAATTGTTTATGGGTTGAGAGTCCTGTAAGATTGCATGTGTCATATTTCAAACAATTGTGAAATAGTATAATTTGCATAATAATAATAATAATAATAATAATAATATAAGAAAAGGTGTTCTTCTAAGAGACATAGATTCGAACTATTTGCCCTTCTACCAACGTGACTATCCGCTTCCAAAACGTTGCATATTTATATATAACTTGGAATCTGATTCTTTATTAAACCCCATAAGCCCCCTTAACAAGCATATTGTTTGGAATGCCTATAAACCAATCATAGCTGGGGGTTTCATGTCAAGATAGCCATTGACATTTCGCTCATTGTCAATTATAAAGAAATATAAATCAAAGCCTACTAATAAGACAAGTTTGGCTATGCCTCTTAGACCAGCTATTTAAACAAGAATCTTTTTGTCTCCATATTTTATTTATTTACCCTAAACTGCTCAGCTTTTGGTTAACGATGTATAACTTAATTGACCCGTTCGGTTTAGTGCTAGGTTACTCTACTACTATTATTCTCTCTCTCTCTCTCTCCTTCTCTCTCTCTCCCTCTACGTTTATATATTCTCTCTCTTCCACTTGCAAGTCTTTAGTGGTCGGTCACTCTCACGCGTAAACAGCAGAAGATCATCTTCTCTCTTCGAGAGATTTTCAACACCCAAATATCTCTCATCCTGTCTTTCCACACTTTCCTTCTTACTCGTTGATTCCCTCGTCAATCTCATCCAACAACACCCCAAGCTCCCCACTTTTTGAAACCTAGTTCTCTTCTATGTTTTTGCAATTTTTCAGGCCCTCCCTCGCAAAATTCTTACAGAATAAGAACAAAAAGAAGTGATCTTTGTCTTCAAGTTGCTCCTTTGTCTTCAGGTTTTCTACCCTTTTCCCATTCCACACAGGCCTTGACCCTTCTCTTTAGGTCTTGAACTTCACCAAGCTACAAGCCATTCAAAACTCACCGATTTATCCTCGAAGACAACATTGTGCTTCACATTCTTACAGCAATGGGTCTAAATCCATAAAAAGGAACTGATCTTTGTCTTGAAATAACTCCTTTTTCTTCTGGTTTCCAACCCCTTTCCCCACTTGACATAGGCCTCCATCCCTTCTCTTTATGGCTTGAACTTCACCAAACTACAAAACCATTAAAAACCCATCCATTTTTCAGGCAAGACAAACATTTTACTTCACATTGTCCTACGAACTGGTCCAAAATCCATCAAAAAAATCAAAGAAGTTCAAATCTTTATTGACCATCTTGGTTTCCAAACTTGAAGAAGATGCAAGATCCAGCAGCAGCGTCCTTTCAGTCAATCAAGCCTCAATTCTCTGAGCAAGA
The DNA here is from genome assembly GCA_021533255.1 of Ceriops tagal. Classification (NCBI taxonomy): domain Eukaryota; kingdom Viridiplantae; phylum Streptophyta; class Magnoliopsida; order Malpighiales; family Rhizophoraceae; genus Ceriops; species Ceriops tagal. The sequence continues at coordinate 4,887,639 of CM038611.1, read as the reverse complement.
ACAGCTAAAGTGCCCGCGCTGTGACTCAACCAACACCAAGTTCTGCTACTACAACAACTACAACCTCTCTCAGCCCCGCCACTTCTGCAAGAATTGCCGGAGGTACTGGACCAAAGGCGGCGCCTTGAGGAACATCCCAGTCGGTGGTGGTACCCGGAAAAACACCAAACGCTCCTCCTCCAGCCAAAAACGCGCCAACCCGGATCCTGGTCCAGATCCAAACCCGGATCGGACCAACCGTCGGGTGCCTGAATCGGCATCACCGATGTCATCGAGAACAGCTACAGTAGCAGCAGCTGCTGAGAACCCGAAATTGATGGGTGAAGAGAATTCGGGTTTGGGTCAAGAACCGGTTTTGATATATGGGTTGGAAGGGGAGCAGGATCGGAAGTTCAGCTTTAGCTCGCTCCTGTCATCCAATTCTCAGTTTGGGGGTATTTTTGATGGGTTGAATTCGATCGGGTCAGGCTTCAAAATGCTTCCCATGGGTGGGTTTGTTGAAGAAGATTTGCATCCGGTTTCTCATTCGGGTTTGGTGCCCCGGTTGGGTTTGGGCGTTCAAGGTGGCCGTGAAAATAATATGAACAATACTAAAATCGCCGGCAGCGGCTGCGGCGGCGGTAGTGGTGGAGATAGTGAGACTTATGTACAAGGTAGTAATGAGTGGGGAAATAGCAATGGGTGGCCTGATCTTGCTATTTACACTCCAGGTTCTAGCCACCCACCAATAGAGGGGAAACCAAAGAAATATTTTGTCTAATTCTCCCTTCTTTTTTTTTTTTTTTTGGCTTTTCTTTTATATAATAATTATGATTGTTATTATGTTAAAGTTTCAGAGCATGTTCTTCTGGTAATTATGGTTGTAAAACAGGCATTTGCAATTGCCGAAACAAGAGCCTACCCTATAAGATAATGTGACTGTTTTTTATTTTTTATTTTTTTTTTCTTTCTCTCGTTGGTGTTTGGGATTTGCTATTTGTTGGTTTTAAATGTGGTGAGGAGGAGGAAAGTACACATCTAGTATAACTATTTTATTAATATGGTGATCTCTCTCTCTTCTAGAGACTTTGTTTTGGTTTCTTTCACGAAAAAGTTGGTTTCTTTAATGCGTGTTAGCTCAGCTAACTTTAATATCTGTAATCATTCGATGTATAATTATAATTAATAATAAAATTATAATTACAAAATGAATATAATGATATCAGTTTACCTCAATTTGGTCCGTATAAAATAATTTTCATCCATCATTTTTTTTTGGGGGGGGGAGTGGGGGGGTTAGAAAGATATTATTATATAATGAGTACTATTACTTGAGAAATTAAAATTAATGTAGGCTAGTTTTTTTTATTTGTTTAGGTAGTGAATTGTCAAGTCATTCTGGGGTTGGAATCTTTGTGTGGCTTTTTGTCTGTATCTCAACTGTGACGGGGGGGTCATGGGAGGGGGTAGAAGATTTGACATTTTTTTGTTGGTTTATTGGACTGTGAGTCAGATAATCTTTGGATGGAATGGGAGAAAGATATGGGATGGGGGGGGGGGATCCAAGGTCCATCTAGTCATTTCATTTTTTACAGTTTTTGTCTTGGTGGTGCTAGACAAGGTTCAATTTTTATTTCTCTGGGGATCATCGTTTGTATCATTTTAAAAATGGTGCTTGGTACTGTTTTTCCTTTGCAACGTGGTATGATTTCTTTCTTTTTTTTTTCTTTTTTCTTTTGGTCTTTCTACCGGTTCAAAAGAGATTTTTTTTTTTGGGTCTATTTTCTTTTGATGAAATCTTAATGATCTAAGTGATTGTAAATGTTGTTATATGGAGGAGAGTTAGGCGCTATGTCACACACACACACACACTATATATATATATATAATAGTCGTTTAATTTATGATTACAATTAGTTATGTTTTGTAGCTACTTTTAACAAGACTAATTAATAATTACCGATTTGAATGCCGACATTTTAGTTGGATAAATGTCACAACATGTAATGTGACATTTTATCCCTGTTAATTCAAATGTGACAGTCACTTGAGCATGTGCCCTAATACATCTCTCACTTGATATTATTGCATGCTGGGTTGCAATTTTCATGTTTGTGGTGGTTGGTGGTGGGAATTGAGAGCTAAACTCAGCAACCCCAAATCATTCTGAATCGCAACTCTTGGACAGGACTCACAAGACACACACCAAGGGGAAATTCTGAATCAAATTGGGTTTTATTTCTAAAACGTTGGCATTTTAATTTGACAAAATTTCCTACTAGAATTGCAAGTTCGTAGGGAACTAGTCTGAAATTATGATTGCTTGCAACTGAAAGAATCGAGTGGCTTAAGTGGTCTATTCTAGTAGTAGCTTTCCTCCTCAGCCATTGCCTGTGCCTATATTCAATTATGGTGCTTAATTGCACCACTCTTATGGGTTACACTTCAGCAAAATTCCATCAGAAGCCGACCGCATGATGTGGGGCGGCGGCCAAAACTTGCTTAGGCAAAATTGGGAAAACGTGTCTGCGGAGGGATGTTTTTTTGTGGGGTGGGGGGAGTAATTGCGGGTCCACATTGGGAGAATCAGCGGCTCAAAATCAAGTTGTCTTGAGAATGACGGTGAATGGAAACTCGAGAACTGTAGATTAAGCTATCGGCCCTGTTGCACGTGGCACAGCACTTCATGCTGGTCTGGTCCTCAATTCTCGTGGAGCCATTGAACCAAAGCAATTGGAGGCCCACGTTGAGAAAAATCAATGTGTCAGATCAAAAAACTCTGATGAATTGGATTGGTCGGTGATTAATTGAGACCCTTGAAAAAAAGGCCAAGATTGTGACTTTTGAAGTTCACACGTTTCGATCGCGAAAACAATCTTTCAAGTATTTAACCCTGGCTCATTTTTTCACACAATAATAGAGACTCTCGTTGCCCCCCCCCCCCCACCATGGAACGGCTTAGAAGAAAAGCAAGTGCGTGCCTCCATTTGGTATTTTTATTCCAAGCAATGTCCATGGCCCTGCACTTAGAAAGTACCAAAATCCTGACAGCCACCAGATTTGAATTGAGCAAGAAAGCGATGACTTTGCTTCCGGCTCTGCAGTTAATGATGGTCGACATCACCAGGTTGTAGACATTCAGCAATTGTGGCGTTGACCCTGATGCCATAATGACTGTTTACACTTACAATTCAAACTCTTCATTATTGCAAACTGCCATTCTCTATGCTTTTGTTCATTTTTTGATCAAAGCAATGCATTTACTCGAAGTTTGGCAGAACGTAAATTTATGGCGTCGAACCGTAACTCGCTGGGGATTCTGACTTCTGGAGTACCTTGTTATTTACGTCTTTTGGGCATACAGATCTTGGGGGGCAAATGTAGAGCCCCGAGCATCAAACGTATGCAACATTACTTGCCTCTTTATAGAAAAACAAATTATTTCTATCATGCACAATGGTAACAACACACACACACACACACACACACACACACATATATATATATATATACATCTTAGAAAAAATATAGTTTTAGAGAGGAAAAAAATTACCCAGTAAGGAAATAACGAGGCTTTTGAAAAAAAAAAGAAATAAATAATAAAAAATGCCTTTATAATCTATACAGAGAAACACAAACCTTAATTGACAAAAACATTAAGGGGAACTGCCTCCACCTAATGGTGATAGAGATGGATGCTTTTACATTGTTACTGGTGCTTTGACCACAGGGTCATGCTGCCCCCTGGAAGATCACGAAGTCATTATGAACAGGCAAACGACCAACGAAATTGCATTCTTTTCCAGCACCCCACAGAGAACTGTGCCCCACTCTTGATTAAATTCAAGAGTTTCCGGGTCCCCGGTTGGCCGCGCTCCGAAACAGCAGTCTGTGATGCCCCCATCAAATTCTCCAATTCTTTATTGTACGACCATCAAAGATCAAGCTTTAATGTAACAGAGAGATAATTTCATTTTAATCTGAAAGTCACAGATGTACATTTGACTTTTTCTCGAATCTTTTATATAAATGTACAAGTCTTGTGTACTGAAAAAACCCCTTATCATGCAATCATCATGATGATCACCGGGACTTTACCAGACGCACGGACTCCTTTACTCTTAACCATTAGTGCCTTGGAGGCCAACATTCATGGCAGCAACAGGTGCAAGGTGGCTGCATGCTTGCTGCATTGAGATGCGTCATTTTGAAGAAGCTAAAAATCCCTTCTAAATGCAGCCCCCAGATATTTTAAACGAAAGAAATTCTGTGTCGTTTTGGATTTGGGTCAAATCAATCAAACCTGAACACAAATGGATCCAACTTACAGAAAAACCAAACATAATTGTGGAAGGTCTACCGTATGCTTGCAAAATTCAAATCTACCAAGATACGCCATGCATAACTTGAATGCGAAGATAAACGTCAAAACAGATTACTTGGGCAAGGCACGTCCTTTGTACAGGCAAATGTATGCCATATGCCAATCACCTGAAGCAATGACACGTTAGAAGTTAAAGTTGAATAGAACAGGATCATAAAATAACAGGAGATTGATTTGCAGACAAGCACTGAATACTGCAGTTTTATTGCAAAATAAGCTTACCTCCTCCAGATAGTCTAATTATATCATCCTCTCTCCGCAGTATAGGACTATCATCGTCGTATTCAATCCATCTCCCTGTAACGAATCAGAGGAAAAATAAATCAGCTAAAAACTTAAGCCAATTAATTGTGCTGATGAGGTACTGAAATGCTGGTCTACAGAACTGACCACTTTCATGCTTGACCCAGGCAACATAATGCCCTGAATCAGCACTCCTACCCTTGTGCGTCAGCACAGCAACCAAATCATATATTCCAGTTATCTCTAATTCTTTGCCTGAAGAACCACCTGGGACACAAATGACAAGTGACCAGTGATAAGTGTCAAGTGTTCGCAGGGGTGAGAATTTTTAAAGAGGGACTTCCAAAGTGTCAGTACCAGGGAACACGAGCACTTTCATTAAAATAACAGAGGAATTTGACAGGCCACCATGCACATGAGACCAATTTCATAGTCTAGCATATCAATAAAATAACAATATAAGGATTTAATCCACATGGATTTCAGTTTAGGAATTTAAAACTCTGATTAATTCATGCCACTCTTGACACTCTACAACCACGTAAAGTAAATCAAATGCATTATTTCCACATGGTCAAACAAGTAAGAGATGCTTAAGTCAGCCTCAGGATAATTTTTAAAAGCTTTTACCTCCTTCTGAGGTAGTCTTTGTTGACTCTCCGATTCCCCTGGATGAACCCTGTAGACAAAACATAAATGGTTGTGAGATAAACTAGAAAATTTCACGTTGTGTTTATCAACATATTTGTATGTGAGGGCATAGCTCAACCATATAATCACCTCCCCATCAGCCATCTTGACATCATTGCCTTTTGAACTAGAGCCATTCTCTTTAGCTTTTAAACCAAGCTTTTTACCCTCCTCATCTCTTAAAAGCTGATCATCATTACGCCAAAAACAACCACAAAAGCAACAGAAATTTAAGTATATGGACATAATGATTATATTTGAACTCCAAAGGGCTATCATATACCTGACGAGGTGCTTCCAATTTTTTGCGAACTTCTTCTGAGCAGAAATCATAGACATCCAGCTCCAAAGGGTAATCCACTTTCTGACAAAAACAAACAGGTTTAACTTACATTATGTTCGACTCGCATATTCTTGTGCCAAAAATTTGAAATGCACCTTAACCCATGGTTTATCCAACACAAAACTTGCACCGTAGATGAATAATTTTTTAATTGATGGCCACATAAATGAGAACAATTGAGTCTCAATTAAGTGCTAATCAACTAAAACACGTTACCCGCAAAATCTTGGCCTTCTGATTTGACTCCCTCTTCCAGAAAAACCGAACAAACTGGATAGTCAGGTACCTTGAAAATAAAATGTTCACTGTAAGCATTGCTTTTATTTCACAAGGCAGATTTACAGCTTACATGCTAGATAAAGCAAAGGGGTAAAAAGGAAGAAGAATTGTGCTAATGAATTCAGATGACAGAATTACATCGTATCAACAGTTTCGACAAAAATCAGACAGGGAACAAGAGATAGACAAAATTGGGGTCAGTGTGATATCAAAAGCTAAACAAAGTCAAAATGTAAAACAAAACGCATTTTTTTACCTTGGCAAGGCATTGATACGAGACTCTTTCAAGTAAATTGCACTACGTCCCAAGGAAGGAGAAACCTTCTCCAGTTCGGATTTTAAACCCTATGCCAACCACTAAAACTAGTGAGTACCATCACTGAATTGGAGACATGAATTGCTACAAAGAGAATTAGCAACAATAAAGACAGTAGATATAAAGAATATGGAAATGGGGTGGGGAACAATGTACTCCTGAATGGAGAAAGGAGGGTTCAACAAATAAGTAGAATAATCACCCAAGCTAGCATCACCCATGGATAGCTACTACTAACAAAAGGACCCTTCACCTCCAGTTAACAGCATTTGGAGCACTCAATTGCAAGTTAAATTGGAGCATTTGGAGCATTCAATTGGAAGTTACTAGGACATATTACCGTTAATTAGTCAACTAGTTCACCTTTCAGACAATAGAAGTCATCAACAATTGCAAAAATCTTATGGACCAGTGAAATTGCTATGAAGCTCTTCTTCTGTTTTATTTGAGCCTGAGAGACTACAAGAACCAACATGCTAAATTTATTTGCAGACAACAGCATTTACAATATAGGATTTTAATTATGATATATAGGCCTAATGCAAGAGAGTACTGTCAAAATACTAGGACAGAAATATGCAGATAAAGTCACTAGCTGAAAGATTTCACCAAAAAGAAGCAGAATTATAGTGACTATGGAATAACTAGGTGAGAGCAGTAGCATGGAAACCATAGTATTGGGGGTGAAACTGCCACAATAATTACCAAGGAAACTAATTAAATCTTGACAACCATATAGCTGGTAAAACTCACATGCTTTAGCCCTTCATGCAAATGGTTCACCTCTTGTGATATGTGGCACTTTAGTGCATATACTGATTCTGTCTCTGAGCTCTCTTCACCACTTTCTTGGCAATGTACACTAGCATTCAGCGTCATTAAAAAAAATTGTCAAAACTTTAGTCTTTTACATGCAAGGATGCCCATCTTCAGTTAAATGCCATTATAAACAAGTGAACAGGTATCAGAATGCTGTGCTGAAGCTTAGCAATTTTCTCCTTTAACTCACTACACATAAACCTTAGACATAAAACAACAGCTATGGAAAAACAAGTGAAGGTATACCTGCTTGTAAGTTCTATGCCAAAAAGTGCCTTCACTGTATCTGGATTTTCACTGGAAGATTAAAAATGATAAAGAATTAAAGTGCATCATAGATGAGTTGGCAAAAGCTGACATGATAACTTCTATCTAACACATTATTTTGAGGAATCTAATTTAGCTACACTACAATTCAGAGAAACAAAAGGATGAGTTGAATAAACTAACAACTAAACAAGAATGCTTCCACAAAACTAAGTGCAGAAAGCATGCACAACTACTGCACATTCACACCACATAAAAAATACCATAACTACCAGGGTTTTGGTGGTCTAAGAGACTGTGAAAGGGTGTATAAAAGTTGTGTCCAACACTCTTCTGCATCCTGTCACATAATTTGAACAACAGAGGTAAGTATCATAGCAACATCAAATCAACAAGCCTTTATGGTAAGCAGATGACTGTTGGAAAGGAAACCTGCTGCATGAAGGCACCATTGTGCAACTGGCCGAATTGTGGATACTTTTTGCGCAACACCTGCAAGTAGAAAGGGACAATTAAATGTGCTACTCCTAGCAAACAAAGAAATGAAATGAAGTTTGCAAATATAGGTCTGTAATGGGAAGCATCAACTTTCACCAATTTCATAGCCAAAATCCAAGGATGATAATCTGCATTTCATTATCAATGTGAAAAACATAAAAATAGTCTAACATAAATTGTCGGAGTTCAATGTGATGACCAATTCTAGGAACTTGAGTATAGGATTGGCAGCATGAAACCATAAATGCTGATCCATCATATTAAAGAAAATAGTAAAAATTTCCTTCCACCTAGACACCATTTTTATTTCCTTGGCATATATTTTTTCAACTCAAAATCATTGAACTGCATGTAACAAAGAAGCACTAGTAAAGGTGAGTCTGGTGTTGATTAGTTTAACTTTCTTTCATTTATATAAGGCATCAATAAGAGTTTCCCAAGGAAAATAGATATAAGTCAACATTGCGAATCAATCTGATAGGCAAAAGACATAACAAACCATCCAAAACTGCATGGGTGCCACAGGCTTGACACTTCTATTGAGCTCATTAAATAGTTCTCAAGTTGCAGCTGCCAACGTATGAGAAGTTTGATCCAAATCATTCCTACTATAAGGTGGATACCTATCCAAATTCCAAATTGATTCCAAGATTTCAGTCGCAAAGGATGAGGCCATGCACATGCTATCTGTTACCTTTGAAAACACATGGCCATAAGCAAGAGACTTACGTCAGCAAAGCAGCCTTCAACTCTGGAACATGATGTAGGCATTGTATTGTGGAGTTCATGTAGCAGGTGTTACCCAAGTTAAATAAGCCAGCAGCATAACCCTGGAAGCAAAAACAACGTTTGCAAAATAACAGCACATAAGCAAGGTAGCATGGACAGATCCAAAAAGAGGAAGAAAAGGAAAGCATGTTTTCAAAGACATGATGTTATCTGAAGAAAACCAGCATCCAAAATTTTAGAAAGTTGAAGCATGCACCAGAGACACATTAAAATCTATGGAACACTGTTGTTGGAACTTCCATCAGAGTCGAATAGGACTCACGTACCATAAAATAATCGGTGTAAATCAATATAGTGATAAGGATTCTGAACAAATTTTAAACAATAAATGGGTATTTCTACTTGCTTGCCACTCTTCTTTCCCTCCCTTCTTTTAATTTTGGTGTCACTTCCATTGAGTTGTGAGCTCCATTTTTTGCCAATTCTTGCTCCTACACTTTCATTGTTCTCTTCATTATCTGTGACTCCAACATAACTCTTCATTCAAAAACTCTTCAACCCATTTTATTTTTAATGAACAGCATTGCAGAATCTGGAGATTAACCACTTTCAAAAAAGAAAAATGCATTATCAATCAATTCTATTCTAGTCTTAATGGATGATGCCTCAGAAACCAGAATATAAAACATGACAAGTCAATACCATAAAATCCATGGGCAAGTCGTGCTATAAAATGGTATAATATGAAATTAAAAAAGATGTATGACAACAGAAAAGGTAAAGAACCATACCACAGCAGTCACTTGTTCCTCTTCAAGAAGATCTTCCAGGAAAACAGGACCCTTCTCTGGGGCCTTCACAATCTCGTCAGCAGTTCCCATCATCATCAATCTTTGACCCTGGAAAATATTTAAAGAAAATTGAAGCCACTTTCCAACTTGAAGTGGGTACAAACACTGCAAAGTCACTGAAAAGACCCATTCACCTCTTTCACTTTTACTGTTGACCAATCATCATCATCCTGCATTGTAAAGAATGAAGATAAGAATAGGTGTTATTCAAGTTCTGTCATAAGTTCTTACTACATGTTCCTGATATATTGTATGGGACAGGATGGGAGATAAATGTTGAAGAATTTTGAACTAATTTGATTATACCATAAAAAAAAGAAAAACAATTAAAGCACAACTGACAGAACAATTTTGTTACCTTCAACAACAAGCCACCCTTAAGCATAATCTTCTGCCTCTCAGGGGGCACTCCTGTCAAGTCATACAACTGGCACTTGAAAACATCAAAGGGCTGGCTTGTGTCTATTTCCACCTTTGAAAACACCTCCTTCTGCCATTTAAGACTAACTGCAACAGTCCATTGAAAATTTCACATTTAAAAACCAGACTTTTACAATCAAACAGAAGTTATGAAAAAAAAAAAAAGAGTGCAATACAGATTATTAATTGAATTCCATGTTGGCTATTAATGCACTATAATGAACAAATTATCTCATGAAATAATTATAAAAGCCCAGACTCCTAATCACTTAACCACATCATAGGATCTTCAGAACTCCAGGACATATAAACAAGTCTTCTCTCATGACATTCTTTCCACTTGTCCTCAAATAACAAAGGAACAAAGGTATTGCTGTCATGAAATGCCAGATGGAGTTAATTACAAGCAAGAATGCACACGTCTTCTACATCAAAATAAACAAAACCTACACTTAACAATAAATAAATAAATAAATAATATATATATATATATATATTTATTATTTATTTATTTCCTTTATGTGGATAGACACTTAATTCATACCTATCTTCAACTTGCTCAGCTACACTATCAAGATCGATTTAAAAATCTATTTCAGAAATACCAACAGCATTCCATACTGGCTAAAGCATATCTCCAATCCAATAACCATCAGGCACATCCAGCAAAAACAGCAGAATCAAAATACTTTTAGCACAAAAACAAAAGGGCCCAATAAACCAATTCCAAAGAATATCCATATTCTCCATCAAAAACCAAATAATCGCTGATGACCCAGCCGGTGAAACTCAAATTTAAACCCAAAAGAACCAAACTTTAACAACTACATCAACCAAGGACACAGCCCCCCACCCCCCCCACAACAAAAGAACCATCTTGACAGGGCCAGAGTTTTAATCGATCAAAACAAGAGTGCAGAAAAAGAAGAAGAAAAAATAAAAGAACCTGTAAGCACAATGGCTCTGTTTTTGAGGGATCAGTAGAGAGAGAAGAAGTTTTGCGTTTCTGGGTTTATCTTTGTTTTGCTTGGAGAAAGGGAAAAATCAAATGAAGCTTTTGTCCCTCGAGACTTTGGAGAAGCTTTAGAAATATACCTCAATTTTTCAGTTTGAGTTTTTCATATTTCAAATAATTTGAATTTTAAATTACTAATTAACGAGTTTCGAATTAAAACAAATTTCAATTACCTTGAGTCTAAAGTCATTTATATTTCAACTATTTTAAATTTTAAATATAATGAATTTTAAATTTTTAAAATTTAAACTTAAATTATATATTAAGAGTTATATAAATTTAAATTATTTATGTATAAAATTAATTAATTTTAAGTTATTTTAATTTAAAATTAATTTAATCAAAATTATTTGTTATTAATATTTTAATAAATACAAATTAAATTTAAAATAAATTAAATTATCTGAAACCAAACAACTTTTATCATTTTAATAGGTAAGAATTAAGTCAATTCTAAATACGAGTCAAAGTCATATCTAATTACAAATAAAAATAAATATGATAATGTTATTAATTATAATTATGTATTTATAATTTTAAAATATATAATTAATAGTAATTATAATATTATATTATACTCATAAGTTTTAAATAATAATAATAATAATAAAAAGAAATAAAAATTTAATTATTATAATTTTAATAACATTTATTATTATTATTATTATTATTAGTAGGGCTATAAAAGGCTTTTTCTCTGGTTGTGGGGAGTGAAGATGGGTTCCTTTCTTCCTCGTTATATAATTGAAGAAATTTAATTAATTAAGGAAAATAAGAAAAAAAAACCCCAATTTTCACCTCTCCAAATGTACGGAGGCGGCTCAAAGCTCGGAGGCCGCGGCGGGGGAGGAGGAAGAGGGGGCGCTGCCGCTGGAGTTAACAACAAGCGCGCATCCTTTCCGCCGCCTCCTCGTCCTCCCAACCGCCCCACTTCCGCTGCCGGCCGTCTATCCCTTGGTGGCGACTCCTCCAACCCTCGCAACCGCTCTGGCACCACTTCGAACGCCGCCGCCAGTTCGTCGGCGGTGGGTGTGGAGGAGACGTTCTCCCTGATTCCCGGAAGCAGCCCACCTGCTTTCGCGATGATCATAAGGCTGATGCCGGACTTGGTGGAGGAGATAAGACGGGCGGAGGCACACGGCGGCAATGCCCGGATTAAGTTCGATTCCATCGCCACCAATCCCACCGGAAACGTATGCTTTTATTAGTAATTGTTGTTTTAAATTACAATTAAAGTTTTGGGTTGTTGTGTTTACTTGTAATCATGGTTAAAAGGCATGGCTTTATAGAATAATAAAGGGCTTTCTCAAGTCTCATATTTATGGCTTCCTTTGTTTTAAGCTGTTTATTGCGAATTAGTATTTGATCATTTTCTGCAAATATTAGTGTTTGTCACCAATCAGGGGTTGGCAATGTCAGAAATTTTTGGTGGGTTGAAGGAGTTTTGTCAGAATCTTATTGCGGAAATTTGAGTTTGTTGCAAATTAGTGTTTGATTATTTTCTGCAAATGTTGGTGGGCTTAGGAGATGTCTTTGGGAATCTTGTTGTGGAAATTAGAAATTGTTGGTGGGTGGAAAGAGCTTTTGAGATTCTTGTTGTGGAAATTCAGGTTTGTTGCGAATCAGTTTTTGCTTGTTTTCTGCAAATGTTGGTGGCTTAGCGGATGTTTTGGGAATCTTGTTGTGGAACTTGGGGTTCATCAGCGATCAGTGTTTCCTTCTTTTCTGCAATTGTTGGTGGGTTTAAGGGATGTTTTGGGGAATCTTGTTTGGAAATTGGGGCTGTCATCAACTAGTGATTGCTTATTTTTTAAAAAGGTTTTGGGAACCTTGTTGTTGGAAATTAGGGTTTGCTTATTTTCTGTAAACTAGTGTATGTTACTTACCAACTTCTTTACATATCAAAAAATGTCTAAAGTGGATGTCTGTTTTGATGGTTTTCATTGCATTAGGTTATTGATGTGGGTGGTAAGGAGTTCAGGTTTACATGGTCAAGGGAGTTAGGTGACCTCTGTGACATATATGAAGAACGTCAAGGCGGTGAAGATGGAAAGGGTTTGTATGTTGAGTCTGGGTGTGCCTGGCGCAAGGTTAACGTCCAACGTATCTTGGATGAATCTACCACAAACCACGTTAAGATGAGGTCAGAGGAAGCTGAACGCAAGCAGAAAGCGCGCAAGTATGTTTTACAACTCTAATTTTTTTCCCCATTTCATTCATCACTACTAGAATCGTTTAGTTGCCCTGTGCCTGGATTTCTTGGATTCTACTTCTTTTCAACCTTTGTGTTTCTGCTACTTGTGCTCATTGGGGGTTGATTCCTTTTGATATTTCTTTAGCAATTGATAGTTCCTACCATGCCATTTTTCTTTTTTTATTCTGGGATAGAGACTAATGATCCTCATTATCCATAACTGTTGTCATGTGTCCAACTGGGGGCTTCCCAAAGCTATGTCTTTGATGTTTTCCTAGCATTTAAGTCCGTGGTGACATTTCTGGTGTTAGGCTTTCATATGGTTAAAATGGTGTATGGTTGTCTGTACCATTGTTGCTGAGTGCCATGTACAAGTCATTCTTTTTTCAGTTGTTTCATGTGGCCTTAAGTGTTATGCGTACACCTATTCTATAGGCTGTCCAGTGTGTATGCTAGTAAATTTTGGTTTTATTTTCCTGATGACAGAACCATTGTGCTAGACCATGGGAACCCATCAATGAAGCCTCAAATAAAGCAATTGGTAGCTGCTGAAAGTAAGTTTTTGAGGTAGATTTTGCTTCTTTTCTTTTTTTTTTTTTTTGTTTGGTCTGTTTCTTTTCTTTATCTCTAGCTACTCTCTTTTCTTTATTTCTAGTGACATACCTTTCTCTAGGTACTGCATGATGTCTTGCACCAGTGATAATTAAGTAATATTTGAAACATCATTACAGCTGAAAAGTGTACAATTAATTGGCTTATCATCCAAAGGATTTTAGGTGGGAGAAAGTCTCTATTCAAACAATAGTGTGTTAAATAGTTCCATGTCTAACACATCTTTATGTTTGTAGCTAATCCATGGAGAACATTTAAGAAGAAAGAGCCTCCATTCAAAAAGCGGAAAGTTGATCCACATCATGGTACTTTCATGGTCTCTATTTATTGATAAGATTCTCAGTTTCTTTTGTTTTTCTCTACCAGAAGATTCAGAAATTTAATCATTGCTTCTCTCTTTGTCATTTTGACTTTGTGATTACAACTGGGATTTGTGCACCTTGCAGTTGGAGGCCCTCCCAAAGCTCCAAAATCTACATTTAGAACTGGAGTGGTTTCTATGGATAATGCAAAGGGTAGACACTCATCTTCTCCTCTCCCATCTCCACCTGAGCAATTTGGTACTCCAGCATCTCCTCTTGCATCAATCCAGATTAAAAGAAAAGAAGGTGCTCCTAACTCAGAGAAAGAAACCCTGATTAAAGCTGCTAGTGCTGTTTCGGAGACACCAGTGCACAAAGGGAATTCTGGGTCTAAACCAGGGGACATGGAAAGCATGTTGATTTCTCTATTGACACAGCATCCTAAAGGGTTAAGCTTCAAGGTAAATTTGATGAAATACTGAAGAATTTTTTGGGGAATTGTTTGCATCCAAGTATATGTTCTGTTATTTGACTCTTTTTCAGTTTCTTCTCTTGTGCTTGAATTCATTTCTGCACTCTTCACTGTTGACTTTTATCTTCTTTTACTTGTGTCTTGCATCACAGGCCTTGGAAAAAGCTGTTGGGGATGCTTTCCCAAACTCTGTTAAGAAGATCGAGCCAATAATAAGGAAAGTACGTCAAGAGGATTCATGTTTGTACTTTTAGAGTAGCTTTCATCTTTTGTTTTCTGATTTAATTTCAACCATCAGATTGCAACCTTCCAAGCACCAGGAAGATATAAATTGAAAGAAGGAGTGGAGTTGAATAGCTTCAAGATGCCAATGTCTGAAAGTGGAAGGCATGTACTATTTTTACATAATTTAGTAGGCATTAATGAGGTCACTCCTTTAGAAAAATTGTTTATATGAATCTTTTTTCTTCTTTTGGGAGTATTGCTGCATCATAACCATTTGGTCAGTCAGTATGGCTATTGAATGCATAACCTTGTAAAAGCTTCCTCAAAGTAAATTATCTGATAGAAAATGTCTTCTGCATCGCTCAAAGTATTTTTTTGTATTTGTGTGTGTGCATTTGTTATAATGTGGTTATTGATACTTCCAGTTCTCCAGAAGACAACCATCAGCAGACACATGCTTCTGAAGACAATCATGATCAGAGGAATGCTCCAGAAACAAGATTTGAAGAAAAACGTCCTGCTGTTGGATTGCAGGAAGAAGCCCAGTTGAAACATATAGTTGAGGAACCAAATGTGTTGGAAAAAAATGATATCCTACATCAATCAGCTGATCTTTTTGGTCCGAAGAAGGTCTCGGACAACAGTGAAGGGCAAGCAGGCAGCTCTAGTGAGAGTGGAAGTGACAGTGACAGTGATAGTGACAGCAGCGACAGTGGGAGTGACAGTGGAAGCCCAGTTGAAAGTGTGAGTGGGAGTAGCAGTGATAGTGAGAGCGATGCTTCTGCCAACAGTAAGGAAGGTTCTGATGAGGATGTGGATATCATAAGTGATGATGACAAAGAGCCCCACCCTAAGTTGCAGGTCTCCGAACCACATTTCTCAACATCACCTGATCCCTGGACTTCTGTGCAGGATGGGGGAAATAAGAAACAAGATGTTGATGGATCTGCTGCAATTCATATTGGAGGTCATGGATCTCCTGTAATTGATATTGAGGGTCGTCATGAGTACGGTGCTGTTGACATTAAGAAAGAGTTGGATGATGGTAAAAAGGAGTTTGAAATAGCTGCAAATGATGGTTCAGGTCCCAGCAGAGATGGTAAAAAACATATGGAAGAAGCAAAATCATTTTCTTCTGATCAAGACCTCATTCTACAGCGCCAATCTGTCATAGAAAATTTGTTTGATGATAATGAAGATATGGTTGGTGACAGTAGGCATGAGCAGTGTGACAGCTCTGAGAACATGTTCAAAGGTAAATCCAAAAGGCGTCCAGGTGTTAACAGCTTTGGTGAGGAACCTGGACGCACAAAAAAAGTGAAAGCTGAAAGATTGTCTAAACCATCTGTTTCTAGGGGCAAGGATGCTGAGTCCTTAGGCAGCCCTCGAGATAGAAACATTCAAGACACTAGCAAGGCCCCTGCCATTCCAGGGCCATATAAAGCTGATAGGGAAGTAAGTGCTGATTTTAGCACAGAAAAGGGTTATAACAAGGGAATTCCTGGAAAATCTGGCTTGGATTCGCAACAATCTGGGCGAAGATCTTCTGAGCAACAAATGACATGGGCTAAAGCTCCCAACACAGCAGGGAGATCCAACCATGCTGAGATCTCAGGATACAGTCGCAAATCCCTGGAAAAGAATGCTCAAGTACATGAAGCTTTTTCCATTCAGAAAGAGAAACCTCCTAGGAACAATCACAATGAGGATAATAACTCAAGGGAGAAAAAGTTGCCGAGAAATTCCAAGGAATGTGGTGTCGCAGATAGATATCCAGCGCCTTCTGATTCGTATAATTGGAAACAGAGTGAAAATTCTGGGAAGTTCAAGGATGCTACTCAAATTTCAAGGCCACATAAGAATTCTCCACCAAAGGATAGTGACAGAGTTGATATGGACAAAAACCTCCCTGCCATTCAAAGGGTACCACAAAGAGGGCTTCCAGAATTAGAGTTAGGAGAACTACGTGAATCTGTGCCCGAGGAAACCACAGTTAAAGGACAGTCTGAAAGGAAAGGTTCTGTTAAACCGTTAGAGAACAGTTCCTCAGATTTAACTAAGGGAAGGCCTGTGGAGAAGGCAACATTGGAATCAAGAAAGCTAACTCCGCCTAATCTATGTACTGGGGACAAGGGGACCCCAGATCATTTTGAAGATTCATCAAGATCTCATAATAAGGCTGTGCAGTCTCAGCCGCAACACCTTGCCAGAGATAATTCTGAAGTTGGCCCTCTGTCAAGCAAGTTGGCAAATGTGAGTAATAGATCGAGACATAATGAACATGGGACAAAACTTGGAAGTGGAATGGAAGGCAGTGTAGAAAGGCATAAGAAAGCCCCGGTCAGTGTACAGCAGGTGCATGAGTTGCTTTCCCAGCCCACAAAGGAAAGTAAGATGCAAACATCCAATACGAATTCCGAGTTAATGAATGGGCGGAAGGATAACCTTGTGAAAAAGGGCAAGAATAACGTTCGAAAGAGGAGGGAATCATCTTCAGAAGAAGGCAGTTCTTCTTATTCAAAGTATGAAAAGGATGTACCAGAACTCAAGGGGCCAATAAAAGATTTTTCCCAGTATGTAGTTGCATTAATTGTTTGCATCAAATAATGCTGCATTGTTTTACCCTAACAATTGTGTAATTGTTGTAGTAGGATTTGATTACATGATTAGAAATCATGAGATGTGAATGATGCACTTCCTTTCTTTCTTTATTTTTTTCTGTAATAGGTACAAGGAATATGTGCAGGAATATCATGACAAGTACAATGACTACTTGTCATTGAACAAGATTCTTGAGGGCTACAGGTAACTCTTTCATTTATGTTCATGGTTTTGCTTCTGCCTTTTCCTGTTTATTACTTAACCTGATGTAATTCTCTTAATATCTTTTGTCTATTTTTATTATTCAATTATGGTTCTATGTAGGAATGAGTTTGATAAACTGGGAAAGGACCTTGAATCTGCAAAAGGCAGAGATATGGACAGATATCAGAAGATCTTGGTGCAGTTGAGGGAATCTTATCGTGGATGTACAACAGTATGTTTAACCTCACCTGTCTCCTTCATCTTCTTCTCTTTTACAGGTTCTCTAAATGTATATAGATGGAGAACTTTAATTAGGTACAGTTGTTATGTTACCCGTTTAATTCATCTCTCTATCTACAAGATTTATGCATCCAACTCCAATTAAATTTGGGTTTAAGGCTCTGTTGTTGTTTTTCCAATCTAAAATGTTAAGAACTAGGAATCATGGTGTCCATCAGTTGTGCCTAATTATAGGGAAGTGCTGATGTGCCTGCTTGGCAGTGGCAAGGGTAGCTGTTTGTTATTTGTAGGAGTGCAAGACTGGTAGACAAGAAGCGGAGAACAAGGTGAGATGCCTGAGTGGAAGGGTATAAACGGGACGAGTTTAAAGATCAAATAGAAATACGATAATGGATCAGCAAATGTCCAGCGGTTCAAAATTACCACAGTTACGCTGGACTAGAAACGTTTTCCATTATTGGACACTTCCTGGATAAAGACCATTGCCAGAAGATCCGATGCTCTTATATGCCATGAAACAACTTAATTTCCTTGGATTGCCATGCCTAGTGCTTTAATATAAGATTTTCCCTTGCAGCTCTACATCCTAGTTGATTTTTCTGTTTTGTTCATTGACAGAGACACAAACGGCTGAAAAAGATATTCGTCCTGCTTCATCAGGAACTAGCCGTGAGTCATCGGAATGCAGCCAACCTCCAAATTATTTTCTATTTCCTTCTTTGTTTTTCCTTCAGAAAGCATTTTCATAGCGATTAACCACGCTTAATTCTTTGTTGTTGCAGAATCTTAAGCAGAGGATCAAGGACTTTGCGCAGTCCTACACAAAAGACTGAACACTGATTTATTTTTCTGTTGCTTCTTGTTCCACCCTATACTGGCCACAATTTAACTTCTTTTGTTACCCCTTAAATGTATAGGACGTTTGTAACGGCGAGAGGGAATTCACAAGTGCAGTATTTTTGCGCAACATTAAAATATTGTACATAACTTCTTCACTGATGCTGGAATCTACTGCTTGGTAAACGATAAAATTACATTACATCACTTTACATCCTTTTTCTATGGATCCAAGTTCATATGGGCCAATGTATTGGTGTCTGAAAAGTTGGGTTTAGATCACCATAAGGGACAGTCCACAGGTTATCTCTTTGGGCTTGTGTTGCTGGGATATTTTCTGGGTCATTGTTTTTGGATCAAGGAAATGGAACTTGGAATGGTTAGCCCAAATGCAGTCCATTTTCACGATGACACCATACCAATCAAATCATCTCTTGGTTGAGTGGAGTGGTGCTCATCTCTTTGGTTGAGAATCATTTCTCAAAAACTTACTGAAACACGTTTGATTTCGAGTAAGTTAGCCTTAGACATTACAAAAATGGAAAAATGTAAAAGAGTAACGCTATACCAAATTACCAACCGATATCGACCAATGGTATTGTTTGCTGCTAATTTCCGGAGTCTTCATAACCTATTGAAACATAATTAAATGCACCAAAAACAAAATTTTATAGTGTTTCAAACAGTAGTGGAACGTCTTTTCTCCTGTTGAGGGGTTACTCTTTTAGACGTCGAATAAAATTTGAATAAAGTCTACATATTGCATATTTGTTTATATTAATTTTTTTAAAAAAAAAGAACTAGCATATAAACTTTGGTTGTTTATACATAGAAAAATGTTTTATACTCGGATGAATCTTGTAGCTAAATGTTATTGGTATTGCTAATGTAAGAATCATCATGACATGAAAAAAATAATACCCCCTTTCTCCATCAACAAAGTTTGTGCTCACCGTTCAATAAGTCCCTCCAATAATCTTTGTCAGCCCATAAAGAAGAAATTTTGTCAGAAGGCAAAAGATCCAGAAGAACATGATTTCTATAATATACAAGAACTTTGGCTATCTCCTAATTAGGCTTGTTTTGAGGTATTTTCTCTCTCTCTCTCGCTCTCTCTATTTGGTATTTGATTTTTGGGTTTTTTTATAATCTTTTACCAACATCTGGTTTTGTTGGAAAGATTGAATCTTTTGACTGTACCGCTAGTGGGTATGTTGAAAGATTGAATCTTTTGACTGTCTCGCTCGTGGGTATGTGGATTTTGAGCTGAAAACTCGTCGATTTTTCTTAGAGGGTGATTTATGCCTTTTTTTTTTTTTTTCCTGTTTTTGTGTGATCAGTTGAGGATAGTGGTTGTTGAATTGTGTTTTTTGAGGTATTTTGTGTTGATTTTCAAGAGCTCTGAGAATTTCACTTCGTTTTGAACTTTTATGTTTCTGTGTCTTTAGAATTGGATGAAAAGAATGTTGTATGTGCTGAATATTTGACTAAGATTAATTGGCCTCTGTCCTTGGGCAAGCTTATACGCAGAATTAGACGGTTTAGATGATAATAAATTCTCAGTTTCCAATTTTAGACCATAATGTTACCAGTGCCAATCAAGGCTAAGTTGTACTTAGAAGAATAAAGGAAATTAAGGACATTATTTTTAACACTTTTTCAATATTTTCCTTACAATTTATTGACCTTTGACTGCAAGTAGTTTATTACTTTGTTGAATCCTGTTACATGTGGATAGGAAATAAAGGATTGTTCAGTGCGGGTAAGTTTATCATGCTGAATGTTGCTACCAGTCAGTGGAATAGGGATGCATTCTGCAATGGATGATATGAACTTGCTTCAGCAGGCACAGAGGCATCACCTAGTTGTCAGGGACATTGGAGAGGAGATCGATCTGGAAATTACCCATGGGGATGATGATCCTCCATTTGGTAGCACCTCTCTTATAAGTGGACCACCAGAAGAACCTTCTGTGGAGGAGAACGACGAGGCCAAGAATATGGCGATGGGTTCTCAAATTCTTGGCGAAGTGTCGAAGATACAACCAACCAAAAGGAAGAAGAAGGTGGTGAAGAGATGGAGAGAGGAATGGGCTGATACCTACAAATGGGCCTATGTGGACGTGAAGGAAGGAACCGCACGAATATTCTGCTCTGTTTGTAGAGAGTTTGGTAGGAAACATAGAAGGAATCCATATGGAAATGAAGGCAGCAGGAACATGCAGATGAGTGCACTGGAAGAACATAACAACAGTTTGCTTCACAAAGAAGCTCTCCGTCTGCAGATGGCCTCGAAGGATAAAATTATTGTCGATAAGCCTACTTATGTAAAAGGTTACTGCCTATATTTTCATTGGATTACTGTTAGATTTGGGGTTTATTTAGAACTTTTTTTTTTTTTTTTGAGATTTGGCAATTGCATGCATATTTTAAGCTCATGATCTATTACATAATCAAAACGTATTTCTTACCTTGATACTTCATTGCAATTATTATACTTATGATTATGGCATGAATGCCCATAAAATGAAGCTCTTATGTCAAAGACGGCTGGATCAATTGTTGAAGCTGCACTAAAAAGGGATCCTCATGAGGCTGAGTTTATCCAATCAGTGCAAGAAGCCATTCATGCTTTGGAAAGAGTGATTGCAAAAAATACACAGTGAGTCTTATTTGGAAGAGAATATGCTTGTTTAATTTTTTTGCTTCACCTTATCATTCAAACTGGAGAAAAGCTAAAGTCAAGGTTATCTCTATCCTAATGGCGTATTCTGTAATGTTTCAGTTATGTCAATATTGTGGAGCGCTTGTTAGAGCCTGAGCGCATGATTATTTTTCGAGTTCCTTGGATAGATGACAGAGGAGAGACTCATGTTAATCGGGGCTTTTGGGTACATTTTAACCAAACATTGGGTCCATGTAGGGGTGGCATTCGTTTTCATCCTTCAGTGAACTTGAGTGTTGTGAAATTTCTTGGTTTTGAGCAGGTAATTTTTGTATTTCTGATTTGTGATGGACTGTATTGTATATTTTGTAACACAACTTATGTTTTGTATTCTCTGGTTTTGTCATTTTCCTTTCCGGGTTGATTGACCTGAAAGATGGGTGTTATTGAACTATGTAATTAATCAGGCTAACCACTTTCTGAAGTAGTATTGGACAAGAACCATAAAAAGTGAGTTACAAAATGAAAAAAGAAGAAAGAATGAAAGATAGAGAATGAAGGAATGGTAAATGAAATAAATTGCCTTAGCCTAATATGTTTTCTTGATACTTTGTAAATGGAAGAGCCTAAACTTGAGAGTCTACCTTTTTTTTTTTTTCCCCTTTGCTGTACTGCAGACATTGAAGAATGCCCTGTCACCATACAAATTAGGAGGTGCGGCAGGTGGTAGTGATTTTGATCCAAAAGGCAAAAGTGATAATGAGGTAGCCTACTTTCTGTTCTATGATGGTTTTCTGATTAGCACCCCTTGAAATTCTGAAAGTTTTCCTAGCTTTTTGATGGAACTGTCTTGCAGATTATGTGCTTTTGCCAAAGTTTTATGAATGAGATCTACAGGTATCTAGGGCCTGACAAAGTAAGTAAAAGAAAGATGTTTTGCTCTCTTTCTACATTTTCTTAAACTTGGTTATGCTAGTCACTCTGGTTTCTTTAGGACCTCCCTTCAGAGGAGATGGGTGTTGGTACTCGTGAGATGGGATATCTGTTTGGACAGTACAGACGTTTAGCTGGTCATTTTCAGGTATTCATCTTGCTTCTTGTTCTTTAGTTCTTCAGTCCTCCTGTATAACTGACTGCTTCACAGTTATGACTTCAAGGCATGCATCTATAATACCTGTTAAGCTGACTGTGTTACTTTTGTTGCAGATTCTATTGACTTATGGGTGATTATTCATTGTAGAAAGGAAATTAATAGGCTTGTCTTTACACCTTCATATCTATGCCTGACTTATGCAGGGAAGTTTTACAGGGCCAAGGATATTTTGGTCAGGCTCTAGCCTTCGAACTGAAGCTACAGGCTATGGTCTGGTAATGATATATGTATATTTTTAACTCTTAGATACTTTATTTGTGTTTGAAGTTGTTTGAAGTTCATAAATTTTTTGTGCCTCTGTGTTTGCAAGATATTTGATTTTTGCTATGTCTGTCTCTCATAAGTTCAGTCAATTTCTTTTATTTTTTTGTGCTTGAAGTATCTTTTGATTTAATATGTTCCATGTGCTTTTGCAGGTGTATTTTGCTCAGATTATACTTGCAGATATGAATAAAGATCTCAAAGGATTGAGGTGCCTCATTATCTCTGAATGTTTATTGGTGTTGATCAGAATACCTTTTGAGCCAATTACATTACATAGGGAAATTTCAGCTGCATTCATATGGTTTTTATAATAAACTGCCATCTTGTCTTTTGTTTTTGAGACATGCTGATGTGGGCTGTAATATTAGTTTCTCAAAATGGAAGAAAACTGATGCTTGACCATTAGATATAAGGTGCTTTGATTTACTGAACAGGATCTACTGCGCAATGCTGAAGTTTATTGTCTTAATATATTGCTCTGAATGAATTTTTCTGAATTTTCTGTTCAGATGTGTCGTAAGTGGATCTGGAAAGATTGCAATGCATGTTCTAGAGAAGCTAAATGCTTATGGTGCTATTCCAATCACAGTATCAGGTACATTTGGGTCATTGGTGAATGTTTCAGAGTGAATTGATTAGGTGATGGAGTGGATAGAGTCAGCTGCTTTGAATTTAGATATGTCTCATAAGGATATTTTGGCTTGCAACGCTTGCTTGGTAATGTAGAGGCTACCATTTAGGAAAATATTTTCGGAAAGAGAATACAATGCCTATCTGTCTATGCTGTTTTGACCATGCATTAACATGAACATCTGCCTTAATAATATTTGTGCAAGATATGAGAATTTGTGAGTAATTGCTAAGCATGTTCTTTATTTGCCTCTATCCTTCATTCTGCAAATTTGCTTTCCTGTTGATTTTTGTATGGCATAATTTGTATGTTTTATATTGAGTTTATAATTATGTTTTACTCTGCAATTCCTATAAAATGTGTTCCAGTAAAGGTGCATGGTTATTCTGCATTTCATAAGTCCTCAATCTGAGACTTCTTCAATAAGTAAATGTTGCATAAATTATTTGTCTCATTTGATGGTTTATTTTTGTTCTTCAAATTTCACAACTATGAAATGGAGAACAATTCGATGAGCAGCTCTTATGGTACATGCCTTTCCATGTAAAATGTATTGCAGATTCAAAGGGCTATTTGGTGGATGAGGATGGATTTGATTACTTGAAAATATCATTTTTGAGAGATATCAAAGCCCAGCAAAGGAGTTTAAGGTGTGTTTGATTTCCATCATTTGGATTGTGACCAGGTTGTTTTTTCTAAGTATTGTTTTGTTCATACTTCTTTGGTCTGCAGAGACTATTCAAAGACATATGCTCGGTCTAAGTATTATGATGAAGCAAAACCTTGGAATGAAAGGTGTGATGTTGTGTTTCCATGTGCTTCCCAAAACGAGATTGACCAATCTGGTGCCATTAATCTGGTTAATTCGGGTTGCCGTCTACTGGTTGAAGGTGGTAATGGTACATCCCAGCTTTACTGTCTCTTCTTCCTACTTAAATCTTATTTCTCTTTGTACCTTTTCATTTCTAGGGTCAAACATGCCATGTACCCATGATGCAGTTGATGTTCTGAGAAAAGCCAATGTTGTTGTTGCCCCTGCATTGGCAGCTGGTGCTGGAGGGGTATGATATTCATTTTCTCCATCTATGCACAATAACATGGGGTCTTGTGCTTCTGGTTTGAGATTTCTATATCATAGGCTTTCTTGGCTTTACATGTTGGTGCTTTTGATATGAATAGATTCATCTTCAGGACTTTGTAGCTGGACATTTTTTCAATTTCCCTTGTGTCCCCCATTCTTCTATTATAATTCCTTTCTGTCCTTGCGTGCATTTA
Source organism: Ceriops tagal (assembly GCA_021533255.1). Classification (NCBI taxonomy): domain Eukaryota; kingdom Viridiplantae; phylum Streptophyta; class Magnoliopsida; order Malpighiales; family Rhizophoraceae; genus Ceriops; species Ceriops tagal. The sequence continues at coordinate 4,863,132 of CM038611.1, read as the reverse complement.
TTTTTTTATATCATCTTTCTTCTTTTACTCATTGGATATAGGTGTGGCAATTGGAATGTTATGCTTCTTGCTGAATTTTTAAAGAGAAACTATACGGCCAAAGCTATTTGGCTAAAAGTTCGAATCATCATAACTACGAGAAATAGCCTATTGTTGGGATAAAGTTTGGAAAAATGGAACCTTTTTGAAGAGAAGCAAATCTTTTTTTAAATCAGTGAATGAAAGGCATTCATTTCTCATGTGCTAAATCTGTGATCCGCTTGGTTGCAGGTTGTTGCTGGAGAGCTGGAGTTGAACCATGAGTGTAACATGTTGAACTGGTCACCTGAGGACTTCGAATCAAAGTTGCAGGTGAGCACAAAATTGCTATAATGCCCTCTTTGTGATATCAATATTTTCATGCCTGAGGTTAGAATTGGGCTTTAAGTGAATGATGATATCAATAGTTAGCAACAACCACAGAATTTGCAGCAAAACCTGGCCTAATCAGCTCAAACATTTTAAGTATGCAAAATATTATGGCTTTGTTATGAACTTATTTATAATGCTAGCGATTATTCCCAAGAATTTCTTTTTTCTGCATTATAAGTGTGTAACTGCAGAATTTGGTTCAGTGATTGGAAAATGTTTTATGTACAAGTAAGTCTTACAAACAGACGAGGCACTTAACAAATATTGTCATCTAGTGACAGGTCATCAAAGTGCATTTAATTTTCCATAATTTGATTGGCTGCATGCGATATATGTATAATTTGTTTGTAAATCACGGCTCTCTCTGTCCGTTCACTCCACTCCCTTCAAAATATGGTTTAGGAATTTATACACATGCATTTTTATTGTGAACTTATGGTCATCTCTTGCATGCATCCAAACTTGTACCTTGAGTGGCAGGAAGCGATGAAACAGATATACCAGAGATCCCTCAAGGCCGCGAGTGATTTTGGCTACCAAAAAGAGAGTCCCGAGTAAGTACTTCCCTGTACTACTAGCACTATATGCCCAAGTTTTCTTTTTGTTTATCTATGCTATTTATTTTTCGAGTGACAGTGTTGCATTTGAATTTGCTCCGTTGTATTGTAAGTGCAAGACTTTTATTGTTGTGCTGTTAACATGGATTGAGGGAAATGAAAGCATGCACATGAGAATATGCCCACCCAAGATGCAATATCCTGAAGATGGAATACTTGGAAGTAAATTGATTGTGTATCCTTAGAGATCTATTTTTCTCACTTGTTTCATCTGTTCCTTCTCTTGCAGGGCTTTGGCTCACGGTGCTATCATCTCTGCTTTTCTGACCATTGCTCAAGCTATGACTGAGCAAGGATGCGTGTAGAATCCACGGATAATGCTTAATGTATTGCGTGCTCCAGTAAAGGGCCAGCAGCCTGCTTGTCGGCGAGGAGCTCAATATCTTGACCCAAATTGTCTGGCAGATATTCTCATATTTGGAATTTGATGCCGGGGAAACATTGAAGTATCTGTCAGATCCCTCTGTAACATGCGTGTGCCATAGTGTCACAGGCTTTGCAAAAGGGTAATTGGTGGGGAAATTTGTTAGAACATATCTGTTGCATCAGAGGAAAAAATTTGGGTGACCTCGTGGTGGAATGGGAGGGACCTCCAAAATGGTAAGTGTGCATATTCTTGACCAACTTAAGCATTCTAGTTGCTTGTGAGTTGTGATGCCGTGAAGCATCAAAGAGAATGATTGAAAAATAAAGGCCAGCTGTTCATGTTATTTGTATTCATGTTGGGGAAAAATTCTTCTTGTTCTTAACGTTGCACTTGCCTCGACACCTTTTTCTCTTCCACCCTCTCCCTCTTGATGATTTTTAATTGTAAATTTATATTACCCTATCATGATTATTAAATGTCCATTTATAGTACTTATTTATGATGTGCATCGTTTTAAGTTTGGTCACACATTGAAAGACAAAATGCATAATTGATAATTATTATAGTCTGATGTATAAAATTACGAGGGCAGTAAGGTTTAGTCTGGTATGAATACAGTTTTAGTCTGGTATGAACATATCCAATTTACCTCTTTCACGCAACTTTTAGGCTATTGAAAATGGTGGCCTTCTTAGCTCCCGGCGTTCCACATTTTTTAGCAAGTAATATAAGAGTAAACAATATCAGTAAACAAACGCTATGAATCACTTACCATAGAAGAGGATGCCAAAATAGGCAGTGTCTTAAGAGAGAAAAAAAAAACAAAACAAAAAACCTCGGCAGGAACAGAAGGACGAGGGTATGGTTTTCATAGGCTTTGCTCTTCCATAAGCAATGTCCTTTCAAGCTTGTCATGAAAATGCTACTCCACAAATGGAAATTATTTCTTCTACCCTTCCAAAGTACCATTTTAGTAATAAGAGTAGATTGATGTGCTGCAAAATCTACAAATGGAGCAGTTTCTTTTAATGATCTCTTCCCGCAATTTACTGGCATAGTAGACAATAGACATCACTAATATACACACCTCTTTTTAGGCATTCTGAACTTGGGCCAAAAACCACAACTGAGAGAAGAAACAGATTTATGGGATGCAATCTCCGCACCCTAGTAGTAACTAAGCTAGCAGCTCAGATTAGCCGGCCCTTCTAGAAGAGTGAGAAGATGAGTCAGACTTCTCAGCCAAATAGTGCTCAAGCATATCTTCCTCATCATCTGCATCATGGTAAAAATACATGTCATATCTGATTTCGACACAAAGCTGCCTTAGCAACTGCGTTGTTGCTGCAAAATATCCAAATAATGACATAGATTGGCAATTAAAAAGAAATAACCTTCAAGATCGTCATCATCAAAGTCGATATCTTCTTCATCTTCCTCTTCAGATCCTTCAGTGACAGCTGCTGCACCTTTCTGCATAAAAGCCCGATGTTCCTTCATACATATTTTGTGAACAAACCGCTTTCTCTTTTATTTAAGATCCCCAATACTAAACTTGTTTCTATGAACACAGTTTATGTCACTCAAATGATTGTAAACAAACTGCTTGACCTACCTGTCTCAACTCTGCAACATGGTGCTGCCCGTGTCAGCAACACATGGGAAAATCTTTCCTTTGCATGCATAGAAGCATACTATAAACCAACTAACAACTTAGATGTGTAAAATATTTGGCTCGTGACAAAAAAACAAAAAAAAGGCACCCTACAAATGACTTATCATTTAAATTAGATTCACACAGCATGTCTAGCAGAGATTTTCTTTTCCCTGTATGTCATTCACATCATGAGAAATTATTGTCACTTCTTCTAATATAAATGTCTCAAGGGTGTAAGTGAAAAGGTAGATTATGTTGGCCACAGTTACTTTATCAGCAAGTCATTTCCAGCAAAATATTTACAAAACAAGTTTATTAGATTTGTAATATACTAATGAATACTGGTCATATCTTACAAACATATAAATTTTGTATATCAAAGAGTGGGGGACAGGGAACTAGAACTTACCACTCTTCCACCTTCAAACCACTGTCTGCCTGTAAGCTTCCTCTCTTTAGGGGCCGTAAGTGCATAATCAGGCATAAGCCTGAAAAGTTATGCTAGTAATTAGTAATGTGATAATAATGGGGGACAGCAAGAAATAATTGAAGTTCGTTGTTAAGTCTATAGCAGGAATATCATCAAAAGGAAATAAGATTAGCATTTTGACTTGGATTTTATAAACCGAAAGATTATGATCCAAGAAATGATCTCCACACTCTAAGACTCCTTTTGAAGTGAGAGAACACATGAAACTGAATCTACGACCAACATTTTAACTCAATCAATAGAAGTCTGCCTCTAGGAACTAACCATCAAGATTTGAAATCATTTTTCAAAACCACTTGCAGCATGGGATTTGATGCCACAACCACCAGATCATGGTAAGACAAAATCCAACAAGGGATTGGATTCCATATAGTTCAGCTGACTGCTAGACCATGACTAGGTCACAATTGCAGTTACCAATTTAGCTGACATGCATAGACATTGAACTCATAATATTTTGCAAAAATCTAGAAAGAAACTCAGAGACTCAACTCAATGGCACTTTAATGTTAGAACTTACTTGGCTCGTTCAAGTGCCAGCTCTGCTTCGAATCTTTCTCTCCATGCCAGAAATGTTTCAACGGTAACAGGTTCCCCATGAGGTACAATCACCTGTATGGAGACACACACACATGCTTGAAAGTTAAAAATGAAATCAAAGTGAACATTTAAATGAAAAAAAAAAAAAGAATAATACAGTCTCAAGTGCGGGAATTCTGCGGACATGGCACCAAAGAATTCATGAAGACATAATCCATGTTCCTCTTCATACTAAGCAGATCCAAGCACCAAGCTAGCATAAAACAACACAAGGAAGGACATTCATACTTCATCTTGTGCAGCTTGCTCATCTTGCATGTTACTGCTACCATTCTCTTGACCATATCTTTCAGATAACCATTCTTTAGCTGATGTTACCAATGTGTAGATCATAGCCATACCAAGATTTTCAGATGCCTGCAAAACATAATCATTTAATCAAATAACATTGTAACCAGGCAAAAAATTATTTCTTGGATTACTTCAAATCTTCTTGTGCAAGGGAACTAAGACTTTGGAGCACTCCCTATTCTGCCAAAGAGTTTAATAAGTACCCAATTCATCTCACTTCTTGAAATCCTCAAGCAGTTATAAACAGTGAATTGTAATACATAATAGCAGTTTATCAAGGAAAAGCCCATACGATACCTCTTGCTGGAGCTTTTCCTTCAAAGCTCTGAGATCAGCTACTTGAATACCTCGTATGCTGGCAGGGAGATGAAAAGGGAAGAGAAATCAAATAGTGGAATTCATGTTTCACCTCTGTAGTCCATATAATTGCTCAAGTTTATAAGTTTGAAGATCAACCAAGAACTTCTATCTTGCAAATTAACTATTTCGCATAATTTAAGAGTTTACTGGACACATTTTAATAACATCAAAATGTTTGGTGCTCAGCTCCTAGGAATTCCATGTCAAAATGATTAATAAAAGGAGACTGCTAGAGGTACTAAAAACCATTTCAGAGGTAAGGATTACAAACTGTAGATTCTAGTCACCAGAGCAGAAGGGCTAGACTTTCACATACTAACAAGCACTAGAAGGAAATCCTGACCTTTTTACATTCAGAAGAGGGGGTTCATCAGGATACTTTTCTGTGTGTGAGAAAACCAATGCTAGCTGCACTGCAGAAAATATTTGAGGAAAAGGCTCAATAAATAATCAGTCTAGAAATCAAAAGCAGTACTGGAATGTAAGTAAAAAGTTTATAAAAGTACAATATCAAGTTGAATTTAATAACATGATATGTAGAAAACAACCTGGTATGCTGGTTGATTCATCAGCATCCTCATCCTGTTGAAAATGAAGAGAGGTAAATACACATAACAAATAAATTCTTCACTAAAGAAAAACACGTAAAGGATGGGAGAACAAGGTAGGTTTCTCCTATGTTTGTAGCCAACAGACAAACTGACAACAAATTCTTCATAATCCCTGTGGCTGAATAAGGAGCAAAAAAAACCGTGCACAAACACACACACAGACAGAGTGAATTTGAGATATCCAATAAAGCATCATGGATTCAGAAGGAAATTCTTGACTAAATTCCAAAAAACCACCTCTGAACATCACTGACATGTACTTTGTATAAATAACAAACAAATAGCAAAATTAATCAACTCAAGGAAATTTAGTGCAACCCTATCAAGGCAATTTCATCATATATTTCCAATAAGACAGCTGCAAATGGAAGTGGATACAAAGAGAGATTTTCAATCTGAATTATCCAATAAGACATGGTTCATGGGCTAAACAAATAACTAAATTCAGAAAAACATGCATAAGATTCATATAATATTTCTCACCATAATCATCAAAAGAAGTAAATCCAGCATAAGGCAAGACATTTAGAGCCCCTATTAAACACTTTGAATTGTCATTAGTAATCCTAGCCTACAACTTTTTGTTAATGCAAGGTTACCACCAGAGAACTAAATGAAATAGGGCAAGCTTGTGCAGCATTGATTTCATCAAGAGAATTCAGAAAGAATATGCACCTGCTGAACTATTGTTACTTGAAAGCAACAATTTGAAGTATTCAGTCCGCTCTCACCCGAGTGAATTTCTGGCAATCACACAAAACAATGACAGACAACATACCACTAATGTTGAAGCAAACATTCAGAAGGAAATAACTAACAAAAGTTCCCCAGTCACAGGTATAACATACCCTTGAAATCATCCATAAGTATTGCTTCTAATGCTTCAATTTCCATCTCTTGCTCCTGTCTATATTCTGCACAAATAGATTAAGGCACACAAACACGATTAAAATCATCATTCAAGTTATCCAACGTTTGCAATCTTACTAAGACCCAATGCTTGAAGACTTCACATGTAACCCCATAAATAGTTTTTCCTGATTACCAAAAAGTTCACAACTTTACACTTGCACACTCACTTCACAATGGATTCCAACAAAACTACCCAGCAATGACAAAAAAAAAGAAGAGAAAAAAAAGAAAAATCTTAACGGGACAGAGCTCAGTCACTTAATTCAATCATTTACAAAGATTATACTGAATTGTGACTGAGACACAGAATCAACTCCCATTACAATATAGCATCAAATAAACGAAAACCCATTTGAATTTACTGAATAAACATGTGATTTCAGCTTCTGGGTATCCGAACAAACTTGTGAAATCATTCAAACTAAACGGAGATGAAAAGAACAGAAAAGTACAACTTGTTTTTTTTCTCTAAAAAACTAACCCATGAGGATTGGATTGTAGAGAGAAAGCCGATCTCAAGCGATAATCTTTTATGAATCTCTCTTTCTCTCTGGAGTATTTTTGGACGAGGCCTTGGTATGCAAGCTTGCCAAAACCTAGAGCTTCTTTAAAACGAGGCTTTTTGATCCAGCCTCTCTCTCTCTCTCTCTCTCTCTTCCTCTTTCTCTTATTATAATATATAAATCTGAATTACACAATATGAGTTTTCTTTTTTATTTTTATAAATTTCACACATTTTTTTAAATTAAAGTCTAAGGACTCCTAATTAAAATTTTAAAATCTTATTTATTAAAGTGATTTTAAAGGACATTAATTACACTTTTTTATTTTAAAATTTAAATTTATAATCATTCAAAAATCTCTTGAAAACCATTTGTTGTCTTTTCTACCAAACACTTTTTGGATCTTTGCAATCTTAATTGATAAAGTAACGTAACCTTTTAATTCCCATTTAAGCTTGTTTAGAGTATTCCCATATGCGTAAAGATATGTACCAAAATCTCTTTGAATGTTTGTAAAATAATAAATGTAATTTTTATTATTGAAAATATAATTTATTTTCTTCAATGACAAATATGCTCCATATGTTTTTTTTTTTCTCTTTGAACATATTTATCCCCATATTATAAAAAATTAGACTTTTTTTTTTTTCAAAAACTGTCAAGCACTAGACTATACGTATATATATATTTATTTATTTATTTATTAGAGCGTTGCACTCCACTTGAAAAAAAAAAAAAAAAATTTTTTTCATTTACGATTCTATCCTGAGTTTTAAGGCCCCTAGAAGAAGTAAATGTCTTTTCAGCAACGGTGAAAATGCAATGTAAATGACTACAATTAAATTTACAACTAAAATTATGTCATTATGTACATAATATTTATAAATTTTTTATTATTAATTAAATAATAATATTAATAATTTATAATTGATTGTATTATTAAATTAAAATTCATGATTGATTATATTATTATGTTTTTAATTACTTATTTGTAGTGATGATAATGTATTGTAGATGATTGTGATTAAATTTATAAGTAAAACTTTATCTTTAATGTCTATAATATTCATAAATTTCTTATTATTAATTAAATAATAACATTAATAATATGTAATCAAAGATATTGTTAAATTAAAATTTATGATTAATTATATCATTATGCTTTTACTTATTTATTCTATTTTATTCGACCTTTGTGTATAATATTTATAATTTTATGCAAATTTTTTTTTGACTAAGTTTGTAGCAATATTTCATATTTATTTATTTTATATAACTTTAATTAATAATATGTGATCGATTGTTTTACTAAATTAAAATTTATTATTAATTGTATAGTTATATTTCTACTTATTTATTTCATTTTATTCATTTACCATGTGTGATATTTGTAATTATGCAAGTTTTTTTAACCAAATTTATAGCAACATTTTATAGAAAAAGTAAATCTCTTTTTAGTAGTAGTGAAAATGCAATGTAAATAGTTACAATTAAATTTAAAACTAAAATTTTGTCATTAATATATATAATATTTGTAAGTTTTTTATTATTAATTAAATAATATTATTAATAATTTGTAATCAATTGTATTATTACATTAAAATTTTTGATTGATTATATTATTATGTTTTTAGTTACAATGATAATGTAATATAGATAATTATGGTTAAATTTAAAAGTAAAACTTTGTCCTTAATGTATATAATATTCATAAATTTCTTATTATTAATTAAAAAATAATATTAATAATATATAATTGATCATATTTGTTAAATTAATATTCATAATCGATTATATCTTTATATTCTTACTTACTTATTTTGTTTTATTCTCTCATTAATAATGTGTGATCAATTATATTATTAAATTAAAATTTATGATTAATTATATCTTTATACTTTTACTTATTTATTCTGTTTTATTCCACTCTTATGTATAATATTTATAATTTTATGTAAATATTTTAATCAAATTTATAGTAACATTTCATATTTATTTATTTCATGTAACTCTTATTAATAATGTATTATCAATTATATTATTAAAGTAAAATTTATGATCAATTTTATCGTTATATATTTACTTATTTATTTGTATAATATTTATAATTTCACGTAAGTTTTTTGACCAAATTTATAGCAATAATTTATACTTATTTATTGCATGTAACTCTTATTAATAAAGTGTCATCGATCATATTACTAAATTAAAATTTATGATCAATTATATTATTATATTTTTATTTATTTATTTTAATTCTCTTTTATAATATTTAAAATTTTATTTTTTGACTCAATTTGTAGCACCATTTCATATTTATAATTTCACATCATAAGTTTCTTGATGTTAAAAGAAATTTCTCAAATTCTCGTTTCAATTTCACCTTGAAGAAGTCATGACATATGCTGACATAGCCTTAATGTTAGGTTTCATCCCAACTCAAAACTACCTAAAAAAAAAAGTTAAAAAAAAAAAACTACTCTAAACTCTTTGTGTTCTGTCGTGGAAATCTGAAAAGAGAAAATTATAAAAAAACAAGAAATCTCTCTCTTTCGCTCTGTCTCTCCCTCTCTCCCTCCCTCTCTCAGTAGATACCAAAAGGTACGTTTTTTTTGATCCAAACACTCCACACTCCTCGTCTCTCTTTCTTTCTTACTGGTTGTGCACTGCAAACCACCCCCCCCCCCAAAAAAAAGGGCGAAAAACAGAAAATAATGAAGAAAATCAAAGACTTTGATGGAAGTTGAAGCTACGAAGCCAAGAAATCACTATCTCACTATTGGTAATTCCTTGCTTTAAAAAAATGAAAAGGCAGTTTCTCAAAATAACTTGCTTTAAAGTTTAAATCCACCATAAAAAAAAGGCTTAAATTAAAAACAGAACCAACCCAGATCTCTTTTCATTACATCTTTATGCTCTAGATCTCTTTTTCCTTCAGAAAACCCTTCAAAGGCTCGTGCTTTAGTCACTTTTTTGGCTAATTGTGTGTAAGGTTTTATTTTTTATTTTTTGTTGGTTTAGTTGTGGTGAGGTTTTTGTATTGCATGCAATATTGAGGTTTGTGTAAGTTTTTGAATGAGTTTTTGTTTTGTCTTTCCCTTTGTTACTTTGAGTTTCAGGTTTTGAAGGGTTTATGCTGCTGGTGTCTCCATGAAAGCAAGTTTTATATTAATTTTTTGAAAACTGGGTTTGGCTAAAAATTAGGAATTTTTATTGATATTTTGCTTTTTTTGCTTGCTTTTTTGGCTGAAAAACTGAGTTGAGGGGTTTTTGAGATGGGTAGTAGCTCTGGAGAACCCAACAGTAACTCGAAGGCCATTGATGCATCGGTGGGCAGTTTAGTTTGGGTCCAGCGTCGAAACGGTTCGTGGTGGCCAGGTCGGATTATGGGTATGGATGAGATTTCTGAGGGCAGTTTGGCTTCTCCAAGATTAGGCACTCCAGTTAAGCTTCTTGGCCGTGAGGATGCTAGTGTGTAAGGGCCCATTTCTCTTGGATTTTATGTTTTTTGGCTTGTTTCTCTATGTTTGTCTTCTTTGGGGTGTTTCTTTTAGGGCTTTTCAATGACTTATTATTATTTTGTTTCCAAAAGACTTGATTTTTGTTTGTTGGTGGTGTGTTTTCTCAAGGTTGGTGTTTACATCTGTTTAGGTTTGTGCTTTTGTAGGATGTTCTTCAAGTTGCATTACTACCTGTACTGTGAAATGCCTTGTTGCCATTGACTCTCATTGAAATTCTGAGAGTTTATTATTTGCCTATATTTGTGGTTATGATAATTTTATGGATTGTTTCTGGAGTTGAAACCCACAAAACTAGATGTGGGGGCTAAAAGAAACTTTCTGCAAGCAATTGTCTTTGTTTTTTTATCTTCTTCTTTTTTTGGTCTGAATTTTAATCCAGATTCATGGATGCAGTTGTTGCAATATTGGTTGTCTCCATGGTCCTTGAATTCCTTTTAGATGGTTTTCAATGGTACACAGATGTATGGTATGGGTAGACAGGAGTTAACCAAAATGCTCATCTCAAAGGCTGTCATGTTTGGTGTATAGCAAATTTTGCTCATATCAACCTTCGGCTTGAGCAGCAGGACTTATAAGCACTTAACAGTCCACTTTTACATTTAGATGGTAAATGTATACATTCTCTAATATTTTCTTGTTATCAAAGGGTCTTTTCTGCTAAAGGAATATGTGTTTGTGGGGGCTTGAAAACATTGACTGGGCTGCAGCTTTCAGTTTATACATAAACCCAATAAACATGGGGAAGTACGACTTTGTGGTTGTCTAGTGTAATCTGCAAGCATTCTTAGGGTTGCACACATAAATTAATTATTGAAACAACATTGTGGTGTATTTGTTTCTTTTTCTTTCCTTCCTTAAGAAAAATGTATAATTCTATAATTGTTATGACTGTTGTTTTCATGGATAATGCATAAAATGATTGGCTAAAGAATTTGGTTCTTTAGGAGCATGTTGAAACCACTTCTTAAAGTACTTGTTTTATTTTAATTTTGTGGCCTTGTTTATTTTTTGGGCTTAGGGATTGGTATAATCTTGAAAAGTCTAAAAGAGTGAAGGCATTTCGATGTGGAGAGTATGATGAATGTATTGAAAAGGCAAGGGCTGCTGCAGCAAATGGTAATAAAAAAGCAGTGAAGTATGCTCGGAGGGAAGATGCTATTCTCCATGCCCTTGAGATTGAAAATACTCGCCTAGGCAAGGATCATTTGGACTTATTCTCAAGAACCAATAATTCATGTGGTGAGAAAAGTCTTTCAGCCAAAGAATCAGCTAGCATGTCTCTTTCTGCCAAAGAAGATGAGGATGTCACTGCTGAAAAGGCTGATTCTGATGGTTTGGATTCAGATTCAGATCCCAGCTCAGACACTTCAGACTCAGGTTCAGCACCAGAACTATCTCAATCTGGCATATCTTTTGAAGAGCCAAATCATGTGGGAGTGACTAAGGCACAATCTGTGCAAGCTAAGAGAAGAAAAACCCCAAATGATTCTGAGGATGATGGAACAGAAGGAACTAAGCGTATGAGAGGACTTGAGGACCTTGGAATTGGTGTGGGAGATTCAAACACAGGAAATTGCATGTCTAATGGCACTCCTGTAAATGGAAGCAAGGCCTTTAACTCGTCAATGAAAAGGAAATGCTCACAATCAGCAAACGTTCATGAATTTTTGAAAAGAAAAAATCGTCGGCGACCATTGACAAAAGTTTTGGAGAGTACAGCTATGGTTTCAATTCCAGTTATTTGTGACCAACTTCCTAGCTCCTGTGGGTCATCTCTTCAGGGGTTATCTGACAGCAAGATCTCTGCAGTAGATTCTAATGATTCTAGGAAAAGCCTTTGTGCAGTAATCAATAATAACTCAGACAGCACTGGAGTGTCATGTGAGAATCCTTCTGAACCTGCTTGTGATACTTCCCCAACTAATTCCAAGGTGAGGAAAGAAAATGATATTTCCAGCATATCAGGCTTCTTGGAGAATGATTCTACAGACAAGCTATTTGATGTGCCGTTTGTTGGGGAGGAAAAACAAGCTACAGGTACAGTCGATTGGGACATTCAAACACTGTGGTGCCTGTTTGTTTTCCTTTAATCCTACTCCTTTGTTCTGCTGAAGTTGGTTGATAATGTAAAACATTGGGGATAATAATAAAGCCACTGTATGTCTGTCACCTCCACTCTGTAATTATTATCTTCCCTGTGCCTTTCTTTGTATTTTTCTACTTCTCTATTTACATTTTTTTTCTTTACTTCATCCCTCAAGGAGCTTTTTTCAGATGTTTGCCTACACATCATAAGCCTAGTATTTACTGCACCTTGTACATTTAATAATTCTGTTATTTCTTCATTATGTTACCCCTTATTTCTTGTTCAATTAGCCTTTCTTTACCTTTATTTTGTTTGGAAAATGTCATGTTACCTAATTTTGAGTGTGTTTGCCTCTATAATGATCCAAATAAATATTGCCCAGTATTTAGCAAGCAGTTATGCCAGCTCCATTCATGTTTATATGCTGCATGAGGGTGTATTTTTTACTTAGAAGTGGGTGTGATCATGCTTAAAATGCAGTGCACTTCAAGTTGAATAAGTACTAGGACTTTGTTTTTGTTCATTTGGCTGCATGTCTGCTATTGATAGTTGATGCATGCATGCCAATTCTTCTGGTTTTTGCCCCTCTATGTTTATGCTTGCATGTCTCTCTATCTTGCATTTTATGATGTCTGATTACACATGCAGCCAGCCAGCCTTTATTTAAGTTTTCAACCTGCCACCCTCCCCTGTTCTCCTTGCAATAAGAGTATTTTGTTTGATTAGCCATTATGTGCCTCTTATTTCACTTGTAGGACTTTAATGACTAACAGCATGGTAAATTTTGCCATGTGCTGATCTTTTATATCACTCTTCAGGTTTTTCTCCCATGCTCATTGCATCTTCATCTTTAAGATATCAAAGAGGTGGATTTAGGAGGCAATGTAGTCAAAGTAGTCAAGCAGAAGCCACGACTTTGAAAAATGAGGGACTTAATGAATCTGCTACCAGTTCACCATCAGATCATGTTAATAATTTCAGTCAGAGTATAGAGAAAGGTACTTCAAAGTGGCAGTTAAAAGGAAAGAGGAATTCAAGACATGTAAATAAGAATAGAAAACGATACTTGAGAAACTACATGGACATGGATGATGAATCCAATCCTTATTTGGCAGGTATGGGGCAAAGGGATGGATTCCTTCAGGGTTCATCTAGACCTGGTACTGAAGACCATATAGATGGGAATGAAGAATGGGGCAAGCCTTTTTCTTATGGAGACCCGCATATTGGAGGGCCACTGGGGGAATTGTCTTTGCCTCCTCAAAGGTCACTGCCTTACCGTCAGTCACGCTTTATGCACAATTCCAAGTATCAGACAGCAGATTTCCCTGGCAGAAATCTCTGCACTGCTTCAAGACTTTATGAAGTGAAGCTTGAGGTTAAAGCCACCTACCGGCCACAACATGTTCCCTTGGTCTCCCTCAGGAGCAAATTGAATGGTAAAGCTATTGTTGGTCATCCTTTAACCGTCGAGCCTTTGGCTGATGGCTATTGTAATGATATTATCAGCAGTAGTGAATCTGATGCAACTAAAGTAACTGTTCTGGAAGCTGCTGAACATGGTAATGCTGTTCGTCATTCTAAAGCAGGAAGAGTTTCAACCAAGCATATTGCAATGCAACCCCGGTTCTCACCAAGCAAATCACCCAAATTGAGGAAATCCGGGCTTTTGTCCAAAAAGACACGGAAACTCTCTTCATTGACTGGTAATAGAGGGGAATACAGGAAACCAGTGGGAGAGAAGCTCAAGGGTCCTGTTATAGCTTGTATTCCGCTCAAACTAGTGTTCAGTAGGTTAAATGAGGGAGTGAATGGCTCAGCACGACAAATGCAGCGGGCCCTAACGTGAGGCAACTTATGAAACATCATTGTTTTGCAATGTTGCAGAATGTGGATCCTATCTATGAGTTTGGTTTGTTGGCCTTGTGGGTATGTTTATTCTGCAAGGAAGCCTGGTTTTCTGCTTAATTAAATTGCACTCAACATGGACTCTGATCTAGTATCCCTATGTACATTCCCCCGTTTCATCATAAAAGCTGACTGAGAAGGAATTCTGACAGAGGCTGCTGCGGGATCTTGTATATATTGCAGCATTGGCTGGGGTGTAATGATGATGATCTAGCATTAGGTATAACTTTTCTGGCCCATTATTGGGTTTTAGTTTTTATGAATACAGGCAGGTTTAGGGTGCTGATCACTTAAATTTTCCAGTAGGTGTTTGGGAACATGGTTGGATGTTTTGACAACTCATTTCAAGCTAGAATTTTTCAAATTTTTTTAATATGCTTGAAAACCTGAGTGCCATGTCAATGTTCCTATTGCTATTGCAGCTTAGGTAGGATCCTCCAAGCACCTAGTATGCATTTTGCGTCCTTCATTGCTATGGTTTGCAGATTGCTTTTTTAATCAGACCCTGACAAGTATGAAAGCCTCTTATGCACGTTTGTATATGTCTTCTTAATAGTTTGCAAACTTGATAAATGTGTCTTTTCACCACATTCATACTTAAGAAATGTGATATGTGATTGTGAATGTGATGAATGCATCTTAACATGAATGATTTGAGATGTAGATGGTGCTTCTTATATTTAAGAGTAGTAATCAAGGCCTTACTGCAAACATGGAGTCATCAAATGCCACATTGATAAGGCGCGCGCGTGTGCTGAGTTTTAGTGTTTTTTTTTTTTTTTTTGTTGAATGGAAATAATATTTTTAGACTTAGGTTTGTTTATTTGCATGAAAATATTCCTTTATTTTGTGAAGCAATTATATGTAGTTGACCGAAAATATTTTAATAAATTTGGAAGAATGACTCCAAGTTTAGAAAAACCACCGTTAAATGAAATTACATATAGAATGAGAGAATTAAATTATTATTATTTTTTTAAATTTTCATTTTTTATTTCTCGTGAGGAATATAAGTCAATGTGTGATCAAAGGCAAATGCACATTAAAGCAACAGAATTTTTCCCAAGTAGCAGCAAGCACATTGAGATTGATGTTTAGACTTTAAACTAAATATTGAAGTGGCTTGTCATGATAAAAATGATCACCCCAAATAAATAATTTTTTTCTTTTTCTTTTTTTTTTGAAAAATCCACTCTTTCCCATTAAATTAAATTCATTTTAGTGGCTCCAAATTTTCCACACAAAAAAAAAAAAGAAAATTCCATCAAGGGTATTTTGGTCATACCACAAAACTAACCCAATGAAAATTAGGGTTTTAGTATAAATTTCTCATAAACTACCCTCTTCTTTCTCTCACTGCCCAAGTTCTCTCTCAGGTTGCTCTCTCTCTTTCTGGGATCTTCTGTGGTGGGGGGTGCAGGAAAAGAAAAGGAAAGATGTCGACGGTGCCGGAGCAGCTGGTGTGGGAGATTGTGAAGCGGAACAACTCGTTTTTGGTGAAGCAGTTTGGCCGTGGGACTGCCAGCCTCCGCTTCAGCAAAGAGCCCAATAATCTGTTCAATCTCAATACCTACAAGCATTCTGGTACGTTCTAACCTGTCTCTCCAAGTTGGCATGCCATCTACTGAGTTCTATATACGCCATGTTTGCTTTTGTCGGCTCTTTAGCTTAATGGATTGCTGGTGTATATCATGTTTTTGTCCATTTCCTTGTTTTGGGTCTCTATTTTATACGAATTTAGGACATGGGTTTGCATCAAGAGTGGATTTTTTTGCTGCTTTTTTTGGTGGTTATGAAATGGACTCATGCATTTCAATGGCATGATTTGTTGGGGTTGGTGAAAAATTTTTTATTTTCTTTTTTCAGGATGTGTTAAATTTGTTTTTACTTTGTTCTGAATATGACAAGTTTATATGAAGCTTGTGTTCATTTCCCTGTTTTGGGTCTCTATTTTATTGACAATCGGGACATGTGTTTTCATGGATTGTAACATGATCGGATCTTTTGCTTGTTTTTTGGCGATTTTGAAATGTGGTCATAGATTTTGATGGTATGATTTTTTTTTGGGTTAGTGAAAATTTTGAACTTTTTAGTAGAATATGTTTCTTGTGTATTATTTGGCTGGTGTTTGTTCTTTGTTAAGTGTTATAATGGAAATTGAGAAAGTGAAGTTTCACTTGATTTTGTGGTGTGGGGTCAAATAGGGTTGGCAAACAAGAAAACCGTCACCATTCAGCCTGGAGGTAAAGACCTGTCAGTGGTTCTTGCTACTACTAAGACCAAGAAGCAGAACAAGCCTGCTGCATTGCTTCACAAGTCTGTCATGAACAAGGAGTTCCGTCGGATGGCAAAGGCTGTAGAGAACCAGGTAGTCTTTTTCAATATGTTGTTATTTCCTGAACTGTTGTCTGAGTTGGCCATTATGTTCGTTTAGGCTGGTTAAAGTGGTCGGCAGCTGATTCAATGTGATGGCTTTTTTTTTTTTTTAAATCGTGCCTAGTTGTTTGATTCTTTCTTAATGCTTGGGTGTTTGTCTTCCATTAGTTTTGTTTATTGATTTTTTTGTGGCCATTAGTTCTTGTTTCCTTTCTGCTTACCTGTGTCGGAATTGTTTACACCTCTTGAACAAGATTAGCATTACTTTGGTTCCTTTGCATGCTTTAATGGACCACTTTCTTTGAATGTGAAACTTGTGTTCAAACATAATATGAAAGATAGCGTTTTTGGCATTTGATTCTCAATATTTGTAATTAATGATGAAGATGGTAAGTGCATTTCTAAAGTCAGCTGTGTGGTTGAATCATGTTGATTTTCATTTGCAGTGATGAGGCATTAACATGTAAGAAGAATTCCACCATTGGGGTTTTTCAATGAAATGTACATGTTACGCTTGGCTTCTGAGCTTTCTGCCAATAAAGTTATGTAAACATCTATGCTTGTGGTTGATGTTTCACCGTTTGAGAATTCTTAATCCCATCTGGCCGGCCCCCCCCCCCCAAGCAGCAACCTCTCCCCCTCTATAATTTTGTTGAAGATAAATTCTGTAGTGGGTTGATCTTGTGCAATGTATATTGTTTCTGCTAAAGTCCTTGTAATGTTGCTAGTATTGTCTGGTAAATAATTTGTGTTTTACTCATTGCAGGTTGGTGATAACTACTACAGACCTGATCTAAAGAAAGCAGCGCTTGCAAGGTTGAGTGCGGTGCACAGGAGCCTGAAGGTTGGCAAATCTGGTGTCAAGAAGAGGAATAGACAAGCCCAGAAGATCCATGGCAGGAAGTGAGTTGAAGGAGCGAGATATACGTGCTAGGCGAGTTCCATTGTCGCTGGACACAGTTTTCTTATCTTGTTAAACTTGCCTTGTTTTATTTTCCCCCAATTTGGTGAACACTTCTCTACTGGTGAACCATAAGTTTTTTTTTTTTTTTCTGAATTGTTGTTTACAGTAATTTCTTCTCTTTGCGTCTTTTTCAAGGAAAACTTGCTATGTCTTACCATACAAATTGCGCAACCGATAGTCTATTATGTCTTTTTGTAAGCAAGTGAAAAAAAAATTAATAATAAGAACATATATCAAACTTTAAAACTTAAGCCGACAAAATATTATTTCTTTAATTGTCAAAATGAGTAGGATCGACGGTTTCTTTAGAAGGCTTTAAATGTTGATTGATCTCTTAGCGTGAATTAAAGCATTTTTGCCATTTGGGGAAAAGGATAAAAAATGGATGTGATCACACGTCGCTGGAGAATGTATGAATTTCACAACCATACGACAGGAGAACCATGCTTGAACTGAAGGTGTCCACCCTGTCCCTTTCCCTTTTTCGTTTGAAACTTTTGGTGGTCACTGTTTCGTTCTATATGTTTTTGAGCTAATATTTGCGCGAGCTTTGAATATCACTACGTGGGGGTATTTTCCTTTTCGCCTGATGTAATGTATTTTAGTCTTTTGTTTTTTTTAATATAAAGCACATCACGTTTTATTAAGAAGGTATAGGTAAAGTCTTATTAGGAGGGTACAGGAGACAAACAATTACATGTTTAATCATAAAACAAAAAAAAGATAGCCAGAGCGAACAGCAAAGACTAGAGCAAGAGAATGAGATTAGTTTGTCTAGTAGTTCATTGTTTTGTTAAATCATTTGCAATAAAATTTGTGTTCTTTTTAACGTGTCTGAAACACCAACGAGCATAATAGGTAAAAATACACAAGCTAAATATGGTTGTTGCATCTAATTCAGGAGGGTTTGATGGGTTATATGAGCTTCTTTTATCATTTGATAGTGAACTGAATTAATTATACGGTTTAGCCTTCTCTTCTGGGATAGCCCCCCTCTTTTTTTTTCCAAGGTCTATTGCAATTTGGATTAAAGATTGAGTCGGGTGGCTTGTAAAATCAATGGAATCAATGGCAACAACCAAAAGAAAGGGAGAAGATGATGCTGCGTGTCACAATAGAAACAGAAGAAGAGAAGTTTGTACTAGTTATGCTGTTGCTTATTTGGACAATCTCTCGGACTGTGTTTTGATGAAAGGTCTCCTACGGCTACCAAATGCCAAATCTGCCATGATGTGCAAGGTTGTCTCCAAGCTGATCTCTGATCCTTGTTTCCCTTCTCTCTTTAAGTGAGTTCATCTCAATGCCAGTGACCGGTCCTTCTGCCAATCAACAATTATTTTTAGTTTTGGCAATCGGGATGTTATATCCTCTCGTATCACCTGCTAAGTTGAACTCCCATCGTGGTTTGACCTTAACATGTCTGCCTGAGGAACCTTCTTGAGTCCGTGTTTTAGCATCGTCCAATGACTCGGTGTTGTGTCGAGCAAGCCGTGACAGATACCATGTGTCACCATGCAACAACGGGTTGCCATCCCGGAGCCTGGCTCAATGTATATTTTCAAGACTCGATTTGGGATCCTTTGTGAACATGTCAACTATGATAGCTATCGATCCAGGGTAGTAGCTTGAAGCTGTAATCAAGTGCTCGCGTGTTTTCCCGAGATTTGCAGATGCAGACAATATGATGGTCCAGTGGTTTGCCAATGTTTCGAAAGGCAAGCTGTCCTGATTCAATGGAGAGGACAAAACTGTTACCTTTTACCCCTTTGGTAATCAAGAATTTGCTTTCATCGATTGCCCTTGAATGAAATCAGCAGCTCTGGAGGAGGATATTCAGAACTTCCTTTTTCGTGGGACCTTCTCAGATTATTGTCTTGGAGTCTGCCAGGGATTTCTCCAAAGTTATGCAGTTGGGGCGAAATCTCGATAATAGTTATGGTTACAGTTTGAGAATTTGGAAACTGGAGGACTGTATAAAAGGGGAATGGATCTTGGAGCACATGGTACATTACAAAAGAAAATGGTGGCAGAGATGTCTTGGGTTCGGGAATTGCTATAAGAAGGTGATCTTTCCACCCGAGTAGAGTGGATATTGTGTACTTGAAGAGGACAAACCACATTTTCTCATACAACAAGCTCACAAAAAGAGGTGATCCCAGCGGGCTAAATTCCTCCAAATTGCTTCTAGTAGTTTGATTGCCACAATGTCTTCCCTCTTGTGCTTCCTCCAAGGCCTTCTCCGGTCTCTGCCTTCCAGCACATTGACTAGCTCTGATGTACCCTTTGCATTATACCTTCTTCTGGAGACATGGACAATTGAACGCTAAAAAGTTGTAATCTATATTTGAATAAGGATCTTATTCTTGTGCTACCTCCAAAGCCTTCTCCGGTCTCTGCCTTCCAGCACATTTACTGGCTCTGATGTACCCTTTGCATTATACTTTCTTCTGGAGACATGGACAATTGAACGCTAAAATGTTGTAATCTATATTTGAACAAGGATCTTATTCTTGTGCTTCCTCCATGGCCTTCTCCGGTATCTGCCTTCCGGCACATTGACTTTCTCTGATGTACCCTTCGCATTATGCTTTCTTCTGGAGACATGGACAATTGATTGCTAAAAAGTTTTAATCTATATTTGAACAAGGATCTTATTCTTATACAGAATTTAGAACACGATATATGATAACGATGAAATCGTCAATATGATCAATTAACTGCTCATTGAATGATCAATTAGTTAGTATAGGCTTCCTATCTAGTTGAGTTGTGACCAAATCGACTTCTTAGAAATATCCCTGACCTTGCATGAGTTTCCATTGCAGAGTTTGACTTGGTTAGCGAGTCCACAAACCTCTTTTTCAAGGAAACCTCTTATGTGTTACCGTACAAATTCCATAAGAAACAGTTTATTATTTCTTTTTTAACAAGAGGGAGACCAAAAAAAAAAAAAAAAAAAAAGAAATATACAGCAAACATTAAACTAGTTGAGTAGACAAAATATTGCAACTATCCCTTTCATCTCAAATTGTAGGTTCATTTTTTATTCCACCTATAAAATGGTTGACCAGTTCAGAACCAGGCATTAGAAAAATGACAAACTCCAGTCAAATGATGTTAATCTGATAGACGGATTGGAAAATAAGTTTCTTGTAGAATATTATGTTACTTGTCTTAGCATACTTCTCTAATGAACCCTTTATAAAATACCAACATCCTTCCAATGTCTAACAACAATTGGACCATTCCTGCTGCAAAAATTGCAGCTAAACTAAAAACCCTTTGAGCACATGTCGGTTAAGAAAGATCCCCTCAACGACAAAAGGGCCATTAAGGCCAACGATCATGCCTCTGCATCAAAGCGGGGGAGATTCGATCGATGCTTCTCTTTTGCGGAGATATCAATTGAGCCAGGGAAATCACTTAAAGACCTGGACTCTAACAAGTTAAAGTCTGAGATCAAGAGATGGGCTAAGGCTGTGGTGGCATATGCCCGCCAGGTTAGCAGCCGGATTGAAAGCTCCAGACGAGGTGTACGAATGTCGAGCTCTCGTGATTCATCTTCATCATCATTAGACTCAAACTGAAGCATATTGCATGGACTTTGCCCCTGGATCAATGTGCAGACGCTAAATTTCTATTTATTTGCTGGGTGAAATACTTTGTCCCCGGATGTGAATGGATAGAAATGTATAATGGTGCTGAAAGTCATCTTCGAGATCGAAAACCGCAGGATCATCAAGCAAAGGAATACGTCTGTGTGTATACCATCTTGGTTATGGGGTCACGACATCATCAAATCTGCAAACATTGTTTCCTTTGCTTTGAGGTTGCTCTTGTTAGTTCTGTAACCGAGTTTTTATGATTCTGTTTTGAATAAAAGCAAATAATGCAGAATTTCCAAGCATCTGAAGCTTGATGTTCATTGTTACTCTTCCTCCTCTTTTTTTCTCTCTTTTTTTTTTCAATTACTTTCAATGGAATTCTAACTCGATGCCTTTTAATCTGAGATAATTCTAGTACCATCCATTGTTGATGCGCGAGGACCTGAACCCGAGAGAAATTTAAACTATTTCGCCCTCAATCACATTGTAGAAATCTTTTACAAAAGAAAAGGATAAGAGAAGGAAAAGGGGAAAAGACGAGATTCGAGGAGGCCAGGAATGTTGCGTGGCAAAAATGCTACACGTTGCCTAATGTTAGGATGTCAATTTGATGGTTTAGTCAGCAGAATATGCATTGGAATATGCATTCCGCGTCTGCCTAATTTTACCCGTCTTGCGTGGTAAAAATGCTCCACGTCTGTCTACAAATGCTGCTATATGTATTGGAATATTTTACCTTTTTGTCGACAGAATAATGCCATCCCCTTTTCTATTTAGTTCTCCATATTATATTGTACGTGAACAATTTCCGAGTTCATGCACGGCTGCTAGAAGAAGATGCAGCAAAAATTTATTTTCATTGTGCCGAAACAAAGACGCAGAAAGGAAGAATGAATGAATGATGTAGAATTGGATAATCCAAAACTTCATAGTCCGGAGATAGGCAGAATTTCCCAACAAAAAAAAAAAAATTTGTAGAAAATTTAACTCCTTAATATGTATGATATTACTGTTCAATCTCACGAAATTATTCACAAATATTATAACAGGATCCTCAATTATTCCTGCCTCTAATTTTACTCGTTACAAAAGGCCCACCTTGGAGTTGAATGGGTCTTTCCATTCCATTTTCTAATCTTGCCCATTCCGTTTGTCTCTCGAAAGAGAAAATGAATTAACCCGTACTTGCCATCTTAATCTGGGAGTAGTTTAAAGAAAACTTGGCAACAGCTTGCCCAAATGTTCTATATATATATATATGTTTCTCATAGCTGTCATCAACTCAGTCAAAGCTAGGAGATGGGTGGTGATCCGAAGACATGAACAGATGTGATTGAAGAGAAGTAGCCGAAGAGCTTCCACTCCTAGAAATGGCCCTCAATGAACAAACCCCAAAGCAGAAGAGAAACACGAAAGAGATCATTAATCCAAACAGTCTTGGATGATAATGAATTTCCTGGAATTTCATATCACCAAGGATAAATTCAAGGCGATACACTACAGCAAAAAAAATCAGAAAGCAATCAGATCTACATCCATCATCTCGACATTCCAACAATGTCCAATTTTCAACGACAATTCTGCCAGACAAGAATTGGATGATGTAAGTTATGTTAACAATAGTAGAATGACAACATCCGCTGCTACTGGGATAGGACCGCATCTACCGTGAAAACCTCTATGCCATGAAAACATCCATAGCCTCTTGCATATAAACATGTATGCTAAGCATGCAGAAACATAAACGAAACATATGAACATGCTTAAGCTGTGACACACATCTATTATCCCACAAATTCATGACATCTGCAAATATAGAACATTGGCTCAAATGGATCATGTCACAGTCCAAATATAATCCCATAGTACTAATGCCACTGAAATCCTCTGTCACTTCATAATAAGAAATTCAGTCAGTTGCATGTGCAATCTGTTGACCGCATTACTGCCCATATACAGCAAGCAGAGTCTACAAAATAACTTCAATGCCATTAGTGCCGGATTTACACAGTAAGTTTCCAACATGAACCATAGTCCAGGATGCTGCATTTAGATAGTTAATGGTATATCACATTCACGCAACACCGAACCATGATGCATATCTTAACCCCTGCTCTTAAGCTCTGCTAGCCGTCTGGACAAGTCATCCTCGTCAGCTTTCTCCTGGGTCTTGGTTGGCACAGCATGTGCAGCAGGTTGTGGCAGCCCAACAGAAACCTCTAATCCATAGTCATCTGCCACCTGCTGCATCAAGCCATTGACCTCACCCTCTGGCGTGGACAACGAGGTGGACCCGGCCATTGCATTCTCCATGAACTCTGCCTGAACCTCCATGTTCACAAACTGCTTCTCAAATTGATCCATTGTGCTCGACATATTCTGCAAATTACCTGCAGCAAGCAACAATTCACATTATCCTAATGACACTCAAACAATTCATCATGCCCATTATCAATTAATAAACAAAAAGGCAGTCAAACTGCAGTGCAAAAAGCAATCAAATACTAAAATCATCGTCATTCTAATACCTGAACACATAATCTACAATAACAGACTAGCTGTGGAACTTCTGCACCGATCTACAATCTCATTCTACATGAACTATTGCTACCAGTCAATCCCATTCAATTCCCAGCAAATAAAGCCCATTTCACAAATAATTGAGAAAAAAAAAAAAATCCCCCCCCCCCAAGAAAAAACCCATCAATCAGTACTCAAAGTGGGAAATTTTCAAATAATTCAGTCAATTTCCACAAGCAGCAAATCCCAGATCATCAAAATCCAGACAAAATAAACCCAACAAAATTAAGAGAAAAAACCCAAAAAATAAAAAAGAAGAAACCATTCCTCAGTACTCAAAGTGAAAAATTAAAAAAAAATCAGATGATTAGCCAACCAACAGAACAAAAAGAACCAAAAGAAGAAGAAGAAGAAGAAGAAGAGTATACCAGTAGCGAGGGAAGACTCGAGGGATTTAACAATAGAAGCCATGGACTTATTAATAGTAGACATCTTAGCCTGAGTATCGAGCCTGGCGACGACGGCGTCGAGCCTGGAAGCAAGCCGGAGATAATTCATCTGCTCGTTCCTCTTCCTAATGGCGTTCTCTGCGTAGATACGAGCTCCGTCCATGTTTCCCTTCTCGATCGCTTTCTTAACCTTCATCTTCGCCTCCTTCTCCTCCTTCTCGCACTTCCTCCCTTGCCTCTGCAGTCCCTTCGCCGTGAACTTCAGCTCCATTATCTGGTTCAATAACTTCTCCGTGTTCCCCATTTCCTTTTTGACCGATCAATCGATCTTAGATTGCGATTTTGATTTCTATTTCGATTTCGATTTCTACTTCTAGGGTTAGGGTTTTATTATGATCCTTAAAAAATTTTTTAAAAAATAATTTTTAAAATTTTCTTTTTAAATTTTTATTAATATATATTTTTCTAAATTTTTTACATTAATTTTAAACGTTTAAAATATTTTCAAAAATTAACCAAATTATTTAATATTTATATTAATGAAAGAACCAATTTTCATCTAAGAAAAGTATTATTTATTTGGAAATGATTTTAAAGGATTAAAATTAATATGAAAACTCAGAAGAGGAGTTTTTTTTTTTTTTCTTTTTTTTGGTTGCACATTTCATGTCAGTAACCAAAAACTTTGGATGCCAAAGCCAATAAAGGATCTAAAGCACTGGGAGCAAACTTCCTTGCAAAAAGAGCACAAACATTGGTTGTCTGGTCATTGTAAGTACACTCCAATCTGTCAAAATTCCTCCTGAAGAATTCCTCGCTGATATCAGCACCCCCAAATGCATCTGGATGTGCCCCACCCCTCGACCAGTCTGTCCATGTTAGAGTCCAGTTTGCCAAGAGATGTGCAGACTTGATGCTCAGCATTGTCTGGAAGTAGTGTTCATCTACGTAACATGCCGGTTGGCAGAACTGTTTGAACTTGGGATAGTAGGTGGTGTCCTCCACAATGCTGATTGCGAGTCCCCTGTTGATTTCAAACCATTGAGATCCTTTTCGCCATTGTTCAGGTGTGACCTCAGGCTGCATGTTCCAGTCATAGCGCCCTCTCCCGTTTGGACCAGGATCGTCGAATGATGCCATGAAGCTGAATCGGGATTGTGATATGTAGCGGTAGATGGTGCTGAAATTTTGGAGAGGAATGCAGGAGTCGGACAGCAGGACGAACCATTCATTGGAGATATCTAGTAACGCATTTGCAAGGAGTCTCCTCTCAGCATCACACATGCTCATCCTTCCCCACTCTGCCATCTGCAAAGGGCCAACACAGGGATGATCACAAAACGGAGGACACAGTTACATGGATGTACACAAGTAGCTGTTAATCGCACGGTTGCAGCCAAGTCGACCTATGTCAAGTTCAAGCAAACCAATCATGTCTTTTCTCAATTAAGTAGCCAAGTCGAGAAATCTGGTTCCCCATTTCCCTTCCTCTACCACGAGTCACAGGACAATCCTTCAGATTTATCTACTTCCACCTCCGTGACTACTTGCTTGTGGAAAGGGGGCATAGAACTCACAAAAAAGCACCGAACATATATTGATATGGTCAGAGATCGTGCAGGTGACAAACAGAATGATAAGTTGCATCAGGTTTCGCTATCTAGGGGGCTGAAAATCTAAAAATCAACCTACCAAAAAGGCAACGTCTCAATTTGGCAGACTTGGCATAACTCAGAATAGGAAGTATGAACATGCAATCACTCACTGCATACTTAGAAACTTATAAACAGAAAATTTCACTCGAGAATTCAACTTGCGGCCATGATATGCAAGCACGGTTGTTCAACTTTTAGCATAATGACAAACGGATCCTAGCAGGCTGAGATACGACTCTTCGGGAAGAACATGAGGCACGCAACAAGCAATTCAATTCTCATCCACACACACAAGGCCCCACACACACAGCAGTTGCGACAGTGCTACTTCTCAACGTGAGTTAGTGATGGCCTTCCAAGCTTACTAAGTAAATGTGTACATTAACAGTGATCTTACTGCAGACAATTTCCGGAAGGAAGGAAGAAAGAAAATAAGGGTAAATCTACGTTTATCAGACTCCTGCTCAGCCTCACCGCATAGGAGCCTCGTGCACTGCAAATGCCATTTTTCTACAAGCTTTTGGGGAAATACACACATTAATTGTTATCTTACCGTCACGTCAAAACATTTTTAACTACTCCAGAAGACAATTACTAGCAGGAATGAAAGAAAACAACAAAAATTACTCATTGCTCCCAAAGACATAAATTCAAGTCATTGCAAAAGGCACATAAGAGAAATATTGCCAATACGGTAATACCTGACTCGGGATTTGTCTCTTGTGGAAAACAGAAGATGGTGCGAAGTTTGCAGCATAAGATGGTGCGGTGTGAACATATATTGTATAGAGCCCTTCATGCCCCTTGAGAAACCTCTCCCAAAGAGGCGCCAATGGCAATGGTCCCTTGGACAAAAACATGAAGGCAATCTTTGGAACTCTCTTGAAGGGAAACTCCTTTATTTCTGGAGCAAATGAAGCACGCCACAACAACTCTGTATCATTCATTTTATGCATCAGATTTGATGGAGGCCTAATCCAATTCTCTATATTATCCGGTTCTTTAAAGCAAGGGACAATCATATTGGACCTTTTTACGACAGCAACATTTTGGACTCCAAAGTAAGGAACCATATACATGCTAATCATTGTAATCCCCAGACCCAGAACTAAAAAGAACAAGAAAAAATGGAAGGGTCTTAATGGCAAAGGCCTGTTCTGATTCAATCTCATGCTTATACCAAAGTCAGTGCCCTTCTCCACGGCCATCTCCTCTACCAAATCAAACTCCAAGGAACGATCCAAAGGCCAAAAACACCGTATATATGCTAATGGAAAAACAAATTTCTTAATAGCATCTAATAAAGTGACAAAGAATCAAGATGGTCTTTTTGCCATGGGGGAATTCCTGCCCTTTTCGATATATCTATATTCATATATCCTCCAAATAAAAATCAAATCTTTGCCAAATGAGGACACGTTCCAAATAGGAAATGCAAATCAGAACAAGACAAGATTTTAAAGATCTCAATCAATACTTTTCTTTTACAAGAATCAAGGGAAACGTGGAAACAACAACAACAATAGGTCACATGAGTACAATACAATATGGGAGAGCTTGAAAGAAAGAGAGAAAGTGTTAGTACCACCATGTGGGGAATGTGTGTGTCTATGTATGTATCAGGAAAGTGGGTTTATAAAGGGCCTTAGTACGACGCAAACGTCTGAGGAACAAAGGGAGTGATAGGTTCACACTCTTTCGACCATTGAATTGCCCGTGCCTTTACTGAAGAGAAAGAGAGAGAGAGAGGTTTACAGAGGTTTCCTTTAGAGGCAGGGCCTATTGCATGGATTTAAATAATAAAAAAATATATTTAAAACACATGAATAGATAAGAATAGAAATAAATCTCATAAACATATAATTAATTTATTATTCATAATATTTATATATTTTTTAATCAACAACGATTAATCACTATAATCAAATAACGTGAATTTAAAGTTCACATGCCTTAATTTCTCTCAATTTCATAATAAAACTCAATCAAGATGCATTCTACTTTCGCGATAGTATGGATTTAAATACCAGAGATATTGAGGACACATTAAATAAATAAAAATAGAAATAAATCTTATAAATATATAATTATAACTATTATTTGTAGTATTCACATTTTGTTAACCAATAACTATAATTAAATAATGTGAACTTCAAGTTCGTACATGTTAATTTCTATTAATTTCATAATGAAACACAATAAACATGCATTCTAATTTTATGACAGTAGTTGTGCATTCATAATGTTTTTTTTTTTTAAATCTTTAATTACGATTATACATTCAAATGATTTAAAAAAATATATATCTTTAACATGACCAACATTTTTTCTTTTGTTGTTGCTTTAAATTTGAGGGATTGGTGCGCGTGAGCTGTGGTTTTGGGCCTTCAGAAACTTATTAATTGTTACGGTTTGGCGATGGCAATTAAGCACAAGTTTTAATGGTTGACTTGTACTCAATCAAGTGTGAGAAACCAGATGAAAATTTTACCAAAAATTTGGAAAGCCAAATTGAAAAAAAAAAAAAAAAACAATCTGAAGTTTTTGTAGGAGGAGGAGAATGGTCCACTGATCAGGCAAATTTAATTTTGGTTTTTTTTTTTAAAAAAAAAAACGCGTAATGAGTAAAAGGTCAGCTTCACCAATTTTAAGTACACTAAAATAAGAGCATAAAAGAGAATCCGAGATAATATTATAATCATTAATTATATATTTATAATTTTTTATTATAATAAACGAGAAGACCATAAATATATAGTAAATCATAATAATATTGCCATATAACTCTGTATCTTATTCCATATTAAGAAAAATCGGCCCCCCTTACGTTATAAAAATCCAGACATTTTAAGCTGTCACCCTGCAATTTTGTTTCTGCTATATATATATATATATATATATATATATTTGTCAGACAAATATAGACAAAAAAAAAAAAAGAAAAAGAAAACATGGGAATCACTCAGTTTCACATCACATAATGTTATATGCAAGTTAACCTTTTGTATTTGGATTATGTTGTTCCATGGTCTTCTTGGAAACAGATTTTCAAAGTGATTTATGTTTTCTTTTTTCTCTTGTTTTGTTTCTTTTCTTTTCTAAGCCTCTTTTTGTGAGATCTTGTAGAGATGGATCAAAAGACAAATAAAGATTAAAATAAGTTCTTCAATCATCTTGTACTCTTGAGCAATAGCATACATTAATTTGACTTTGTTTGTTGTTATTTTTCCTCCTATCTAGTTTGTGAAGAGCCTTTTAAATTAAATGATCTATTGAAGTTGTAGCCCTGATTTTAACTATTTTTCTTGAAAACTAACCAATGTCACATTAGAATGCAATTAAACTGTGGAATCTCTCTCTCTCTCTCTCTCTTTCTTGGGCAAATATCAAGCCTATGGAATCTCTGATGCATGCATTGAAAATAGGCTTTTAAATGTATGACATTAATATACCTTAGAAAAATCACATGTGCACCCCATGTATTATTTGATTAGTTTGGCAAAATTTGGTAGAATCCCAATAATGTCTCCATCGGTGAACACTAAACTACTTATGGAGTGGTCCTCTTCACTCCCCATTAAGGGTGTTTTTTTTTTTTTTTTAAATTTTCTTGAAGTCACTTCATTGTGTTTGATGAAGTCCTATAAATAGCTAAGACATTGTTCTATTTTATGTTTAGGCAATGTTTTTTTTTTTTTTTTTTTTTTTTTCAGTTAATCGATTTCGACTGAAACTCAAACTCGAAACTTTTAGTCCTATAAATAACTCTAATATTAGTAAATTATAACTTATTAATATGTCTAGACAATGTTATTATTTCACTAGTAATCCTTTCAGAAGTTTTATTTTTTCTCCAAGCGTTGGGGCTTGGGCACCGGTAAGTTTCGGTTACATTTGCAAAGGGCACTCCCCTGCTTTACATTTTTGGGCTAATGCCCCCCAATTGACCAGCTACATGGATATGAAAAATGGACCCACTGGCCCCATCATGTTTGTATTACGATTTTTAAAAAGTTAAACATCTTTTATCAAAATAAATAAATAACATGCAGATGTATATAATATATATTTTATAGCAGGGCTTTGAATTTTCTGGCGTTGAAACGAAGCAAATTATAGATGCAATCTCTAATTAGGAAGGAAAAGATATATATAGGGGAAGTTAAAACAAGAAAGGAAACTAAATATAAGCAATTACATACTTTCCTAGACAAGTAGAAGAAAATCTTATTCTTTGTGGAATTTCTCAAAGTGTTCACCACCTTACTATATAATATAAATAAATCACTATATAAATCATGAACTCATGTTCGATGAGATTAGTGAAAAGTTAAGGTTAAAGAATTATGATGGCTTCCGATTATCATCGAGGAGCCGGCATATTTATCTTACTGGTAGCTTTAATTCAATCGTGGGCCAATGAATTTACTCTTGCAACAGGGATTCCGGCCAAGAAAACCATAGCGGTTACGTTGTTATATGTTAATTTTGTGATTTGTGAAGGTTTATCTGTTAAATAATTAACTTATTTTGGGTGTTTTTTTTTCTTTTAAAAATATTTTAGAGTGATGACGGTGATACAATTGATTGTGTTGATATTTATAAACAACCAGCATTTAGTCATCCACTCCTGAAGAACCGTATCTTACAGGTAATAACTTATACTATATAATCTCTCGAATCTATATAGATTAAAATGTGTTAAAATTTCAAATATAAATGTATAATTAGAAATTTTATATTAAAAAAATATTTCATAAATGAAAAACTTATATAAACTCAATAATTTAAAATTTTGAGTTGAAATATAGTGTTAGACTACAAATTTATTGTATAATTACACCTTGTTTATATTTCTTCCTGATTTCGGGCACCAGTGTTTCTATCAAAATGTGATTAATTGTTCTGTCTGATGTGGATTACCAAAATGACACACACACACACACGTAAAGATATCCAGAACTCAAAGTTTGACCACTTTTTCATTTGGGAAATGCCAAGTGGAGGCGAAAGTGCAATTATGGTTGTTGGATTGTGTGTATTTTTGGTTTATTTTTGTGCAATCAAAAATTCTAATTATAATTTCTGTAGCTCGGTGTCACTCCCGGAACAAAATCTGAGCCCATGGCATAAATTAAATTATTATACGACGACCAGTGACAATATTTTGGCATGTTAACAACTGTTAATCATTCATCCAAAAATTTTGTGTTGTTTTTTTTTTTTGGATATTTGGAATTTTTTTTTCACTCCTTATTTTGGAGAAATGATAAAATGTACTGCAACTTTTATTTTTTTCCCACTTTAAAACCGTGTAGATGAAACACAGTTCATATCCTGGAGGACTTGAATCAAGAAACTCCTCTACTGAGCTCTTTCAAAGTTGGCACAAGAATGGAGAGTGCCCTGTAGGAACAATTCCAATTTTAAGGACACCCAATAAATTTGGCCCTCCTAAAGTGGCTGCACCTACGAATGGACGCTTCAACAGAAGCGCTGCTTCATCTAATGTATTTCCTCCTCACGAGGTACTTACTTGAAGACCTTCCTACCAGTATACTTTATATTACCAGTATAATGTTATAGTTGTTTTATTGTGACTTAAAATTCATAAAATGGAAAAAATAATTTTTTTAAAATAAAAGTAGAATTTTATATATTTGATGCCTTTTGATTTATGCATTGGGAATACTCTTTTTAAGTTGATTTTGCCTTGCATCAAAAGATAATTTCTTTTGGGTGCATTTGAGTTAAAGTTGTTTAATTTTATCTTATTGGACATGATGGTTTTTGAGAAACAAAAAATTCATCAAAAAATTAAAATGATTGAGTATATTCAATTTTTGGATAGATAAGAGCTGCGAAAGTTTCTTTCTCTCTCTCTCTCTCTCTCTCTCTTCTTTTTTTTTAACTATATTTTTAGGTGGATATATTCCATCCCACTAATTATCTTCATGTTCAAATTTTTGAATGTTAAGGTAAACTAGGACGCAGATATAATTGAATCATGAGTTATGCAATATGTCAGTTTTTATCCTCTCGCAAGATGAATGAATAAGTGTTTAATTATTAGGCTATTATCAAAGCAACTATCGATGTTATGCAAAATTTTTCATGTTGTTTAGTTTCTCCTAAGGAATTGGTCTTTCCTCTTTTTTTTTGGGGGGGGGGGGGTGGTTTCTTGCTGCAGAATAAGGCTCAAACCATTTGGTGTCTTTTTCTGTCTTTTTGTTCCCCACTACTAGCATGCCACGGGTAATCTACCAAAAGGAAATTACATTGGAGCCCGAGGATCATTCAACGTGTGGATCCCCCATGTAGCCGATACAGCCATAGGATTTAGTTTATCTCAATTGTGGGTTATTTCGGACGTGTTGGAGAGTGCATTGAACACCATGGAGGCTGGTTGGATGGTGAGTTTGTATAGCTTGATTTCCCACCCCTCCCATCCCATATTTTCTTAATTATTTTTTTCTAGCTTCTTTACTTACTCGATTTCTTCCCCTCCATATACCAATAAATATTCCAAAATGGAATTAAATTTGACCAATTGACCTTAGCTTGGTTGATGGTGAGAGCCAAGCTTTTAAGGGCAAGTTGAGATTTAAATCCCAACTTTCTCAAAATTTCACTCATGAAGTGTTGCTTACTAGTTTTTCTCTTAATAATTAATGATTTCAGGTTAAGAGAGGTGACCACAACGCAAGATTCTTCATCTACTGGACTGTAAGTCTAGCTTACTCAGTTGGAATCCCATAATCTGATTCTATTTATTTTGCTTAAAATTTTCATTAGTTATAAATCTCAAGACAAACTTGCGTGATTGTTCTCAATCAATTAGCTTTTTATGTGCATATTCTCTGCTTGGTTTCCAGAGCGATAATTATAGATCAACCGGTTGCTACAATCTTGACTGTCCTGGTTTTGTGCAAACCAACCATAGAATTGCGCTTGGAGCTACCATAAAACCAGTATCCACTTATGGGGGGAAGCAATTTGAAGTGAAAATAACCATAAAGAAGGTAATGCACAAATTATAGCTGCTGTCTTAATGCAAAGAAAAGATGAAAAGATCTGTTTTTCAGAGTAATATTCTCTTTTCGACTTCATCATGAGCAATGATGTGGACATGTGATAAAAAAAAAGGGAGAAGTGAGTGATATACGATAAGATTATAATAAATCACTCATCCCTCTAGGAGGATCAGGACAAAAATTAAAAATGAAAATCGGGCTATTTAGCATTACTCAAAGTGACTATTTCATTGACAAAGAAAAACTAATGCTTCAGGATGAGAACACGGGAGATTGGGTGCTCCTGCTTGGGAAACAAGCATTGGGATATTGGCCTAAAGAGATTTTCACAACCTTGGCAACTGCGGCAACCATGGCAGCCTTTGGTGGAGAGATAGTCAATTCAGAGCCTAGTGGCCACTTCACAACTACTCAAATGGGCAGTGGCCATTTCGCTGGTGGAGGATATGGCAAAGCTGCCTACGTAGCCCATATTGGATACATTGACAGCGGCAGTGTCTTCAAAGATGCCGATCATCTTTTGCTCTTAGTCACAGCTCCTTCCTGTTATAATGTAAGTTACGTCAGTAGTCCCCAAATGGGTCCTCACATTTACTTTGGGGGTCCTGGATTTTCTCCTCCAGGTTGTCAGTAGATCGATCAAGCCATTGTTGAGAGTCCTTAGTTAAGTGGTTAGTATTGTGGAAAACTGCAGACAAGAACCAAAGTCTACCGCCACCTTTGTTTACCCAAGACTCTCCAATGAGGGAATCACCTTCAATTGTCGAAGTATTTTTCACAGCATCCTGCCTCAGCCCCCCCCGCCCCCCAAACTCTATTGTTTCTCTAATTAATAAAAGTTCTGCTTCATTTATGGAAACAACCCTAAGAGGCTTAGAATAGAATCGTTGTAATCTCTATTTTTTTTTTTTAAAAAAACCTTCTGGCGGAGAGAGGGAGAGAGAGAGAGAGGGAGGGGAGAGCGTGAAAAGAGATGATTTTTTAAGTATATATATTTTATATTTTTATTTAACTGTATTTTCACTTTTTAATTTTAAATTTACTGCTACATGACATATCGTACAGTCAATTTTAGTAATTTGTATTTAATATATATGAGCTGGTTTCACATGATTGCGTGTCAAGTCATACCAATTTGTATTTAAAACATTTTATAACTACCAAATTATTGCCTTTTCAAATATTAAATTAATTTTTTTAAATTACCTAAAGTTATGATTTATTTGTATATTAATCTTTAAAGTTTTTATTTACAATTTTTTTTTTTTGAAGAAAGTACGTAAAAGGTAAGATATCTCACACTTTTGGTGAAGACGATATGACATTCATCTCCACCAAACATAGTTAATGTTACTTTAAATGCACCTATGCTGTGATAACCACCCAAAATGAGTGAAAATGGTTAGCAGTGCAGCGGCAGTGCATTAAGTTCAAATTAACGTTCCAACCCATGTTTACGAACTTGGAAGCATCATAAAAAACTTACATGACCTATAAGGTTTTCCCAAATTGCTCATCACTGAACTCATCTTCTTTCCTTCTGTTTTGTTTTGTTTTTTTTTTTGATCAAAAAAATTGCCTTTTGTTTTATACATTGACAAGGAGAGAAAGATTTTGGCTTTGGAAAAAAATTCTATATAAAAAAAAGACTCAAGTTTCATGGTGTTAAAGGAAAAAAACAAACTTAGGTGAATAAACTTAATATTGCGATTGCTTTGAAAAAAAGACAAATTACATACCCTGTATCCCCTTATAATGCACCTATACCAATCACCTTTTGTGTTTTTGTCATAATTGCATTAGTATTGAATTTGAACATGTCTTTCACAAACGCTTCTCATGTAAATCTAGGAGAGCAAAGCTGATTGGTCTATACAGCCTGTATATCTTTAAGGTTTAGTAGGAAGTCGTTGCATGAATATGAGCTTATCAGCTACTTGGCCTATGCTTACCACCATATCCAAGTTCGCACGAGGTCACAAAGTCAGTCCACCAAGAAAGATTTACCTGTTAAACAACACTTATTCTGAGCTAGCCCAATAAACCAAGTAATTACATATAACCATATCAACTAAATCTCCTTTGACTTAGATCCGTAACCAAAATCATGATGTGAGTTCTATGCCTAATCCAAGGAACCCATGACCAATCATGAACTACCCCACTAGTTTAAATAGTTACACCACACAGTCTAGATTGGAGTACAATGAAAAAAGAGATGCTTGACCTATTCTTGTGCTGCCCTATATACAATGCAACTCACTTTGAGACTCCCCTCTCCTTTGATCAATTTGACTTGCTTTTTCACTGGCAATTGGCCCTTAATTAATTGCTGAACAAATATCTTTACTTTTAGTAGAGCTAGCTTATGCCACATATGAGGTGGTGTAACATTAAGTGTCTCCTTTCAACCATCTATTACATTACAGAATGACTTTATAATGAATACACCTCTCTTTTTACTCACTAGATTAGTTTATCTACCTCTATGTAGGAATCCCATTAGTTATCCAACACCCCTTTAAACTCTTTGAGTAGCTCCTCCTCCTAATCAAATAATTGACGATATCATGAAATATCCCATTCCCACCTGTCACTCATCTATTGTCTAAAACTATGTATAAGGCAGTTCTTTGCTCCTTACCAAGGCAAAAAGTTGGGGAAACCATTAAGCCAAAGGCGAATTACCAACTTATATCTAATTCCAGATGTCTACTTTCCTACCATCTCTTATTAGATAGCTAAAGTGAGATCTTAGGGTGCTTAAATGATCAATCTCCCTCTGACATTTTGTGTATACCCCTCGCCACACATGAGTTATCTATGAACGCCTTACTAACCACACCTGTGGCCATGTTTGTGATTTCATGCATTGCACATTAAGAACTCTTACCTAAAGCACTCCATCTTCATTCCTTAATGTTGTTAATGCCCCTTTGAAATATAGTTAATCTCAAATGAGGCTTAGTTCTAGTAATGGGAACACATTGAACCTTATACAGGTTAGCTAGCAGGTGTTTTTTTGGAGATGTCAATGCAATATCCATATTCGCTTAATTATTTTTCTAGCTTTTTTTATAACTTGATCATGTTTTTTACTCCATACTAGAATGAGAATATTTGTTTACCTTTGTGAATGCGGTAATAACATAGTCATCCACTAACATTGTAGTTTTGTAGTAGCATAGCTGGACTATTAGTTAAATGTTAACAAGTATACATATCCTTTCTAAATTAGAATTCCAAAAATGGAGCAAAATTGACCAATAAACCTTGATTGTTTGATTACATGAGCAAAGTTCTTAGGGGAAGGTTAGGGTTTAAACACTGCAAAATTCTCACACAATGTACATTTTAATACCAATGTTAAAAAATAAAAAAAGGAGGAATAAACTTTCTTTGTAATATAATTGAATTAACAATTAAAATTTTTAGTTTAAGAATGGTGACAACTATATGAGATTGTTCATCCTTTGGATTGTTAGCCTAATCCACTCTATCCATTAAAGTTATAATATAATACTAGTATTATATAAAATCCTATAATCAATTTTTTTTCTTTGCTTCAAATTTTCATTAGTTTTATATCTTAAGATGAATTTGTATTATTGTTCTTAGTCAATTAGTATTTTATGTAAATGTTTTACTTGGTTTCCAAATAGACAATTTCACATTAACAGGTTGCTATAATCTTCACTTTCCTAGTTTTGTGCAAACCACCAACAAAACAGCTTTTGGAGGTAAATTAAGACCAATCTCCGTCTATGGTGGGAAGCAAGCTGAATTTAAATTAACCATAAAGAAGGTATAATGCACAAATTCTAGCCGCTATATTAAATTACAAATATATGCAACATTCAATAATTTTTACCACATATAATAGTTTGCCTGACATATTCTTTTATCATAACACAAATTCACTTGGTCGATGGTATAATTGTTTTAATGTTCATTGACCTCTTTGCCAAGAACTGTAATTAATTCAAGATGAGACACTCACATGAATAGGAAAAGAAAAGAGATGAAGGTAAAGGAAAGGTGGCAACTACAGAATATTTTGTTTTGATTTTTTTCAAAACATTGTGATATTCTTTTCAAGTTTTATTTTTGTCATGTTGGTGTGTCCCTTAATGCCATTTTAGTGTGCCATATAAGATGGTTATCAATTTCTTTGATGGACTTATTCACGAATGACATATTAGACATCAAATATAAAGTTTATAATAGATTTCAATAATATTGTAAAAATTTCATGATATTCTCGTGATTAATGCTTTCCCTTTCCTAATTGTTTATAAGTCAAAAAAACACTATAGACAACATCAAGGTTAGTGGATAGACTTTCATTGAGTCATCAAAGACTAAAGCAGTTGGTTTTGCTCATTTCTAGGAATATTTTGGCACTTTTTCTTTGTTATGCATGAAAATGAATGGTAGGTTCTTTTAAAAGCTTGAAAGGGTTGATAATTTGATTCTTGAAAGTCCATTTACAACATCAAAGGTTTGGGAGGCTATTAAAGATTGTGATGATAATAAAACGCTATAACCATATGGATTTAATCATAATTTCATTAAACATTAGAAAATGGTGGAATAGAATGGGATGGAGTTTATGTAGGATTTTTATAAGCATGACCAATTATGTGGTACTTTCACCTCAACTTTCATGATCCTCCTTCCAAAGGTTAAAGGTGTGGAGTCTATGTCTTGATACCACTCGATCTTGTTAATAAATTTCATTTATAAAATCCTAGCTAAGATATTATCTATAAGACTTAAACTGGCGCTAAGGAAGGTTGTGGAAGGGACTTAGTTTGCCCTTTTAGGCAATCACATCATTTTAAATAGTGTACTTATAGCCAATGAGACGATTGTTGAAATGACAAAATGGAAGGCAATATGAGACATGATGAAGATTGAATTGGGCAAGCCATATAAATTAGTTGAGTAAAACTATATAGCGAATATATTGAAACACATAGATTGATCTACAGTGGCAACAATGGATATGAGAATGCATTTATACTTTATAGCTCTTAATTATGGTGAACTTTGTGCTACAAGGTAGTTCAAGATGGCGAGGGGATTGTCATAAGGGACCTTTTTTCTCCATTTTTGTTTATCCTAGTTGTTGAAGGGTTAAACTCTTTACTTAGGAAGGGGTTGGACTTAAGACTCAAAAAAGGCATTCCTTTAGGCAATGAGATAAAGTTAACCCAATAATGGTGTTTTTCAGGAACTATAAAAGGATCCTTAGATACTTTCAATACTATGCAGGGTTAGGCCTGAATTTAGCCAATATGGTTATGTATAGGATCAAAACATGTGACACTATGGTTCAGAGATGGGCTAACTTCTAGAGTTGCATGGTTGGGTTTCTTCCTTTCAAGTACCTCAAGTTTCGATTGAAAATCAATTCAAGAATGAAAGGTTTATGGGATCTTATTGTTCAAAACATAGGGGCGAGGTTGACAAAGTAAAAAACATGTTTTTTGTCAAAGGTTGGGAGGTTAGTCTTTTTTAAATCTTATTTAGACTCTTTATTGGTATATAAAATGTCCATGTTTAACATGCTGAAGTAAGTGGAGCAAAGGCTGAAAAAATTGCAATGTTCTTTCTTTTAGAGGGGAATGAGGATCACTAACATATGTATCATACGGGTTGGGGTTTTATATGTAAAAAGTAGATTGAGGTTGGATAGATATTAAGAGATTGTGAATAGGAATGTAGAGTTACTAACTAAATGGTTGTGGAGGCTAGGAAATAAAGAGAGATCATTATGGGTAAGGGTTTTTAAAGCGAGATATAAAGAGCAATAGGAATAACTATGAAAGTGGTTAGTGAGGAGTTCATAGATGGCATCGATGTAGAAAGGGTATGTTTGATGAGGTAAAGAAGGATGGAAATTATGGAGGGGAACAAAGCCAACTTCAATTATTTGATAAGAAATGGTAGGAATGTGGATTTTTAGGTCTAGGTTTAAGTAAGTGATGCTCCCATTGCATAACAATTCCCCTATCTTTTTACCACAGTCATGTAGAAAACTAGCCTCATTAATGCTTTAGGTACATGGGTGGAGGATAAGTAGAAGTGGAAACTCTTATGGTGACATAGAATTTTTGATTGGAAAATTGAACCACATGATACATTTATAGGCTTGCTAAACACCCAAAGGTTCTCAAGGAAGGAAAAAGATATACTAATTTGGAGGGTAGAAAGATATAGTGTGTTTATTGTGTGGTTATTTTGTGATTTACTTGATCAATCTCAAAAAAGGCATGATGTAGCACCTTTTTAAGTGTGGTAGAGGTTATCTTCTCAAAAGGTAAAGATATTTGGAGAAAGATCAAAATTTAAATTGCATGATTTGTGAGACATCTGAATCTATCTATCACTTGTTTCGTTGTATGGGTAATATGGTGCAAGTGCTTGAGGTAGTAGGGCATTTTATGGGTAATCCCAAGATTATTGAGGTAGCTATAAAAGATGTAGAGTGCATTTTATGCCATTGTTTGGTTAGTGTGGTTGATAAGAAATTAGGAATTTTTACAACTGAACTTTTTTAAAAGATGTAGAGTGCATTTTATGCCATTGTTTGGTTAGTGTGGTTAATAAGAAATGAGGAATTTTTACAACTGAACTTTTTTAAAAGATGTAGAGTGCATTTTATGCCATTGTTTGGTTAGTGTGGTTAACAAGAAATGAGGAATTTTTACAACTGAACTTTTTTTGATTGACAAGGTATATAATCTAATTTGTATTAGGATGTAATGGTAGTCAAAAGCTAAATGGCTTCACTATAATTTCTTGATAGATAAATTTTTGTTGAATCTTAGCGACAGGAAAGATATCCCGTCTTATCCATCTTGAATGGGAGGCCTTGTTAAGGGGTATAGTCAAGTTTAATATGGATGTCGTTATAATAGGCTTGTAAGGGGTGGCAGGAGGAGAGAGAGTGATGCGAGGTGAGAATGGGAAAGAGGTGAGAATGGGAAAGTGATGTGTTTATTTTCTAAGGTAACGGTTACATCCAGCATTAATGAGACAAAATTATTAATGATTCAAGAGATGATGGCATTATTGAGCTAGAGCGTGGCATCGGGCTATTTCCCCTTAATTATTGAGAGGGACTTTAGTACTACAATTGCATGGGTTAATGATATGGTCAGAACGCCTTGGAAGTTTATGTTAGTATTTAAAGATATTAGTGACAGAATGAAAAACCAAATTTCTTTTATTTTTAGACCATCAGAAAGTAATTCTTCTGTAGATGGTATGACAAAGTAGGGGAGGGTCAGACATATGGATTTTATTGCTTGGGTTTGATTATTAGGGAGGTACATTAAGGGTGAGGGTATATAAAGGGTGGATAAGCGAGGGAAATATAAGTTTTTATTTGGAGTTCCTATTTGTCCTTAGTTTAGCTAGTTTTTTTTTTTTTAGGGCACATTGGTTATCAATTTTTTGTATGGAGTTGATGTGCAATTCTGTAAAGCTAACAGTTCTTAATGCTAATCTATACTTATGGTTCAAAAAAAATGTTGTTTATAAGTCACGATAGCAACTTGGGTGGAGTTAGAGGTTAATTCTAATTTGCATATGTTGGCTTGCAAATTCTACTCTATAATGATGCTATAACATTTTTCTTCCATTAGTCCATGCGTGTCAGGACTTAATCTCTACTTGCTGACACTAAGAATCTTGCGAGACAACACTATAAGGAAAAGAGAGAATATATTCCATTTCAAATCATTATTGCTCCATAATGTGCTTACACTATTTTTTTATTAACTAAAATCAAGCTTTCACATATGGCTTCATTGTCGCGATTTTTTTTTTTTCCTTCATTTCTTCTCTACCTGCAACTGGGAGAAAGTCCAGGACCCCCAAAGTAAACGGTAGGACCGAACTGGGGACTATTGATTCCATCCAGATTATAGCAAGTTTCCTTTGTGACAAAAGCTGGAAGGGAAAGACCATCGGCATTCTTGAAAGTCCTGCTTTCGTCAATGAATTGAATACTGCCTATGTAGGCGGCTTTGCCAAATGCTTCACCGGCGAAATGGCCACTCCCCATTTGTGTAGTTGTGTGATTGCCCCCTGGCTGTGGATTGGAAATAACCTCCCCACCATAGCTTACCGTGGTTGCTGAGTCAGCCAAGCTTGTGAAGATAGATTTAGGCCAATATCCTACGAATTGGTTTTGGAAAAAGAGCAACCAAGCTCCTGTCATGAAGTCCTGGAACATTAATATTACATTCTTAATGAACCAGAAAGATGAATAATCTCTTTTTGTTTTTTAAAAAAATTCATATACTCAACCAAAGAGGAAACATGTGTCTTCCTCGTAAAGATAATTCCTATAGTTTACCAATAAATCCTATTCCGGCCTAATAATGCTTGGTATCCCTCTCTTTCGCCTGGCCATGGAAAAACTCTGTCCTCCTAAAGCAAACACGTCTCCCCTTGGGTCTCACACACCTATCATATGTTAGTACCTGAGTCTACCTGTAAATTGTCCCCATCATATTTTAGTACTGAATATACCTATAAATAGTCCATCAGCGTTATTCTTAAGGTACACATTAATTATTCTCTTACTCTGTTACCTTCCACCAAATCAGACATTTGCTCACTTAAGTCTCAGAGTGCTAATATCGAGTTCAAACCTCTTTACTTCCCTTTGTTTTGCAAGTCACAAATCTGATCTAGTCCTAATACCTGGACTCCAGTCTACCTCTATCTGGTTTCATCCAGTTCCCCCACCCCAAAAGCCCTTACATTTCTTTTATATTAACTGTTCTATATGAACCATTGGTTTGGAAGCTTGATCCATATTTAGAATATGGATTCGTCTCAAAATGTTACAAAATCACTAATGATGATGAAATAATTATTGCCATTTGATTTAGATGCGAAAAAAAAAAAAAAAGGAATATAGCTTGAAAGTTCCAATTCAAATAAAAGGATAAACAACGCCGTCTGCATTAGTCCCAACTAAACATCGGGTTCATCGTTACGACTCTAGATAAAGGAGGAGTACGATGGTATTTTGAAGACTAGGGTAAAACTAGTCACATCTTGATGAATAAAAGGATAAATAAAACTCCCAAAGTAATGGAAAACAATGTCACGAACATTTAAAACAATTATAGCACGGAGCATGTGATGTTGCATTACCTTTTTTATGGATAAATTTACTTGAAATTGCTTCCCACCATATATGGAGACAGGTTTTATGGTACCTCCTAAAGCAAATCGACGGCTGGTTTGCACAAAACCAGGACAATCAAGATTGGAGCAACCGGTTGAACGGAAACCATCTCGCTGGAAATCAAGCAAATAATAAGTAAATAAATCGCTAATTGATTAAGAACAAATCACGCAAGTTAAACAAGAGGATTAATGGGATTCCAAGTGACAATCGTACAGTATAGTTTCATGGATATT
Organism: Ceriops tagal; assembly: GCA_021533255.1. Classification (NCBI taxonomy): domain Eukaryota; kingdom Viridiplantae; phylum Streptophyta; class Magnoliopsida; order Malpighiales; family Rhizophoraceae; genus Ceriops; species Ceriops tagal. The sequence goes on along the minus strand of CM038611.1, from coordinate 4,820,745 downwards.
GAGTAAGTTAAACTTACAGTCCAGGCAATGAAAAATCTTGCATTGTTGTCGCCACCCTTAACCTGAAACCATTAACCATTAATTCAATTATAATGCATTTACATCAAAATTAGAGTTCAGATTTTGATTGATGATTTTCTAATTCAAATTAACAATTTTCTAGTTTTTGATAAAAATTAAAAAGAAAAAAAAGCACCAAACCCACATCAATTTGGTTGGATCAATTTCAAATTATAATTAAGTGAAAACGGATATTGCACCTCCAAAACGTACCCTCCAGCCAGCCTGCATGGCGTTCATTGCGTTCGCCGGGCCTGATTTAACAGACATTTTAGAAAGACTAACTTCTGCATTGGCTACCTTGGGGATCCATATATTGAATGTTCCACGTGCTCCAAAGTATTTGGCAATTGGTAGAGAAGCAATAGCAAACTAATAATGGAAAAGGGGAAACAAAAAGAAATTAGATCACATTTAATTATCATGATAGCTTGAACACAAATAGTTCACTTATACTAAAGTCGTCTCTAGAGGTGAAGGTCTCAAATTTGAGTCCTATTCGAAGCCAAATAACAAACAAGCAGATGGTTGATCCAATGGATTGGGTTTGAATTTGGGTTATTTTGCAACAATATCATCCTAGAATGATGATGGTTGACCACTGCTAGTTTTCTTCTATTGGGAATCATAATTTTACTTCAACATGGCAAAATCCACATATAAATTGAACACAAAAAGATGCATTATTATCTACAAAAAGAAGGAAAAAATGAAAAAAAGAAAGAAATATACTTTTAAGTGCTTGTAGGGCTCAACATACCTCATGGAGGGGAGCATTAGATGAATTAGAGCTTGTAATGAACCGTCCACTCCGTTCTGGAATCCTTAGAATCGGGATGGTTCCCAGAGGACACTCTCCATCCTGGTGCCAACTTTGAAAGAGCTCACTAGAGGAGTTTCTTGCATCAATTCCTTCAGGATATGAGCTGGGTTTTATCTACGATTTAAAAGCACAAAAAAAATAAAAATAAAAAGCAACATTTGGCACTAGCCGGTGTAGAATTATTGTACTCTTAGTCCCAACAATTAGATTTGAAGGATCAACACCAATGAAAGTTGAGGGCGGCCTTTTTTAGAGCCGCTAAGCATATTAACATGACCTGCAATTTTATTGTCGATGGTTAAGCATAACAAGGTATTTTTAGGCAAATAAATCTCATTACTTGATTTATTCTTTGTTTCGACTGACCTTCTTTACTGGATTTTATGTTTCTGCTCTTATATTTCCTTGATAAAATTAATCCAATTTATCAGAAAAAAAAAATAAACAATTAGAATTCAAGGGGACAACAAAAAAACAAAATGCTAATAGTTGCAATAACTTGTAACACGAAACTCAAACTTTTTTTTTTCCTGCATTTCAGCAAAATAAATAATAATAATAAATTTATTTTTAATCAAAATTTATTATATCATTTAGTAAATATTTACCTGTATCTTATGATTTTTGAAAAGAGGGTCACTGAAAGTAGGCTGCTTGTATATGTCAACGCAATCAATTATATCTCCGTCGCTGCTCTGGAAATAAAGAAAATTAAACAACAAAGATGAGCGACTTTACCAACCGAACCGAACCGAAAGCTTTAACGTTTTATCTTGCCAAACTCAAAATTGGACAAAATCCAACAGTGTTGTTTAGACCTTTATGGATTTCTTGACAGCAGAAATTCCCTCCTCGGCAGACAAATGGCTCGAACATTGTATTAAAGCAAGTAACCAAAATATCAACCATCGAAAATTGCTTGGATTGTATCCACGAGACATTGTTTAGACTAAAACATAAAATTTTTTGCTATTCTCTTATGCTCACTCAGTTTTGGGCTGACCCCATAAAAACTTCGGTCCTGTTTATATAGAATTTTTTGTCTAAAATATAAAAAGTCTCAATTTGGAATGTGTTAAACAGAATTCAATTTCGGCGGCGGACAAAACGAGGAGAAGGAGCAGGTGCGATATCTGATTAACAATTTGGGAAAGTTTTTGTAGGTCATTTATTATTATTATTGTCATTAACATTTATGATTATTTGGATTTGAATTTGAATTTGAATTTGATACATTGCAGCTGCATGAACCTAATTATTCGCCCCAAATTTAGTTGTGCTCTAATTAAGACATAAAGACGGTGACGCGGTTCTTGTTTTTCTTTTTGTTTTTTCCTGTGGAATGTTGGAAAATTGCCAGGGTATGTGCGTTGACTTTTGGAACCTGATCTTGGGGCTCGGTTCCCGTTGCTAAAGTTTTCGTGAGACTGCTGTTTATTGATAAATAAGGCTGACTGTAGCTCATTAAAATGGTGATTCGGAGCTCCTTTTTTATATATTTTTTAAAACTTTTTACATCATACTTTTATTATTAAACAATATCTCTAACAAAATCACTTTTTTTTTTTTTCAAATTTGTTGGTGAGGCCGAGAAATATGTGTTGGATAACCGTTAGGAAACACTCTTTCTTTTTTTGTTTTTTATTACTCTCATTGTCATTTTTTATTTTTAAATTTAAAGACCGCACTTAAGCAAGACAAAACGTAAGTATTTTTTCCTTTTTTAAGAAACAAAGCTTAAGTTTGTTAAAGACCAAACACAAAATTATTTATTATAATAAAACAAATAGAATGTCTTAGCTGGTCATTTTATTCTTTTAACCATAGCCGACAAGATTACTTTAACCGTATATTAAATTTTTTTTATTAACAACAACAATCAACCATAATAATGGTCATAATAAAGAAAAACAGTAATTAACAATAGATAAATTTAACAAACCCTAAAAGACACTACCAAAATCTCTCTCCTAAAAGAGACCCCAATAGCATCTGCTTTCAAGGAGTACAAAGACTTGGGACGCTCAAGCCAGATACGAACCCCTCTGTCTCTAAAGAATATCTCAACATACGAGGATGTTCTGCACAAAACCATCAATGCACACTACAAGCATGGACATACCCACATTGATATTTGGTCAAATATTAACTTTGATTAATCATCAGTAAGGTTAATAACTTTGACCTCCCTCAGGTCACATAAGCTTGGCGGCCACTAGGGCTAACAAAGTAGTTTGTGTTGACCTCATCTCAAATCATAAAATGGACTCCAATAAGAAAAATTAGCCATCTAGCCCTCACAAAATAGGGTGTGTACATGCATTGCAAGCAAATCTTGCCAGAATGAGACCACAAAGGATATTAACGACAAAATCAGAAACTAAGGAAGAGGTGCGCTAAATGGTAATTCAATTTGACATTGGGTTAAGATATGAGAATCTGGTAAAAGACAAAGGAGGAATTCATTTATCACATTGCCTCAAGTGTTTCACACCAACATGTTTTCTCCCTAACCATTACCCTATTATATAATATAACATCATGAACTCATGTTTGATGAGATTAATGAAAAAGTAAGGCTGAAGAATTACGATGGCTTGCAATCATCGTCAAGGAGGCTGCATATTCATCTTACTGGCATTATTGATTCAAGTGTGGGGCAATGAATTTGCTATTGCATCTAGGATTTCCACCGAGAAAACCATAAAGGTGATTTTGATTAAATGTTCATTTTGTAATGAGTTCGAAGTTTTGTGAAGGTTTCATCGGCTAAACAATTGACTTCTTATTTTTTTGGTCACAAATGATTGACTTCTGTTGATGGGTTTTTTTCCTCCGCAGAGTGATAACGGTGATACAATTGATTGTGTTGATATCTATAAACAGCCAGTTTTTAATCATCCACTTATAAAGAACCATACAATCCAGGTAACTAATTATTCTATAATCTCTTGAATTTATTATTAGAGAACATCATTAACATATAACTAATTGGTTTATTTCCAGTTGATTGCTAAATTGTTGATAGTTATATATATATATTGTTTTTTGGTGTGCAATTTGGAGAACCATTCACACCTTCTTTTGGAGAAATGATAAAATGCGATCTAACTCATCTGGTGAATTTTCTTTTAACATTGTAGGTGAAATACAACCCATATTTCAGAAGACTTGAAGCAAGAAATTCCTCAGCTGAGCTATTTCAAAGTTGGCACAAGAATGGAGAGTGCCCTGAAGGAACAATCCCAATTCTAAGGACACCCAAAATATTTAGCCCTCGTCGTGTTTCTCCACAAAGGAATGAACGATTCAATGAAAGCTCTGTCTCATCTAATGCTGCGCCTGAACTCGAGGTACTTTGAGACCAACATATACTTACATGGATACATACGTGGGCCTTTGGATCAGCCATTTGTAGTGAAGTAAAACGTAATCATTTCTAACATGATGATGATTAAATGTGTTCTAATGTTTAATTTTTCCTTTTTCCATTATTAGTATGCTGCTGCTTTTCTTCAAGGTGGAAAGTACACCGGAGCACGCGGATCATTCAACGTGTGGATCCCCCGAGTAGCCTCTGCACCCTCAGAATTTAGTTCATCTCAAATGTGGGTTAAGGCTGGCGTTGGGACTGAATTGATCAACACTATCGAGACTGGCTGGCTGGTATGTTTTATGGATGACATATCCATATTTGCTTATTTATTTTTTCGAGGTTCCTTTATAACATGATTATTATTCTTCATCATTCATATTAGATTGGGAATATTTGTTTACATCCATGAATGTGGTATCACATACATAGTTACCAAACTGAGTGCTTATTTATGTATAAACATAACAAATAATTTGTTTAAATCCGATCTTAAAAGGGAGAGCAAACCTCTTGACTAATATAATAGACTTGATTACCCATTGTTTCAGGTCAGGGCTGGCGACAAGAATGCAAGATTTTTCATCCGCTGGACTGTAAGCTTAGCTTGCTTTATCCATGAAATTATATTATACAAGTGCCGCTTGGAATCCCGTAATCTCGTTTCGTTTATTTGGCTTCAAATTTTTATTAGTTTATATCTCAAGACAAACTTGCATGATTGTTCTCAGTCAATTTGCATTTTAGTACGTTTGGTCTGTGCTTGGTTTCCAGAAAGACGGTTACAAATCAACCGGTTGCTACAATCTTCACTGTCCTGGTTTTGTGCAAACCAGCCATAGAGTTGCTCTCGGAGCTACCATAAAGCCAGTCTCCGCCTATGCTAGAAAGCAATTTGAAGTAAAATTAGTTATAAAGAAGGTAATGCACAAATTCTTGCTACTATCTTGTATTCTTATAAATAACCGTTCCAAAGAAGTATGACATTCAATAATTTATGCTCGAGGTCAGCCTAGCTTAATCCTGCTTCTTTAACTGGGTTTAAGACTGTCAAGTAAATCTAAAGTTTAGTTGGGTCTGATATAGGCGGGGTTGTGTGTCCCTTTGTTCGAATTGGAAATTTCAAGTCAGATTCCTTCTTTCGTCTAAATGAATCACTACATATTTCTTCCCCAATTCAATTTTGAAAACGTTGGTCATGACCCTGTGACATTTTTAAACTCATCCATTTTGTAGATGAGTCAAGTTTGCAGACGTATAATTCATCTAGAAAGTTAGTCCTTTTTTTCTGTGAAAAAGTAAAAAGAAGATATGTAACACGATTATTATTATTATTATTATTTAAGTGATCATTCATCTATATGGTCCATTAACAAAGGAAAACTAAATAATGCTTCAGGACAAGAGGACAGGAGCTTGGGTGCTCCTGTTTGAAGATCACGTAGTAGGATATTGGCCTAAATCCATCTTCACAGACTTTGCTGACGCAGCAACCTCGTTAATGTTTGGTGGGGTGGTTTCCAATACATGGCCTAAGGGCCACCACACAACTACTCAAATGGGCAGTGGTCATTACCCTGTTGAAGGATATGGCAAAGCCGCCTACATTGCCCATATTGCATACATTGACACTGGCGATGTCTTCGCGGATGCCTCTATTCTTCTCCCCTCAGCCAAAGATCCCTCCTGCTATGACGTCAGTATAGTCGGTAGTCCCCAATTAGGCCCTCACATTTACTTTGGGGGTCCTGGATATAATTCAGATTGTCGATAGAGTAGAACAAGTGAAGGAAAAAAAATTGTAGTGACAATCGAGCTATCTGGGAAAATGTTGATTCTGGCTTTGAAGAGAGAGAGAGAGAGAGAGAGAGAGAGAGAGAGAGAGAAAGGGGCAATATGTACATTGTACAACCCCATCAGGCAATAGTATGTTGAAATGGAGAATAATCTCTCTTCCTTGTACATTGTACCAGAGATTGAGTCCTACCACTGGTGAATTGTTTGAAGAATGGTGTCATGGCAGCATATCTACTGACCTGAATTCTTAAGCCTACTTATACAAATGAATTAGTATTAATCCAAAGTGCTACATTTTAACACCCGGTGGTGACTGGACGGAGCACAAATCCTCCTTAATTGTAGAAAATTACATTTAAATGCAAAAATTGAGGCCGGTGTGATTAGAATTCAAGAGCTCTTAGTAATAAAAAGAAAATTCAAGAGTTTACATAGCAAATATTTACAATAAATGTCCTCTAACCTCTTGTCTGTCATTTCAGTTCTGCCTAGTTTTGTCTTTTGTCAATGGTTCCAATGGTTGCCATTTTGCCCTATCTTTCCTTTTCCCTTTCTATTTTTAAAAAGAAAATGAAAAGCAGCTCTTCATTACAAGAAAATGGAGTTGCAACAGCAGTCTAAAATTATTGTTTAGGTGACAAAAATCGCTGCATAAAGCCTAATGGAGTGATTATTAGTTCTTTGCATTTGCAAGTGCTGCAATATATTTTATGCAGTGATTTGCTCAATTTACTTCAACACATATTAAATCCTTGCATAAAATGTATTAGGCAATGGTTATAAAGGATTATTGTAAACGCTTTTAACCCTTCATACGTAGTAGCAGTTATGATTTTTTTTTGTTTTTTTGTTTTTTGTTCTTGTTTTCGAAAACGATTTAAAATTTGGTAAGGCAGAGATACTAGAATATAATATCACACACTTTTTCTCTCCAGTGAGCACAATGTCAACTATAACTCCATTGTTTATCCGTGATTTGCCAGCAACAGGAGAGAGGAGAGGGAGTCAACCAGGAAAGGCAACCTAGGGGATTGGTTCGACTCTGCTTCGACCAAGGTAGACTGTGGGAATTCAGCGAGATTGGGGGGGGGGGGGAGAGGACAGAGGGGGTCTTGCACAGTGGAAAACAAAGGAGATAGATGGGTGTTTGACATGTGGATGGTAAGCAGGCATGGAAGCAACTTGAGAGGGAAGAAACGGACCAGGAAAACAAGGATATTGGGCCTCTTAAAAGCCTAATTACAAATGAGGTTTAGCTGGGAGATGGAATTGGGCCTAGAAAGGGAATGGGGAGGGATGTGTTTCGGGGGCCCTAATTTGAAGGAATTAATGGGTTACCAATACAACCCAAACAATTTTGATTATGCAGACCAAGCCTAAGAGAATGGATTGGGCCTGATGACAATCTATGAGGCCCCCGTGTCTGGGTCCAATGGAATGCCAGGAAGAGATTTTTCGGCCTATGGGGCTTGTTTGTTTGGTCTGAGGGGACGCCCATGGGAGATGTGTACAAACTGCTGGGAATCCGGGTGGCTTTGCCACACTCAGTGGGAGTTCCACCGGCGCAAGTAGCCCTGCGGCGACCATCCGTGCACAACGAAAAGGAAAAGCAACAGGGGGAAACGGGCAGGCGGCAAAGGTAAGTTGTCAGGGGTGACATAGAGTAAGGCTGGCAGAGTAGCACAGGGTAACTTTGACTGCAGTTCGAGAAATCCTGTAAGAGGAGGCTCAACTGTCTGATGGTCACATATGCTTCCGCAGTGAAATAAGCTGAAAGGACCTCACCAGTGGTCTGGAATTGGGACAACTGATGGACTCAAAAAGTGATAAACTCAGATAATGAGGTCATAAAGAGGCTGAAGCTCATGGAAGGGGACGCAGGGGGCTGTTGACGGCTTCCAGCCGACAAGGGAGGTGAGGTTTCTTTTTAATTCATGTTAAGGTTAATTTGTATGGTTAATGTTAAAGGGCTGGAAAAGTCTACCAAATGTTCGGCTGCACGTAAATGAGCTAATTCTTTGAGGCTTAGTATTTTATTTATATAAGAGAAAATTAAAAAATATGTTAGGAATTAGTGTTGAGATGGGTATAGGGGGGCAAGTGGCTGATGTTCTTGCTACCAAATTTTCTAGGACATTTAGTGGGCTTGCAATTTATTGGAATAATACTGCTTTTCAATTATAGTACAAACTGATTTTGGATGGGTTTATTATGATGGTTGGTTTGATTTTGCCAGCATTCAAAGTTGTAGTGTTAGTTAATGTTTATGCACTGCTCAATCACGTTGAACAATAAGCACAAGCTTTATAGGAGGAATTAAAGGGTCTAAAACATCAACTTTAGGGTTGGTGGTGTATCAGTGGGTTCTTTAATATCGTTTTGGTAGCACTTCACATTGTGAGAATTACACATGACAGTCAGGTTATCTAACATTTTAATGATTTTGTGTATGAGATGAAACTTATAGATAGGAACAAAGGTTTACCTAGAGTAATTTTTGTGAGGTTCCATCCATGAGTTGTATGGACAAGTTTTTAATTAAAGCTGTGTTGTCACGACAAAAATAGTTGGAGTACAATGCTGCTTTTTTGACCATTTGGTGGTTTGTCTGGGGGTGGAAGATCAAGATTAGTGTCCCATTTCAGTATGGGGTTACTAAACGGAGGCTAACCAAACTCTTCTAATCATAAAAAGTGATTTGCGGATGGTGATAGTATGGTTGAACAATTCGGAGGGAAGACCTTGAAATCTTGCTTCTGTGTTTCATAATAATGGTAGTAAATCTTCAAGTCACATCTCTTTTGTATTACAGCCTCGTGAATGTAATTTCTTTACAAATTTCATGGCAAAGTAGAGGATGACTCGCCATACAGACTTTCTTGCTTGGTTTTGAGCAGGTGGGAACTCACTTGTAATTGAGAGAAGGGGTAACAATATTGTTTAGGAGGTGGGTGCATAGGCCATTTTTTGTGTAGGGTCTTTTGTTGTGTTGCAAGTCAAAAAATGATGAAATATGAAGAATACCTGAAGTTGTAGTCTTTATGTGCTGCCCAAGATGGTTAATTCATATGCTGAAATTTTTGGTCTATAGCATTAAAAGCATCATCAATTGAAGATGATAATGAAAAACTCATTGGAGACGTGTCAAAATTTATGTTTAGTCAAGATTTGTTGTTGCAATTTTTAAAACATCATATAAAAATGTTAGGCTATTGCAACAATTTGCACTTCTATCTTCATTTGTAATACTACTACTTAAATTCCTTTAATCACATTAATTTAATTTGGCGATGGAAGTCTCTACCCCAAAGTGAAATAAACAATATATATTTTATGGTAAATAAAAAATTGTCCACATCATATGCTGACTGCTAAAAAGATGCAAAAGTTACTGCCATGGGCAGGTGATGTACCATCAAAGGAAGTGGCTCCCTCACCTGTCAAAATAAAATTCATAATAATCAACAAACTAATATATGATATTCAAGAGCCCCAATTCATGTTCAACCAAAAGAAATAATATACAACATCATGAAAATAATGTTACACGTGTATAGGTTACAGCAAATATGAATAGAAACAGTGCCTAGGGAAATCAAGAGAGGTAAAGTGGCCACCAACAAGAGTGGATGTCGAATTCCTCCATTCAGCAGAAGCCATTCCGCCCTTTTTCTAATGGAACAGGAGATCGATCACCCAAAAAAGAAGGGTATCATGTGTGAGGCACATTCTTCATAACCAAAAACAATCTAAAGAATACAACTGAATTTCAAAATATGTTTACACGAACACAAGTTAAGACAGTAATTACCTGAAGCCACGATGAACTATCCGGCCCAGCTCTATTGCAGACTCTCAGTGATGGCCAGCCTCAAAGGAAGGATCAGCCATCGGACAAAACGCTGTAAAAATCGAGATTGACCCTTCATTTGGTCAGTCCCAATAGGGTTTAACCAGTTGACCCGTCACAAAACCCATCACATGCGTCTGGCCGAGCTGCACCTCCGATGACCCATCTTCTCTGTAAGTTCCACCATAACAAAATAACCATTCCATTCTACTACATTTTGCAAACAAGATTTCTTAATATTAGCACATACTCGAGGAACCACATCATTGATTGGGGGTTGCAATGAGTCAAAGCCGATTGGGAATCAGATAAACAGAAGACGGTTAGAGGAACCCACTTGATGATAACAACCAAAACACAAAGAAGAAGAGGAGGATTAGAGAGCGACAAGACAAAATCAATTAGTAATGATTGGAAGGCAACGAAGTTAAGGTGACGATACTCACTTAGTTTCATTTATGTTAGTTCAAAAACACAAAAGGCGACGACGACGACAATGAGAAGGCAAGAAAGTTTTTTTTTTTTTTTGGGTGATTTGATTGTGGGATATCATTTTTGGGTCAAAAGCACAAAATGGCACGGAGGTGGAGGAAAGACAAACTAGGGTTAGGGACAATGAGAAGAGGACGTATCAGTTTTTTTTTTTAAAAAAATTTTCCATATTAATTTTTCCTAAAATACGTAAACAGTAACAAAAATGAATAAAATATATAGACAGACTGCCGAAAAATAATAATATTGCATAGGCTTCATAAGCACTGTCTATATGCGCAATGGTTATTAAGCAGTGCTTAAAATCAACAATAATAAACCACCACCACAATATTAAACTTTGCTTAAAAGACATATCAACCGACAAGAAGGAAAACCAACTCAGTAAAAAAAAAAACAAAGAGGAACATTTGCATAACAATAAAAAAAGAAAAAAAGACGATCCTGAAGTGATTCAATCCCTTAAAACTCCCTCAGATCATGTAAGCATGGTGGCCAACCAAGTAGTTTGTGTTGATCCATCCCATCTCAAATCTTAAAATGAACTAAAATAAGAAAAATTAGCTGTCTAGCCCTCACGTGCACATGCATTGCAAGCAAATCTAGCCAGAATTAGACCACAAAGGATATTAACGACAAAATCAGAAACTAAGGAAGAGGTGCGTCAAACGTTTATTCAATTTGAGATTGGATTTCATGGTTAAATTTTAAGATACGAGAATCTGGTCACAGAAAAATGCGGAACTCATTTATCACATTACCTTAAGTGTTCACACCAACATGTTTTCTCCCTAACCATTACCCTATTATATAATATAACATCATGAACTCATGTTTGATGAGATTAGTGAAAACGTAAGGCTGAAGAATTACGATGGCTTGCAATTATCGTCAAGGAGGCTGCATATTCATCTTACTGACATCATTGATTCAAGTGTGGGGCAATGAATTTGCTATTTCATCTAGGATTTCCTCCAAGAAAACCATAGAGGTGACTTTGATTAAATGTTCATTTTGTAATGAACTCGAAGTTTTGTGAAGGCTTCATCAGCTAAACAATTGGCTTCTTATTTTCTTTTTTTTTTTGTCACAAATGATTGACTTTTGTTGGTGGGTTTTTTCTTAGGCAGAGTGATGATGGTGATACAATCGATTGTGTTGATATCTATAAACAGCCAGCTTTCAATCTCCCATTTATGAAGAACCATACAATTCAGGTAACTAATTATCTTATAATCTCTTGAATCTATTATTAGAGAACAACATATGTTGGCATTAACATGTGACTGATTGATCTATTTTTATATATATATATATATATATATATATATATATATATATTGTTTTTTAATGTACATGTTGGGGAACTTTTTACACCTTATTTTGGAGAAATGATAAGATGTGCTCTAACTCATCCAGCGTTTTTTCTTTTAACATTGTAGATGAAATACAACTCATATTTCAGAGGACTTGAAGCACGAAATTCCTCAGCTGAGCTGTTTCAAAGTTGGCACAAGAATGGAGAGTGCCCTGAAGGAACAATCCCAATTCTAAGGACACCCAAAATATTTAGCCCTCGTCGTGTTTCTCCGCCAAGGAATGAACGATTCAATGAAAGCTCCGTCTCATCTAATGCTGTGCCTCAACTTGAGGTACTTTGAGACCAACATATACTTATATGGATGCATACGTGGGCCTTTGGATCAGCAACTTGTAGTGAAGTAAAACGCAATCATTTCTAACATGACGATGATTAAATGTGTTCTAATGTCTAATTTTTCCTTTTTTCATTATTAGGAAGCTGTTGCTTTTCTTGAAGGTAGAAATTACATTGGTGCACGTGGATCATTCAACGTGTGGATCCCCCGAGTAGCCTCTGCAACCTCAGAATTTAGTTCATCTCAAATGTGGCTTAAGGCTGACGTTGGGATTGGATCGACCAACACTATGGAGACTGGCTGGGTGGTATGTTTTATAGATGACGTATCCATATTCGCTTAATTATTTTTTCTAGCTTTCTCTTTAACTTGATTATTCTTCATCCTTCATATTAGATTGGGAATATTTGTTTACATCCATGAATGTGGCATCACATACATAGTTACCAAACTGAGTGGTTACTAATTTGTATAAAAATATCATATAATGTGTATAAATCCGATCTGAAAAAAGGGAAAGCAAGCTTCTTGACTAATATAATAGACTTAATTATCAATTGTTTCAGGTCAGAAGCGGCGACAAGAATGCAAGACTTTTCATCCGCTGGACTGTAAGTCTAGCTTGCTTTATCCGTGAAGTTATATTATGCAAGTGCCACATGGAATCCCACAATCTTGTTTCGTTTTTTTTTTTTTTTCGTTTATATCTCAAGACAAACTTGCATGATTGTTCTCAGTCAATTTGCATTTTAGAACGTTTGGTCTGTGCTTGGTTTCCAGAAAGACGGTTACAAATCAACCGGTTGCTACAATCTTCAATGCCCTGGTTTTGTCCAAACCAGCCATAGAGTTGGGCTCGGAGCTAGCATAAAACCAGGCTCCACCTTCGAAGGCAAGCAATCTGAAGTAAAATTAACTATAAAGAAGGTAATGCACAATTCTTGCGGCAATCTTATATTCTTATTAATAACCATTACAAACAAGTGTGACATTTCAATAATTTACGCAAGACATCAACCTTGCTTAAGACCATCAAGCATATATAAATTTTAGTTGTATCTGATGCAGCCGGTGTTGTGTGTCCTTTCGTTGGAACTGGAAATTTCAAATCAGTTTCCTTTTTCCATCTAAAATGAATCACAACATATTTCTACTCTAATTAAACTTTAAAAACATTGGCCACGATACTATTACATTTTCAAACGCATCTATTTTGTAGATGTATATGATTCATCCGGAAAATGGTTGTTTTCTTTTCTTTTCTTTTCTTTTCTTTTCTTTTTAAGCAAAAAAGAAGGTATGAAATACGATTGTTATTATTATTATTAGTATTAGTATTTTTTTTAAGTGATCGTTCGTCTATCTGGTTCATTAACAAAGGAAAACTAATGTTTTTAGGACAAGAGGACAGGAGCATGGGTGCTCTTGTTTCAAGATCATTTCGTTGGATATTGGCCTAAATCCATCTTCGCAGGCTTGGCTGACGCGGCAACCTCGCTAGACTTTGGTGGGTTGGTTTACAATACATTCCCCGGGGGCCTCCACACAGCTACTCAAATGGGCAGTGGTCATTTCCCTAACCAAGGATATGGCAAAGCCACCTACATTGCCCATATTGGATATATCAACAATGGCAATGTCTTCAAGGATGCCAATGGGCTTTCACTCTCAACCACATATCCCACCTGCTATGACGTCATTAATGGCAATAGTCCCAACTTGGGCGCTCACATTTACTTTGGGGGTCCCGGACATAATTCATATTGTCCATAGAATAGAAGTGAAGGAAAAAAAAAATAATGACAATCAAGCCATCTGAAAAACCTTAGATTCTGGCTTAACATCATCATCATCATAATAATAATAATAATAATAATAATAATAATAATAATAATGAGTATATTGTACAACCACCATTAAATAGTAATGTTTTGAAGTGAAGAATATTCTCTCTTTTCCTTTCCTTATAATCCAGAGATCTAAGTCCTAACACCAGCGAATTATGTGAAGAATGGTGTCATGGCAGCATATCTACTGGCCTGATGAATTTTTAAGCCCACGTATGCAAATTAATTAGTATTAATCCAAATCACTAGGTTTAATATTCGGTAGTGTCTGACGAAGAGCAAATTCTCTTTAATTGTTGAAAATTACATTTAAATGTAAAAAAATTCAGGCCAGTATGATTGAAATTGAAGACTTCTTAATCCTAAAAATTAACAACGGAGATTTTAATACCATATTAAAAAGAAAAATCATGGACACTATTTACCTATATTACTTATAAATATCAACAGAATAAATTATTTTTCCGTACGCCACTCTTAAAAGAAAAAGGGGCTATTTTTAGAAGCTGAAAACTTTCTACATGCAAACTCCTTTAAACTTTTGTCTGCCATTTCATTTCTGCCTAGTTTGCTTCCTGCTCAGTGGTCCCAGTGAATTCCAACAGCCCCATCTTTTCTTCTTCTTCTTCTTCTTCTTCTTCTTCTTCTTCTTCTTCTTCTTCTTAGTAGCGATGTTTACTCGAAGAAAACGCTAATAAAATAAGTAGCAATTCCTGGTGAATTCGACGGCATTGTGTTGTGCAATTGGCAATAGATAGACGACGATTTTATTGTGGAATAGGCACCACTTATATATTATTTAACATATATTTTAAGTAATAATTTATAAATTTCATTATTTAAATATTAAAACATAATCTAATCAAATTTAGCTTTAATTAAATTATTAAATATTCAACACACAAATCATCATCTTATAGCAAATGTAAATAAACAAAGTAGTTTAATAAAAAAATCATTTATTATTTATACTTAGTAACTCACATAAAGTTAAGATATTATAATTTCTATACAGAGAAGTACAAAAATTGTTGCATAAAATATTCAAACTGACGAAATTTATAAATTATTTTATGCAACGATTTAAAACAACAGCAAGTAAACCACGGAGATATATGTCTACAGCTTTGGCACCCGGGGAATTAACCGAAAGGAAGGAGGTGGGCGGGGCCAAAAATATTAGGTTTCTTACTTTTATATGGAAAAGCATATACAAATAAAATCCTCTTTAATTGTTGAAAATTACTTTAAAATGCAGAAATTGAGGCCGTGTGATTAGAATTCAAGATCTCTTAGTCATAAAAATTAATAATGAAAACTTTAATTTCATATTAAAAGGAAAATTCAAGGGGTTACATTGCAAATATTTACCTATATTGCTTATAAATATCAACACAATAAATTATTTCTTCGCAGTCACTCTAACAAAAATTATATATATAAAAAAATACCATGTTTTTTGAAGCAAAAAACTTTAAATACAAATTTTATGCAAAGGGTTCAATACAAATTTAGTTTGCAAGCTTTTTAAATGTTGCAAATTTTTAATTTTTTTCAATTTAGATTGTCAACTTTTAAATTGTTATATAATACGGTTGTTCTATTTTATCTTACTAGGTAAGTACCACGTCACTTGCTCCATCATATGTTAAGTTAACACAACAAGGGCATTTTTGACAAGTAATTTTTATTAATTTTTTCCCTTTTTACTCTAATTCTCCACAAAGTTACAAGAGTTTCTATCACTCTCATCCGACCAAGTGCTCCCTCTCTTCCATGCGAACACTTTCTCTCTCTGCGTTGGACTTGTAATATTTTATAACCATTTTATATTTGCTGTACTCATACTGGGACACTAGATTTAAGAAATTGATTGCCTTCTCTTTCTTCTCCATCAAAGAAAACGGTAAGGAAAAAAAAAAAAGAATATAAAAAAATTTGAAAACCCCATTAAACCAACGTATAAAAAGGAACATACGAGTTTCCTATATAATATTCAATCTCAAATAAACATAAACCATCGACTATAGAATTATGAGAAATACAAATATCTAGAGTATCCTATCTCCAATCATCTTGACTATGAGTTCTCAGACCACGTAGAATAATCCATCCGAATATGATGGCCGTAATTGTGCTACACATCTACTCGGCATATTTAATCCTGGTGGATAGATGCTTGAGTGTTTATTCTTAGATGTTTGTCTCTTAGCATTCCTCTCTTGTTGAAGCTGATCTGGACTAATGACAATGGGTCTTCTACTTGTACTAGAAGTTGTGTTCTGACACTGACTGTCATCATTTGCTCAAATCCATTGGCTGTTCAGCACAATTTCAGTGTTAGTTCCAGGCTACACGCCAGCACCAGTCACTTCTACCCTCTTTTTTTTTTTTGCCTTTATTCTGCAATTCAAGAGAATAAGTTCAAATGATATAAAAATATTTAAATTTTTCTCAAAATCAAATTGATCTCCTAACGTCTTGTTTGTTAGACTTTGGAGCGTTAACGTTGCATTCTTGCACTTCTTGTTGTGTCCATGCTGGAAGCAATTGGTGCATGTCATTCTCCTTCCCTTCCTCGATGTAAGTACCAGCTGTAGGTGGTGTTTCTCCCTCTTCTCTTATCCTGCGTTTTTTTTTTTTTTAGGTCTTCCTGGCGAATACGAGGGTTAGTAGGGCCTTTGCCATATCTTGGCCAAAATTTCTCTCTTGCTAATGGCATCATCAAGAATGAATATGTTCTGAAATATTTCCTTTTGCTGTACCAGTTTGAGACATAATCTTTTGGATGACCACCCCTATTAAACATTGCACTATTTCCATGGCAACATGGTAACGCCCAATATGTCCTAGTCCTTGCAAGTGCATTTCCTTTCCTTCAATTGTAACACAAGTTTGTCTCCCTCGTGTACAATCGCAAAGCCACTATCCCCATTCCATACAACTTAACAATCAAAACTCAATGTTCTGCTATCATTCAATTTTTTTTTTCTTATTCTATATCCAAGCCCATCAGTACTTTTTTTGCATTATTCTTTATTGGTTCTAAGTCTATTCATTACTAGCAGCCTTATTTGTTCAAGCACACTACCTATCACCAACTATCCTTCCATTAAAGCTTAGCATAAGTTATTATTAACAATATCACACTCTACTTTTGGATTAAACAACGCTCTGCACCATCCCTTCGGTCGATCATTCAGAATGTCAGAATGAGCTACCATAGAAACATCCCTCGACTCCTTCAAGTGCCTTTCAAATTCAGGAACATTTGTGGACTTTGCATACTGCCAGAAAAGCCTGTGTAATTCTTGTCCTCTATGTTTCCTTTTCCATTTGTCAAAAATATGCCTTGCACAGTGTCTATGCTCCGCTCTTGAAAGTAATTCTTGGACTACAGATGGAAATCCCTACGAGCATTTACGATAGTTGTGAAGCTAGTTTCCAGAAATTTAATAAAAAAAAAAAAAAGGAAAGGTAATAAATACATACCTGGTGCTTGTCTGAGATTATTGCCCAACCCGCTCCATCCCTTATTGATATGTCATTCTTCACAAGATTGATAAACTAGGTGGTCCAAATGTCTATTGTCTCACCATCACACACGCTATTGGAAACATCTGATTGTGATAAGATTCTTTAATAATAGAATTTCTTAATTTAGGTAATAGGATTCCTAATTGATAAGATTCTTTAATAATAGGATTCCTAGAATTTCTAATTTAGGTGACAGGATTTCTTTAATTTATGTGATAAGATTAATTCTATAAGTCTATGACTTATGAATTCAGGCAATAATATCTATTCAAACTTTTCTAACTATTTGGAAGTTGATTTCCTCGAAGGTCCCCTCAATCAATCCCTTTTTCCTTATTCCCATAATTTTCCTTTTCTCAAAACCCTTCATCTAGTATGTGTTCTGAGGGACCTTGCTTTTATTTTGAATCCCTTCCTTTTTGTTCCAAATCCACAAAATTGAAAAAAAAAAAAAATTTATGCTCCTTACCCAACAATAGAAGAAAAATCTTGGCATTACCGATTTGCAGTCCTACACCATATCTTCACACAACTCAACAGATTTTGACACTAAAATATCTTGTCTCGAAAAATCAATGTCTCTCATGCAAGTCTTTTAAAAGACTCAAACAAGTAGTCCTGACCATAACATACAAGAAGTTAAAGCCCGTCAACCTCAAACCATGGTAGCAGTTATCTCTTTTGCTCACTTGTAAGAGGAAAAGTTGGGTGTTGAAAATTGTTGCCCCATAACTAAGGGAGTTGTTAGCAAACTGATAGACGAAAACAATAGTTTATCCTTTTTGAATCATTCCATTAATCCTAAACATTTAACTCAAGAGCAATTGAAAGAGTGGATGGCAAAAGGACTATGTTGGCACTGTGACGAGAAGTGGCATAAGGAGCATTGATGTAAACAAAGGAGGCTTTTAATGATTGAGCTAATTGAGAAAGTCGATAAGGCTGATGATGATCATATTTATTTTGAATGTGATGACATTCATGTCGAGTATACTGATAAGCCTGCAATTCATGCTTTGACAATGTATTTCAATCCACAAACTATAAAAATTGATGGGCTTCTTAAAAGATGACCAGTAATGGTACTAGTTGATTCAGGAAGTACCAATAATTTTATAGATGAAAGAATTGCCAAAAAACTTGCTTTTCCATTTGAGGATTGTGACAAGTTTGCTATGAAGGTTGTTGATGGTAGGAATTTGACATTCTAAGGTAAGTGTATACAGGTAAAACTCTTGTTGCAAGGTCAAACTATTTACATTGATATCTTTTTGTTACCTTTAGATGATTATGAGATTGTTCTTAGCATTGATTGGTTGAGAACTTTAGGAGATATTGCTTGGAATTTTTCCAAGTTAGCAATGAAATTTCAGTTTAATGGGCACACAATTGAGTTACTGGGAAGACAAGGCAATAAAATTATAATTGTTCCTAATCATCGGATGGAGAAAGTTCTTCACAAGAAGGGATATATTGAGTGGATTGTGAAGTTGCACGATATTCCTAAATCTATTGTTAGTGATCTAGATAAAGTCTTCATTAGTAAATTTTTAAATGAGTTATTTCGTTTATAAGGAACATAGCTGAATATGAGCACTACTTACCTCCCACAAACGGATGGGTAGACTGAAGTCACTAATAAGTGTTTGGAGAATTACCTTCATTGTTTTGTAAGTAACAAGCCAAAGGACTAAGTGAAATGGCTTCCTTGGGTAGAGTGGTGGTACAATACCCCTTATCATTCCTCAACCAGAATGTCCCCATTTGAGGCTGTTTGGTTAAGCTTCGCTAACCCTTACAAGGTATACAATTGGGTCTTCTCATGTAAACCAAGTTGATGGAGACTTGCAGGATCAAAACAAGTTGCTTTGGCTTCCTATTAAGGAAGCAATGTGGGAATTCTACTACTCTTTTGCTCATCCTTGAGGACAAGTCTCGGGCAGAGGAATGATAAGATTCCTTAATAATAGAATTTTTTAATTTATATAATAAGATTCCTAATTGACAGGATTCCTTAATAATAGGATTCTAAATTTAACTAGTAGGATTTCCTTAATTTATATGATAAGATTAATTCCATAGTTATAGACAATCAAAAACCATATATAATGTAAATCCTACAATTTATGAATTCGGGCAATAATATTTATTTAAGTTTTTCTAGCTATTTGGAAGCTAATCCCCTTGAAGCAATCATTGGAGGCTGATCCCCTCGAAATGATCAATCCTTTTTTCCTTATTCCCACAATTTTCCTTTTCCCAAAATCCTAGTTCCTCATCAGATTATTCCTATCTCTGTCAACTACAAATAACACAACACCTTTCTTTATTCCTTTTAAAAGAGCCCTATCTAATTCTTTTACAACCAACCATGATTCCTTTTTTACAGCAATTAAAAGCAATGTACAAGATGTCAAATAGAGGATTTTCTCGAGTAAGAGTTAAGGGGAGCACATTTAACTTAAAAGTACACCTTGGATTTAACTTCATTAACATTGCCTTGTAATCCCACAACTTGGCATACTCTTCCAAAGCACTCTTAGTAAAAATGTCCATAACCATGCAGTTGGCTCTTTTCATTGTTGAAACATCCACATTTAACTTTAATTAATCTTTCACCAATTGTTTCATGTTAATTGGCTTTATGGAGTTTAATCCATATAGTTTTCTAAAACCGTTCAATGCCAACCAGCTATAAAAACCCTTTATTTTTTAATATTGTTTGGCATATATGATCTTCTTTAAAAGGTTTTTCCACAATGAAAATATTTTTATTTCTCTCATAGCTGCAGTAATCTTCCAACCACAATCATGACTTGCACATTTTGCTAGTACACAAGTATAACTATTTCTTGCATACTTAAGTTCTACCCTTTCAGTAATGGGATGCCTAACAAGTGCCTCTTTGAATTGATCAACATTTGCAAACCTCAATGTTAATGCAAAATCAGGACACTTTAAATTGGGTTCATAAATAACTGGTTTGCTTCTTACCCTTACAGCTTCATCACAATAACTATTTTCTTCACTTTCCACTTCACTACCATCATTCTCTTAACTGCCATACTTATTTGAATAAAACTATTTGATGAGAACCGTTTTAGGTCTCACACTAAGAGGGGGGTGAATTAATGTGATATATGCGCTTTTTACGAATCAATTCAGATTTAACCTCTATGGCTTGTTAGAGCCAATGATTCAATTTGAAGTTCCAGACTTCTCCCTAGGATCTACTAGTTTGTGATACTGAGAGAGGGGGTGAATCAGTATCACCACAATTTGCAATTTGCAAGTAAGTGAACAACTTCAACCTCTTCTTAAAAGCGAACTCTTTCTCAGACTTGACTAAGGTAAATCTATTGCTACCTACTAATCACAATAGTCCCCAAAGTCACCTTTTAGACACCTTACCTAATAGACAATTCGAATGTTCTTGTTTAGGTCTTCGTTAGGTTATGGGTTGGCTGATATTTTAGCTGTGTTCACAACTCAATTCAAAACACAGAACGTAAAGCAAATAAAGGACACACGAGATTTACGTGGTTCCGTCAACGTGACGTACATCCACGGTGGTAAGGACTCTCCCTTACCGAGACTATCCATTATACTTGAGAATTTCAGTTACAATGGATGTCCTAATCCTCTACTCCTTTCACTATTGCAATTACTAAGCAAGTACAATACAAAGAGTGTCATTTACTGTGTCTACCCTTCTTCTAACTTGTCTTGCCTCTGTTGAATTGAAAGGCTGCTCCACTATTGCTTAGAAGTTCACCGCAATGCTCTCTAACCTCTCTTGAAGAAATCTGAAAATACATTGAGTTCTTTTCGATGCTTTGCTGAATTTCTTCTTTAGGTTGTCTCACATAGCTCCTGCTTTCACCGTCTCACCCATCTCCTTGTCTCATGTAGACGCACGTTTTGGTCTTACGCCGTCGCACATCCTAGTTTTCTTCTCTTCTAGGGGTGGTGCGTGTCTGGTTTTGCCGTTGGTGTGCTGGTGGTCTGTCTCTCTCTTACGGTGGTGGCTCTTCTTTGGCCGTATATCGTTTTTCTTTTTCCACCAGTGGTTTCTATTTTTCCCATCCACCTATGTTCTGCCATCGGCTCTTCCTTTTTCCGTCTCTGGTTTTCTCTCTTTCAACCGGTTTTTCTCTTATTTGCCGTCCAACCGTTCACCTCTTTCATTGTTCAGCCGGATTTCTCTCACCGTCCAGCCGGATCTCTCTCACCGTCCACTCTGTTTTGCTGTTGACTTGTTTTGCCATCCACCTCTTTGCCGTGTTGTCTCATTGCCGTCCAGCTCCCTTTTCCTTTGCCGTCCACTCTTAATTTTGCTGTTCACCTCTTTGTCGTCCACCTCTTTTTCGGTCGTTCTTGTGTTTCCGCCGGTTGTCTATTTTCACCGTTCTGCTCTCTTGGTGGTGTATTTGCCGTTTTGCTCACTTTTCGGCCGTCTCCTCTCGACCTCTGTTCTTCATTCAGCCCCCTTTTGGCCGTCTTCTCTTTCTCTCTCTCTCTCGATGGTATTTTTTTGTCCACCAAAATTGTCTTCCAATTTAGGGCTTACTTGCGGCGGATTTACTGTTTTTCCCTTCCATGTGGCTTTTACGTTCTTGCCCCTCCATGTGGCTTTTACCTTCTTGCCCTTCCATGTGGCTTTACTTTCTTGCACACATAAACCTAGTTGACAACAATTACAACTCATACAAGGATGTGGGAACAACAATCTCCCCCTTTGTAATTGTTGGTAACACTCATAACAAAAGCCAATATGCAGCAATTTCAGCTCCCCCTAAATATGCACTCTCCCTTTCTTAATAGCTCCCCCTGCATTGTTGCTTCTCTCCCACTTTGACAACCAATTACAAATTTGAAAAACTTGCAAAGTAAAGATGAAGGATTCACCTGAACTTCAGGCTTGAGGAGGCATTTGCACAGATAGACTCAATCTGTGCTTTTCAAATAGCTATGTGGACAGAGGTTTAGTTAGAATATCTGAAATTTGATCTTTAGTGCCAACATACTCCAATTGAATTGTACCCTATTCCACTTGATCTTTGATGAAGTGATACCGGATGTCAATATGCTTGCTCCTCGAATGTTGAACCGGATTCTTACTGAGATCAATAGCACTTTGATTATCACAAAGTACACTCACTGGTAACTTCACTTCAACACCCAAGTTTGCCAATTGTCTTAGCATCCATATCACCTATGTACATGCTGCACAAGTAGCCATATACTTAGCCTCAGCTGTGCTCAAAGCAACACTGTTTTGCTTTCTACTTAACATGCAACACACTTTGAACCCAAGTAGAAGCTACAGCTGCTGGTTAATTTTCTATCATCTATACATCCTGCCCAGTCTGCATCAGTGTATGCTTGTAGTTTAACAGAATCCATGACTGGATACCACAAACTCATTTCCAGTGTTCCTTTGAGATACCTTAGGATTCTTTTCACTGCCAACACATGAGACTCCTTAAGATCAGCTTGGAATCTGCTAGCAGTGCACACAGCTTGCATAAGATCAGACCTTGATGCTGTAAGGTACAGAAGGCTCCCTATCATCTTCCTGTACTCTGTAGGGCTTGTACTCCTTCCCTCCTAATCTTTTGTTAACTTGTAGCCCACTGTCATAGGGGTACTGATAGGTCTGTTATCCTCCATGCCAAACCTTTTTAGCATCTCTTTGGCATATTTTGTCTAAGAAATAAAGATACATTCTTTACACTGCTTTATCTGTAATCCAAGAAAGTATATCATTTCTCCAATCAATGACATCTCAAATTCCTCACTCATCTTCTGTGCAAAATCTTGACATAGCTCAGAGTGATCCCCTCCAAAGACGATGTCATCTATATATACTATGGTTATTAGTTGGCCTTTCTCTGAGTTGAACACATATAGGTTATTATCAACCGTTCCTCTTCTGAAGTTCAACCTTCTCAAGTACGCATCCAGCCTACTGTACCATGCTCTTGGAGCTTGCTTAAGACCATACAAAGCTTTCTTCAGCTTGCACATATGTGTCTCATCCTCACTGATTTGTACTCTATCAGGTTGTTCAATATACATTTCTTCTTTCAGGAGCCCATTCAGAAAGGCGGATTTCACATCCATCTGATAGACTTTATACCTCTTGTGTGCTGCCAAAGTTAAGAACATTCTGATAGTTTCTAACCTTGCTATTGGTGCAAAAGTTTCATCAACATCTACCCCTTCTATCTAAGTGTAGCCTTTGCAAACCAGCTTGGCCTTGTTCCTCACCACCTTGCCATCTTCATTGTGTTTATTCCTAAACACCCATTTTGTTCCTATGACATTCTTATTAGTGGGTCTTGGAACCAGCTCCCATGTATCATTCTTCTCAATTTGATCCAGCTCCTCATTGATAGCTTTGACCCAGGCTTTGTCTTGTATAGCCTCTTCAACAGATTTAGGTTAAATTTGTGAGAGTAAAGCAGTAGCTCCCACAATTCTTCTTTTTGTTATAATTCCTGCTGATGGATCACCTATGATCTGATCTCCATGATGAGCACTGGTCTATGTTTTCTTTGTCCTTCTTCCTTGCATCATCTTAGTTGCAAGAGGATCTCTTTCTTCATCTTCAGACTCACTCTTCTCCGAGTCTGAACTTACTTCTTGTTCCTTTTCTTCAGGTTGGTCTGATTCTTCATCTACATTGAAGTCATCTTCTTCATTGTCCTTAGCTTCTCCATTCTGCATTGTTTTCCAGTTCTCATCTATTCTCACATCATTGGAAGTGATCACTTTTCCCAGCTTATGCAGGAAAACTCTGTAACCTTTTGTCTTTGCTGAATATCCCATAAAGATGCCTTCATCAGACCTAGCATTGAATTTTCCCAAGTTTTGCTCCTTATTCTTCACAAAATAGGGGCTGCCAAAGACTCTGAGATACTTGGCTATTGTCTTCTTCCCACTCCATAGCTTATATGGAGTCTTATCAGTATTAGGCCTTAGTAAAACTCTGTTCAGTAGGTGCACGGCTGTTAATGTTGCTTCTGTCCAAAATCTTGTGTGAAGCTTGGATTCCAGCAGTAAAGTTCTTACCATATCAACCACAGCTCTATTTTTCCTCTCTACCACCCCGTTCTGTTGAGGTGTTCTTGCTGCTGCCATTTGATGGTGAATACCATGCTTCTCAAGGAAATCTTCAAAAGCTTCATTTGTAAATTCAATGCCTTGATCTGACCTCAATACTTTGATCTGCCTTCCATTCTCATTTTCAGCCAATCTTCTGTATCTCTTGAAGCAATTCAGAACTTCTAACTTGTATTTGAGGTGTATGATGCAAGTCCTTCTGGAATAATCATCGACAAACAAGATGAAGTACCTTTCACCATTCAACCCTTTTGTCCTCATCGGTCCATACAAATCAGTATGCACAATGTCAAGCATTGCTTCAGAACTGAATTCTTTGGTCTTATACTGCTTTCTGGCATGTTTTCCTTTAAAGCATGCTGAGCAAACATACTCTCTCTCTCTCTTGAGGTCGGGAATGTTTCTGATTGCATGAGTAGTGGTCAGCTTCCTCATGTTCTTATGTGATAAGTGTCCCAGCCTCCTATGCTAGAGTTAATTTTCTTCTTCTTTGGTGAGTAAACAGCTGCTTGTCTTGTCCTCATCAATCATATATAAATTTTCAGCTGTTCTCTTCTTGGCTGAAATAGTATTGCCTTCTTTACTCTTTACTTGGCAACCTGTTTTTGTGAATATCACTTTATGGTCGTCGTTGTATAGTTGGCTAACAGATGCTAGATTATATCTGAGTCCTTCAACGTGCAGAACATCTTTCAACTTTCTTTTTCCAATATTCACTGACCCTTGACCACTGATATTGAGTGAATCATCATTGCCAAACTTGACTCTGCCTTCTCTTGATTTGTTTAGCTTTGATAATTTACTCTTGTCTCCCATCATGTGTGAAGTGCATCCACTATCAAGGATCCACTACTTATCCTTGCAATCAGCCTTTAGTGCAATTTCAGCTATATTAGCCACCTCCTTTTTTGCTTTATATTCCTTCTTTTGAACTGGCTGGAAGATAGCTTTCTTCATTTTCTTAATTTTGATTGCATCGATTGTTTTCACTGTGCCATTGAGTGCCTTCTCTTGCTCAAGGAGAAGTGTCATGTATCTCTTGGCATTATGGCTATCCTGCCTGTACCTTTCACACTGTTCCAAGTTTGCTAATATAGCAAACTTGTTCTTTGAAGCTATTGGTTTGGGCTTCCACCAACAATCCTTGTCAGTGTGTCCTTGCCTTTTACAGTATGTGCAAGAACTCACGACAGGTGTTCTCCTTTGAGTTTTGTATTGTCTCCTCATGTATACAGCGTCGTATCTTCTCAAGTTAGAGACATATACTAGCCTTCTCCATCAGCAGTTACTCGCCTTATGACCCCAAACTCCACATTAAAGGCAATGACCTTAAAACTGCCTCTTCTTGGGTCTGATCACATCTTGTCTTCTTCTGTTCATCACTTGCTGTATAGGTAAAGTAGCTGGCTTTTTTGCTTGTGTGACTTTCATTTCAGTCACCTTCTTCTCCTTCTTTTGTTCAGCCGTAGCCCTTTACTGGCTGACTTTTTTCTTTTCCTTCTTGTTTGCCACCCTAGGTTGCTTCTTCAGATCTTCTTTATTCTCAGTTATCTTCTTCTGAGTAACAACCTTCTCTTTCAACTTCTGTGGCACATTCTTATTTTCTTTAGCCAATACAGCCTCAGATTGCCGCACTTTCTCTACATTATTCTCTCCTTTTGTAGAACTTGTTTCTCCTATCATTTCAAGCTTCTGCAAGTTCTCTTTGCTACTTTTGAGTTGTTGCTGAAGTCTCAACAACTCTTTCTCCATTTCTTCAATTTTTGAAGCCATTGAGCCAAGCTCTACTGTAAGGTCTTCACATATTTTGATATGTTCCTTAAATCTTCTCTTCAAGTCAATATTCTCAGCCCTTATTTTATCCTTTTGACTTTCAGCTTCCTCAGACTTTGCTTCAACTTGTTTTATATGGGCCTTCAACCTTTTTATGGTTCTGCCCCTTTTGATTATCTCCTTTGAAGTTGCTTTTAACTCAGCTTCAAGATCTGGTTCTTCATCAACCTCCTCTTCCTTTTCAGAGGTTGAACTACCACCTTGAGCTGATGCCATAAAGGCATGCTCATTTGATGAGTCTTCATCTTCCTCCTTATCATCTTCTTTTGTCTGACTCACATAACTCTTGAATGAGCCTTTCTTCTTCTTCTGTGGGTTGGCAGTCTTCTTGCTGGACTTCTTTGATTTGAACAATGGTCTTCTCCATATCGAATTCTGCTCATCATCGCCATCCTCATCTTTATCATCAAGTTTCACTTTACACTGAGAAGCAAAGTGTCCAGTCTGCCCACAACGATAACGTCTCAAGGACAACTGTCCTTTTCCCTTCTTAGACCCTTTCTTGAATTTCCTTGTGAAGTAAGCCAACACTTCACCTTCACTTTCTTCCTCATCACCATCATCATCCTCATTGGTTAATTCTTCCTCTTCTTTTATCTTCAAGTGTCTCATAGCATTGAAAGTTGCCTCCTTTGATACCTTCGTTGTTGCAGAGCTTTCAGCTAACTTTATCCTCATCTCATATGTAATGAGATTGCAATGGAGATCATGCAGAGACATAGAATTGAGATCTCTACTCTCCTCTATGGCTGCTACCTTTGAGGCAAACCTCTCAGGCAGAATTCTCAAAATTTTCTTCATAATTGATGAGTCCTTCTTGTTCTTCCCATGACTTCTCAGGTCGTTTATAGTGTCAATAACCCTGGTGAAGAACTCTTGAACTATCTCATTCTTTTGCATTCTGAGAGATTTATATCTCTCTTTGAACACTTGAAACTTAGCCTCCTTCATTCTGCCATCACCTTCATAGACTTGTTGTAATCTGTCCCATATCTCCTTAGCAGATTTGCAGTCCATAATTTTAGCATACTCAACATCTGTCAATGCTGAAATGATGACATTTGAGGCCTTGCCATTTATCTCAAACTGCCTTAACTCCTCTGGGGTTGGGTCTTTACCTTCTTCTGGAGCCATAAAACCCTTTTGTACGTATTTCACCATGTTCATGCCCATGGTTGCAAATACCACTTGCATTCTTGCTCTCCACATATGGTAGTTGGTTCCGTTGAAGATTGGAACCTTCTTACTGTAAGTAGTGTTGGTGCTGGTATCGGCTTCCATTTTTCAGTATGCTAAACAAGTTAAACTTCTAGATCCCTTCAAACTAGTATACCAAGCCGTTAAGCTTCAAACTGGTGAACTTGATACCAATTGCAGTTCCCGACTTCTCCTTAGGATCTACTAGTTTGTGATACTGAGAGGGGGGGTGAATCAGTATCACCACAATTCACAATTCACAAGTAAGTGAATAAATTCAACCTTTTCTTAAAAGCGAACTCTTTCTCAGACTCGACTAAGGTAGATTTATTGCTACCTACTAATCATAATAGTCCCCAAAGTCACCTTTCAGACACCTTGCCTAATAGACAATTTGGATGTTCTTGTTTAGGTCTTCGTTAGGTTATAGGTTGGCTGATACTTTAGCTGCGTTCACAACTTAATTCAAAACATAGAACGTAAAGCAAATTAAGAACACACGAGATTTACGAGGTTTCGTCAATGTAACGTACATCCACGGTGGTAGGGACTCTCCCTTACCGAGACTATCCACTATATTTGAGAATTCCAGTTTCAATGGATGTCTTAATCCTTTGCTCCTTTCACTATTGCAATTACTAAGCAAGTACAATACAAAGAGTGTTACTTATTATGTCTACCCTTCTTCTAGCTTGTCTTGCCTCTATTGAATTAAAAGGTTACTCCACTGCCGCTTAGAAGTTCACCGCAACGCTCTCTAACCTCTCTTGAAGAAATCTGGAAATACGTTGAGTTCTTTCCGATGCTTTGCCAAATTTTTTCTTTAGGTTGTCTCACACAGCTCCTACTTTCACAGTCTCACAGTTTCACCTGTCTCCTGGTCTCACGCCATCGCACGTTTTGGTTTTCTTCTCTTCCAGGGGTGGTGCATTTCTAGTTTTGCCGTTGGTGTGCCGGTGGTCTGTCTCTCTCTTATGGTGGTGGCTTTCTCTCTTACGGTGGTGGCCTTCTCTCTTATGGTGGTGGCTCTTTGCTTACGGTGGTAGCTCTTCTTTGGCCGTATATCGTTTTTACTTTTCCACCGGTGGTTTCTATTTTTCCCGTCCACCCCTGTTCTGCCGTCGGCTCTTCCTTTTTCCATCTTTGGTTTTCTCTCTTTCAACCGGTTTTTCTCTCCTTTGCCGTCTAGCCATTCACCTCTTTCACTGTCCAGCCGAATCTCTCTCATCGTCCAGCTGGATTTCTCTCACCGTCCACTCTGTTTTGCCGTCGACTCGTTTTGCCTTCCACGTCTTTGTCATGTTGTCTCTTTGTCGTCCACTCTTGATTTTGCCGTTCACCTCTTTGCTGTCCACCTCTTTTTTGGCCGTTTTTGTGTTTCCATCAGTTGTTTATTTTCGTCGTTCTGCTCTCCCGGTGGTGTATTTGCCGTTTTGCTTCGGTGGTGTATTTGTCGTTTTGCTCACTTTTCAGCCGTCTCCTCTCGACCTCTGTTCTTCGTTCAGCCCCCCTTTAGTTGTCTTCTCTTTCTCTCTCTCTCTCGACGGTATCTTTTTGTCCACCAAAATTTTCTTCCAATTTAGGGCTTACTTGCGGCAGATTTACTGTTTTGCCCTTCCATATGGCTTTTATGTTCTTGCTCCTCCATGTGGCTTTTACCTTCTTGCCCTTCCATGTGGCTTTTACCTTCTTGCCCTTCCATGTGGCTTTACTTTCTTGCACACTTAAACCTAGTTGACAACAATTACAACTCATACAAGGTTGTGGGAACAACACAATTTTTATCTTTCTCCTTTATGTGAGCACATCAATAAGAATATAAATCAATGCACAAGCACCCAAGCACACACGACAATTTTTACGTGGTTCACCCATAATGTGTGAGTTACATCCATGGTGTGATAGGATCCCTCTTAAATCACACAATCCATTCTTGTTATCAAGAGATACAGTTTGGTTGTGGAAGGATCACTCCTTAACCACTTACAATGACCTCTCGATCACTCCAAGGTATCCCACCCTGTTGTTCAACAAATTATCAAGAGTTTATGGAAAAATCTTTAATGGAGAACGATCACTCAATGTGTACAGACTATTAAAGCAGAATATGGGTCATCTCCTTCTTTCACTGCCGATGTTGTCTCACCCGTTGTCGGTGCTGCCTCACCTACTGCCTTGGCAGGATCTCTCCTCTATGGCCAGGCACGTTTTCTCCTCAGCTGCTGCAAGCTACCGGACCTGTTACTGGGCGCGCTTTCTCCTCGATTGCTGCAAGCTATCGGACCCGCTGTCGAGTACATTTCCTCCTCTGTTGTTGCAAGCTGCTGGACCTGCTGCTATTGTTGCCTACACGAACTGTTGTTATTGCCTATATGTTCTGCTATCATTGTCAGCACACGCTGCTATTGCTATCCGCACGTGTTGCTATCACTATCCGTACACGTTATAGCTACTGTCTACACATGCTACTAATTCTATCTGTGCATGTTGTTGCTGTTGTCCACGTGTGCTGTTAATGCTGTCCGTACACACTGCTATTGCTGTCCGCACACATTGCTAATGTAGTCCGTATGGGCTGCCGTGTCTGTCTACTGTTGTCCATGTGTGCTGTTAATGGTGTTCGCTTGTCTTGCCTCTGTTGAATTGAAAGGCTGCTCCATTGCTGCTTAGAAGTTCACTGCAACGCTCTCTAACCTCTCTTGAAGAAGTCTGGAAATACGTTGAGTTCAATGCTTCGCTGAATTCCTTCTCTACGTTGTATCACACAACTCCTACTTTCATCGTCTCACAGTCTCATCCGTCTCCTTGCCCCACGATTTCACTGTCTCACGGCTCGCCTGTCCGTTTCTTTCTCTTGCTGTTTAGCTGGATTTCTCTCTCTTCTCGCTGAATTTCTCTCTCTTACCGCCGGATTTCTCTCTATTCACCAGATTTCTCTCTCTTCGTCCGTCTTCGATTTTGCCGGTGGTTTCTCTCTCTTCGTTCAACCGGATCTCTCTCACTGTCTAGCCGAATCTATCTCACCGTCTAGTTGGATCTGATTTTGGCCGTATCAACTCCTCTGTTCCGGCCGTCTCCTCTTTCTCTCTCTCTCGATGGTTGTTCTTTGTTGCCGTCGGTATCTCTCTCTTCTATGGCCGTCTGGTTTCTTCTTCCGTTGGTCTGCTTTTCTTCGTCCTGTCGTCCAGCCCCATCTAGCCGTAACCAGTTTTCTCTCCCGTCGACCCGTTTCTTTGTTTTTCCGACCGTCTGTTTCTCTCTCTATCGTGTTGTCTCCTCGCAGATCGCTTGTGTGCCGGTGGTGTGCCGTTCCTCACGGGTTTCTCTCCTTCTGCCGGTCTGCTCCAATTTGGCCATTCTTCGTTCTGTTCAATTTCCGACGACACTGTTCAATTTTCTGACGATACTGTTCAATTTCCGACAACTGCATTGTTCATAACGCTGCACTGTTCACTCAACGACTACTGTTCACAACGGCTAGTCTTTTCTTTTACAGGTGGTGTTCTTCTGTGTAGAGTTTGGTGTTTTGGCGTGTATTCAATTGTATTGGCCTTGCCTTATTTTTGTCTTCCAAGGTCTTTATATATCTCTTCCATGAAACTCTAATAAGGCTTACTTGCGGCGAATTTACTATCTTGCCCCTCCATGTGGCTTTTACCTTCTTGCCTTTCTATGTGGTTTTACTTTCTTGCACACTTAAACCTAGTTGACAACAATTACAACCCATACAAGGCTGTGGGAACAACAATTTTCCCCTTTATAATTGTTGGCAACACTTATAACAAAAGACACTATGCAATAGTTTCAACTCCCTTTAAATATGCACTCCCCCTTTCTTAACAGCTCTCCCTGCATTGTTGCTTCTCTCCCCCTTTGCTAACCAATTACAAATCTGAAAAACTCACAAAGTAGAGATAGAGGATTCACCTGATTTTCAGGCTTGAGGAGGCATTCGCACAGACAGACTCATTCTGTGCTTTTCAAACAGTTCTATGGACAGAGATTTAGTTAGATCTTATGTAGCCTCTTCAACAGATTTAGGTTCAACTTGTGAAAGTAAAGCAATAGCTCCCACAATTCTTCTTCTTGTTATAACTCCTGCTGATGGGTCACCCATGATCTAACTTTCTTGATGAGCACTAATCCACATTTTCTTTGGCTTTTTTTCTTGCACAGTCTTAATTGTAAGAGGATCTCTTTCTTTATCAATCACATACAAATTTCCAGCTGTTCTTTTCCTAACTACAACAGTATTGCCTTCTTTACTCTTTACCTGGCAACCTGTTTTTGTGAATATTACCTTATGGTCTTCATTGCATAGTTTGCTGACAGATGCTAGATTATATCTGAGTCCTTCAACATGCAGAACATCTTTCAGCTTTCCTCTTCCAATGTTTATTGACCCCTAACCACTGATGTTGAGTGAATCATCATTGCCAAACTTGACTCTGCCTTCTCTTGACTTGTTTAGCTTTGACAATTTACTCTTGTCTCTCGTCATGTGTGAAATGTATCCACTGCTTATCCTTGTAGTCAGCTTTGAGTGCAATTTCAGCTATATTAGCCACCTCCCTTTTTGCTCTATATTCCTTCTTTTGAACTGGCTGGAAGATAGCTTTCTCCTTTTTCTCAGCTTTGATTGCACCGCTTGTTTTCACTGTGCCATTGAGCGCCTTCTCTTGCTCAGGGAGAAGTGTCATGCATCTCTTGGCATTATGACCATCCTGCCCGCACCTTTCACACTGTTCCAAGTCTGCCAATACAACAAACTTATTCTTTGAAACTATTGGTTTGGGCTTCCACCAACACTCCTTGTCAGTGTGTCCTTGCTTTTTACAGCATGTACAAGAATTCACGACAGGTGTTTTCTTCTGAATTTTGTATTGTCTCCCCCTTGTATGCAGCATTGTATCTTCTCAAGTTGGAGACATATACTAGCCTTTTTCACCAGCATTTACTCGCCTTATGACCCCAAACTCCATAATACAGGCAATGACCTTGAAACTGCCTCTTCTTGGGTCTGATCACAACTTGTCTTCTTCTGTTCATCACTTGCTGTGTAGGCAAAGTAGCTGGCTTCTTTGCTTGTGTGACTTTCATCTCAGTCACCTTCTTCTCTTTCTTTTGTTCAGCCATAGCCCTCTGCTTACTGACTTTCTTTTCTTTCTGAGACGTAGCAGTTATGGGCTATTGCTCTTTAACCACATACAACATTTTTGGCCCTGGCTTTGGTTTGATAACTGTCTTCTCTTCTTCAGTTATCTTTAGCTGAGTCATAGCTTTCCCTTTCAACTTTTGTGGTAAAGTCTCATTCTTCTTTTCTCTTGCAGAGCTTGTTTCTCCTATCATTTCAAGCTTCTGCAAGTTCTCTTCACTACTTTTGAGTTGTTGCTGAAGTCTCAGCAACTTTTTCTCCATTCCTTCAATTTTTGAAGCTCTTGAACCAAGCTCCATTGTAAGGTCTTCACATATCTTGATTTGTTCTTCAAATTTTCTCTTCAAGTCAATATGCTCAGCCCTTATTTCATCCTTTTGACTTTCAGCTTCCTCAGACTTAACTTCAACTTGTTTTATATGGGCCTCCAACCTTCTTATGGTTCTGCCCCTTCTGATTATCTCCTTTGAAGCTGTTTGCAGCTCAGCTTCAAGATATGACTCTTCTTTATCAACCTCCTCTTCCTCTTCAGAGGTTGAACTACCACCTTTAGCTAATGCCATAAAGGCATGCTCATCTAATGATTCTTCATCTTTCTCCTTATCAGCTTCTTTTATCTGACTCACATAACTCTTAAATGAGCCTCTCTTCTTCTTCTGTGGGTTGACAGTCTTCTTGCTAGACTTCTTTGATTTAAATGATGGTCTTCTCCATTTTGAATTCAGCTCATCATCACTATCCTCATCTTCATCATCAAGTTTCACTTTGTACTGAGAAGCAAAGTGTTCAGTTTGCCCATAACGATAACATCTCAAGGCCAGTTATCCTTTTCCCTTCTTAGACCCCTTTTTGAATTTCCTTGTGAAATAAGCTAATACTTCACCTTCACTTTCTTCCTTATCCTCATCATCATCCTCACTAGATGATTCTTCCTCTTTTCTTATCTTCAAGTGCTTCATAGCTTTGAAAGCTGCATCCTTTGATACCTTCGTTGTTGCAGAGCTTTCAGCTAACTTTATCCTCATCTCATATGTAGAGACATAGAATTGAGATCTTTACTCTCCTCTATGGCTGCTACCTTTGAGGCAAACCTCTCAGGCAGAATTCTCAGAATCTTCTTCACAACAGATGAGTCCTTCTTGTTCTTCCCATGACTTCTAAGGTCGTTTACAGTGTCAATAACCCTGGTGAAGAACTCTTGAACTGTCTCATTCTTCTGCATTCTGAGAGATTCATATCTCTCCTTAAACACTTAAAGCTTAGCCTCTTTCATTCTGCCATCACCTTCATAGACTTTCTGCAATCTGTCCCATATCTCCTTGGCAGATTTGCAGTCCATAACTTTAGCATACTTAACATCTGTCAATGCTGAAATGATGACATTTAAGGCCTTTCTATTTATCTCAAACAACCTTAACTTCTCTTGGGTTGGGTCTTTACCTTCTTTCAGAGCCACAAAACCCTTATGTACGCATTTCACCACGTTCATGCCCATGGTTGCAAATACCACTTGCATTCTCGCTCTCCACATATGGTAGTTGGTTCTGTTGAAGATTGGAACCTTTTTGCTGTAAGTGGTGCTAGTGCTGGTACTGGCTTCCATTTCTCAGTATGCTGAACAAGTCAAACTTCTAGATCCCTTTAAACTAATACACCAAGCTGTTAAGCTTCAAACTGGTGAACCTGGCTCTGATACCAATTGAAGTTCCCGACTTCTCCCTACGATCTATTAGTTTGTGATACTGAGAGCGGGGGTGAATCAGTATCACCACAATTCGCAATTCGCAATTCGTCGGTAAGTGAACAACTTTAATCTCTTCTTAAAAGCGAACTCTTTCTCAGACTCAACTAAGGTAGATCTATTGTTACCTACTAATCACAATAGTCCCCAAAGTCACCTTTCAGACACCTTGCCTAATAAACAATACGGATGTTCTTGTTTAGGTCTTCGTTAGGTTATGGGTTGGCTGATACTTTAGCTGCGTTCACAACTCAATTCAAAACACAGAACGTAAAGCAAATTAAGGACACACGAGATTTATGTGGTTCTGTCAACGTGACGTACATCCACGGTGGTAGGGACTCTCCCTCTACCGAGACTATCCACTATACTTGTGAATACAGGTTACAATGGATGTCTTTAATTCTCTGCTCCTTTCATTATTGCAATTACTAAGCAAGTACAATACAAAGAGTGTCACTTACTGTGTTTACTCTTCTTCTAGCTTGTCTTACCTCTGTTGAATTGAAAGGCTACTCCACTGCTGCTTAGAAGTTCACCGCAACGCTCTCTAACCTTTCTTGAAGAAGTCTGGAAATATGTTGAGTTCAATGCTTCGCTGAATTCTTTATCTACGTTGTATCACACAACTCCTGCTTTCACCGTCTCACGGTCTCACCCGTCTCCTTGCCCCACGATCTCACTGTCTCACGACTCGCCTGTCCGTTTCTCTCTCTTGCTGTTCAGCTGGATTACTCTCTCTTACAGCCAGATTTCTCTCTATTCACTGGATTTCTCTCTGTTCGTCTGTCCTCGATTCTGCCGGTGGTTTCTCTCTCTTCGTTCAGCCGGATCTCTCTCACTGTCCAGCCAGATCTATCTCACCATCCAGTTGGATCTGATTTTGGCCGTATTGACTCCTCTGTTCCGACCGTCTCCTCTTTCTCTCTCTCTCGACGGTTGTTCTTTGTTGCCGTCGATATCTCTCTCTTCTATGGCCGTCTAGTTTCTTCTTCCGCCGGTTTACTTTTCTTCGTCCTGCCGTCTAGCCCTGTCTAGCCGTAACCGGTTTTCTCTCCCGTCGACCCGTGTTGTCTCCTCGCAGATCGCTTGTGTGCCGGTGGTGTGTCGTTCTTCACGGGTTTCTCTCCTTCCGCCGGTCTGCTCCAATTTGGTCGTTCTTCATTCTGTTTAATTTTCGACGACACTGTTCAATTTTCCGACGATACTATTCAATTTCTGACAACTGCACTGTTTACGACGACTGCACTGTTCACTCGACGGCTACTCTTTTCTTTTACAGGTGGTGTTCTTCTGTGTAGGGTTTGGTATTTTAGCGTGTATTCAATTGTGTTGGCCTTGCTCTATTTTTGTCTTCTAAGGTCTTTATACATCTCTTCCACGAAACTCTAATAGGGCTTACTTACGACAAATTTACTATCTTACCCCTCCATGTGGCTTTTACGTTCTTACCCCTTTATGTTGCTTTTACCTTCTTGCCCTTATAATACGTGATTTTACTTTCTTGCACACTTAAACCTAGTTGACAACAATTACAATCCATATAAGGCGAGAACAACATTTTTTATCAAGCACAAAAAATGAATGACAAGATTAGGTACTAAGGAAGAGGTGCATTAAAAGTTAATTAAATTTGATATTGAATCTCAAGTTTAATTAACATTTAAGATATGAGATTCTGGTCAAAGAAAATGGTTGAACTCATTTATGAAATTGGCTCAAATGTACACCACCTACCTGTTATATAATATAACATCATGAACACATGTTGGATGAGATTAGTGAAAAACTAAGGCTGGAGAATGACGACGGCTTGCGATTATCGTCGAGGAGGCTGCATATTTATCTTACTAGCGTCATTAATTCATACGTGGGACAATGAATTTGCTCTTGCAACTGGGATTTCTACCAAAAAAACCATAGAGGTGACTTTCCTCAAACATTAATTTTGTAATCGCTTGAATTTTTGCTAAGGTTTCATCTGCTAAATGATTGGCATTTTTTTTTTCTTTTATCGATCACAAATGATTGACCGTTGTTGGTGAGTTTTTTTCTCCACAGAGTGATGACGGTGATACAATCGATTGCGTTGATATCCATAAACAGCCAGCTTTTAATCATCCACTTCTGAAGAACCATACAATCCCGGTAATTAATTATCCTATAATCCCTTGAATCAATTGTACGAGAACAACATCGTTTGACATCAACAAGTAACTAATTCGTCTATCTTCAATTGATTACTAAATTGTTGATAGTTATATATATATATATGAACTTTTCACACCTTATTTTGGAGAAATGATAAAATGTGCTCTAACTTATCTACTGGGTTTTCTTTTAACATTGTAGATGAAATACAACCCATATTTCAGAGGACTTGAAGCAAGAAATTCCTCAACTGAGCTATTTCAAAGCTGGCACAAGAATGGAGAGTGCCCTAAAGGAACAATCCCAATTCTAAGGACACCCAAAATATTTAGCCCTCGTCGTGTTTCTCCACAAAGGAATGAACAATTCAATGAAAGCTCTGCCTCATCTAATGCTCCGATTCTTTATGAGGTACTTTGAGACCAACATGTACTTTTATAAATACATACGTGGGCGTTAGTACCTGCCATTTGTAGTGAACTAAAACGTAAATATTTCTGACATAGTGATGATTAAGTGTATTCGAATGTCTTTTTTTTTTTTACCTTGATTAGTATGCTACAGCTTTTCTACAAGGTGGAAATTACTATGGAGCACGCGCATCATTCAATGTGTGGATCCCCCAAGTAGCCTCTGCTCCCTCAGAATTTAGTTCATCTCAAATGATGGTAAAGTCGGGGACTGAATCCATCAACACTATTGCGACTGGCTGGCTGGTACGTTTTACAGATGACATATTCTCTTAATTATTCTTCTAGCTTCTTTTATAACTTGATTATTCTTCATTTCATATTAGATTGGGAATATTTGTTTACATCCATGAATGTGGTATCACATACATAGTTACCAAACTGACTGGTTATTAATGTGTATAAACATAGCATATACCGTGTATGAATCCGATATGAAAAGGGAGAGCAAACTTTTTGACTGATCTAATAGACTTAATTGTTTCAGGTCAGGACCGGGGACAGGAATGCAAGATTTTTCATCCGTTGGACTGTAAGTTCAGCACGCTTTATCCATGAAATTCTATTATACAAGTGCCACTTGGAATCTCATAATCTTTTTTTGTTTATTTGGCTTCAAATTTTTATTAGTTTATATCTCAAGGCATACTTGCACGATCCTTCTCAGTCAATTTGCATTTTATGTACATTTGCTCTGCTTGGTTTCCAGAAAGACGGTTTCGTATCAACAGGTTGCTACAATCTTGAGTGTCCTGGTTTTGTGCAAACCAGCCATAGAGTTGCTCTCGGAGCTACCATAAAACCAGCTTCCACCTACGCTGGCAAGCAATTTGAAGTAAAATTAACTATAAAGAAGGTAATGCACAAATTCTAGCTGCTATCTTATATTCTTATAAATAACAATTACAAACAAGTCTTACATTCAATAATTTACGCAGGCCATCAACCTAGCTTAATCTTTCTTCTTTATCTGGGCATAAGACCATCAAGCAAATCTAAAGTTTAGTTGGATCTGATGCAGCGGTGTTGTGTGTCCTTTTGTTGGAATAGGAAATTTCAAGTCAGATTCTTTTTTTCCATCTAAATGAACCACAACTTATTTTTATCCTAGTTAAACTTTAAAAACATTGTTCATGATCAAACTCATCTATTTTGTAGATGTATGAAGGTTCCAAGCACATGATTCATCTAGAAAATTAGTCATTTTCTTTTCCTTTTTTTTTTTTAGAAGAAAAGAAAATATCAAACCCGATTATTATTATTAGTATAAATGATCGTTCATCTATCTGGGTCATTGACAAAGGAAAACTAATGTTTCAGGACAAGGAGACAGGAGCTTGGGTGCTCCTGTTTCAAGATCAATTCATTGGATATTGGCCTAAATCCATCTTGGCAGGCTGGGCTGGTGCGGCAACCTTGCTAACCTTTGGTGGGTCGGTTTCCGATACATTCCCAAGCGGCCAGCACACAACAACTCAAATGGGCAGCGGTCATTTCCCTGTTGAAGGATATGGCAAAGCCGCCTACATAGCCCGTATTGGATACATTGACAATGGCAATGTCTTCGAGGATGCCCATGGTCTTTCACCCTCTGTCACACATCCTTTCTGCTATGACCTCCGCATAGTCAATGGTGCCCAATTGGGCTCTCACATTTATTTTGGGGGTCCCGGACGTAATTCAAATTGTCTATAGAATAGAAGAAAAAAATATGGTGACCATCAAGCCACCTGGGAAACCTTGATTTTGGCTTTAAATAATAATAACAACAACAACAATAATGAGGATGAGTATATTGTACAACCACCATTAGGCAACGGAGAATATCGTTGTCTGTCATTTCTGTTCTGCCTGGTTTGCTTCCTGGTCAGTGGTTCCAGTGGTTTCCAATTGCCCCATCCTTTTCTTTTCTCCCTCTCTATTTGAAAATATAAAATGAAAAGTGAGTCCTTAGTATAAGAAAATGGAGTTATAACAGCAATTTGGTTCCGGAAGTTTTAAACTGCTGCTTAGGTGACAAAAATCGCTACATAAAGTTTAATGCAAAAATCTCTAATGAAATAGGCCACAGTTTATTTTGGAATAGACAATGGTGTTCGGTCAACTAGACAACAGTTTTGGGTAGGGATTTTTGGTCGACTGGACACTGATTTCTAGTAAAATATGCAGCGATTTTAGGTGAATTTGATAACATTATCTTGTGCAATTGGCAATGGTTTCTTATCTTCGTCAAGAAGAGTGGATCTCGGATTCCGCCATTCAGCAGAAGCCATTCTACCCTTACTCTAATGAAAGAGGGATCACCGAAAAAGAAGGGTGTCATGTGTGAGGCAAATTCTTCATAATAGGATAGCCACCAAAAATAGTCTAACGAGTACCATTGAATTTAAAAATAGTCTATGCGCCGCAGCTCTATCGCAGACTCTCCGGGATGGCCAGCCCCAGATGAAGGATCAGCCATTGGACAAAAAACACTGGAAAAATCGAAAGTGATCCATCATTTGGTCAGTCCCAATAAGGTTTAACCAGTTGACCCGTCACAAAACCCATCACATGCGTCTGGCCTAGCTGCACCTCCGATGAACCATCTTCTCTGTAAGTTCCACCATAA
The DNA here is from genome assembly GCA_021533255.1 of Ceriops tagal. NCBI lineage: Eukaryota > Viridiplantae > Streptophyta > Magnoliopsida > Malpighiales > Rhizophoraceae > Ceriops > Ceriops tagal. The sequence goes on along the minus strand of CM038611.1, from coordinate 4,781,022 downwards.
CGAAATAACCGTTCCATTCTACTATTTTTGTGCAAACAAGAATTTTTAAGATTAGGACCCACTTGAGGAACCACAACGTCGGTCGGGGGTTGCAATGAGTCAAAGCCGATTGGGAATCAGATAAGCAGAAGATGATATATTGGTAACGGTTTTAAACTGCCGCAAAATAATATATTGCATACATATCTAAATATATGCGGTGTATTCACAACTCTGCTTACAATCAAACTGCTGTATAAAATACTTATTTGTAACGAAATGTGCAAATTATTTTATGCGATAATGCAGAATTGCTGCAAGAAAACTGCTGACCTATGTGTCTACAGGTTTGGCACTCCGGAAAACAACCGAAAGCAGGTCCGCGGGGTCCAAAAAAAAATTAGGTTTTTAATTTTCATATGGAGAAGTGTATGCTAATAAAAATACATAAAGAAATGAGATCAACTTATCCACAAAGGAAAGAAAATACATAAAGTCGGCGGGGCCAACAAAATCAGGTTTCTTATTTTCATATGGAACAGTATATACTAATAAAATACATAAAGAAATGAGATCAACTCATCAAAAAAAAAAACGAAAAAAAAAAAAGAAAACAGGGGAAACCAACTCAGTAACAAGAGAGAAAAGGAAAATTTACTTAACAGTAAGGTAAACCATCCTGAAGATTCAATCCCCCTGGCCTCCCACAGAACACATGAGCTCGGTGGCCACTTGCGCTGACCAAGTAGTTTGTGTTGACCTCGTCTCAAATACGAAAAATTAGCCGTCTAGCTCTAGGGTGTGTACATGCATTGACAGCCAAACTTAGAAAACAAAGAATATTAATGACAAAATCAAATGATAAGGAAGAGGTGCACTAAAATTTAATTCAATTTAAGATATGAGAATCTGCTCAGATACAAAACGCTGAACTCATTTATGAAATTGCCTAGGTGTTCAAACCCACAAGTTTTTCACCGGTTGTCAAAGCAAAAACATTGACTATCACCCTATTATATAACGTAACATCATGAACTAGTGTTTGATGAGATTAGTGAAAAACGAAGGCTGGAGAATTACGATGGCTTGCAATTATCGTAGAGGAGGCTGCATATTTGTTTTACTAGCATCATTAATTCCAGTGTGGGGCGATGAATTTGCTCTTGAAACTGGGATTTCAGTCAAGAAAACCATAGAGGTGACTTTGTTGAAGTTAATTCTGTAATGAACTCAAAGTTTTGTGGAGGTTTCATCTGCTAAACGATTGACATTTTCTTTTTGGTCACAAATTATTGACTTTTGTTGGTGGGTTTCCCCTTCACAGAGTGACGACGGTGATACAATCGATTGTGTTGATATCTATAAACAGCCAACTTTTAATCATCCACTTCTGAAAAACCATACAATCCCGGTAACTAATTATCTTAAAATCCCATGAATCTATTATATGAGAACATCATCGGTTGGCATCAACATGATGCAACTAATTCGTCTATCTTCAGTTGATTACTAAAATGATGATATATATATATATATTGTTTTTTGGAGTACATTTTGGAAAACTTTTCACAACTTATTTTGGAGAAATAATAAAATGTGCTCTAACTCATCTAGCGTGTTTTCTTTTAACATTGTAGATGAAATACATCTCTTATTTCGGAGGACTTGAAGCAAGAAATTCCTCTGCTGAGCTATTTCAAAGTTGGCACAAGAATGGAGAGTGCCCTAAAGGAACAATTCCAATTCTAAGGACACCCAAAATATTTAGCCCTCCTCCTGTTTCTCCACAAAGGAATGAACGATTCAATGAAAGCTCTGCCTCATCTAATGATAGACTTGAGGTACTTTGAGATCAACATTTACTTATATAAACACATACGCGGGCCATTGGATCAGCCATTTGTAGTGAAATAAAACGTAATCATTTCTAACATATTGATTACTAGATGTGTTCTAATGTCTTCTGTTTTTTTTTTCGTTTCCCCTTATTAGTATGCTGCAGCTTTTCTTCCAGGTGGACATTACATTGGAGCACGCGGATCATTCAACGTGTGGAACCCCCAAGTAGCCTCTGCACCATCAGAATTTAGTTCATCTCAAATATGGCTGAGGGGTGACGGTGGGACTGAATTGATCAACACTATCGAGACTGGCTGGATGGTATGTTTTACAGATGACGTATCCATATTCGCTTAATTATTTTTTCTAGCTTCTTTTTTAACTTGATATTCTTCATCCTTCATATTAGATTGGGAATATTTATTTACATCCATGAATGTGGTATCACATACATAGTTACCAAACTGAGTGGTTACTACTTTGTATAAACATATCATATAATGTGTATAAATCCGATCTGAAAAAAGGGAAAGCAAGCTTCTTGACTAATATAATAGACTTAATTATCAATTGTTTCAGGTCAGAAGCGGCGACAAGAATGCAAGGCTTTTCATCCGCTGGACTGTAAGTTTAGCTTGCTTTATCCATGAAATTATATTATGCAAGTGCCACATGGAATCCCATAATCTTGTTTCGTTTCTTTGGCTTGAAGTTTTTTTTTTTTTTTTCGTTTATATCACAAGACAAACTCGCACGATTGTTCTCAGTCAATTTGCCTTTTATGTACATTTGGTCTGCTTGGTTTCCAGAAAGACGGTTACAACTCAACCGGTTGCTTCAATCTTCACTGTCCTGGTTTTGTGCAAACCAGCCATAGAGTTGCGCTCGGAGGTATAATAAAACCAGTCTCCACCTACGCTGGCAAGCAATCTGAAGTACAATTAACTATAAAGAAGGTAATGCACAATTCTTGCGGCAATCTTATATTCTTATTAATAACCATTACAAACAAGTGTGACATTCAATAATTTATGCTAGCCATCAACCAAGCTTAATCGTTCTTTTTTATTCGGGCTTAAGACCATCAAGCAAATCTAAAGTTTAGTTGGATCTGATGTAGGCGGTGTTGTGAGTCCTTTTGTTCGAATTGGAAATTTCAAGTTATATTTCTTTTTTCATCTAAATGAATCTCGACATATTTCTGCCCTAGTTAAATTTTAAAAATGTTGGTCATGACCCTATGACATTTTCAGACTCATCAATTTTGTAAATGCATCAAGCTTCCAAACATACGATTCATCACGAAAAGTTAGATTTGTCTTTTTCTTTGTCTTTTCGTTTCTTTTTTTTCTTTTTGTTGATGAAAAAGAAAAAAAAATATCAAACAAAATTATTATTATTATTTTAAGTGATCGTTCATC